>CM060978.1:200104148-200704148 GCA_030765065.1 Deroplatys truncata
TGTGTGTGAGTGAATGAGTGTATATGTGCGTGCGTGCGTGTGTGTGTGTGTGTGGAAAAAAATAGTTTGTACAAGAGAAGATAAGGTAATGGTAATCGTTCTTTCACACAGGGCGTGTGTAGGACAAGTTTGAAAAAGTTGAATCGGATCGAAAAATTCAATGCCATAGCCAGGATTTGAACCATGGATTTTCCGGTTTCCGTCTGCTTGCTGTAACCAACTGAGCTATCACGCCAACTGGGCATAAACCGACAACCCAAGTCAGTTTGAAAATTTAATATGCTGGCATTTTGCCATGACAGCTTAGTGTAATCAAAAGAAATTGGAAGATCCATGGTTCAAATCCCTGCAATGCCATTGAATTTTTCAATATGATTTTACCTTTCCAAGCTCTATGTGTATTAACAAGAGGTAGATGAAAAAATGTGCTGTGTTACACTCGCATGACCTACTCTACTCTTTTACAAACTGGTGCTTGCGCGCGCGTGCGGTGGTTTCGTGTGCGTGCGTGCGTGTGTGTGTGTGTAAAAAATAGTTTGTACAAGAGTAGAGAAGGTATTGGTAATCGTTCTTTCACACAGGGCGTGTGTAGGACAAGTTTGGAAAAGTAGAATCGGATGGATAAATTCAATGCCATAGCCTGGATTTGAACCACGGATCTTCTGGTTTCCATCTGCTTGCGTTAACCAACTGAGCTATCACGCCAACATGGCATTAACCGACAACCCAAGTCACTTTGGGAATTTAATATGCTGGCATTTTGCCGTGACAGCTTAGTTAGTGTAATCAAAAGAAACTGGAAGATCCATTGTTCAAATCCCTTCAATGCCATTGAATTTTTCAACATGATTCTACCTTTCCAAGCTCTATCAGTATTAACAAGAAGTAGATGAAAAAATTTGCTGTGTTACACCCGCATGACCTTCTCTACTCTTGTACAATCTAGTGCGTGCGTGCGCGTGCGGTGTGTGTGTGTGTGTGTGTGTGTGTGTTCTCCCTCTCTCTTTCAGCAATAGACAAATCTTATAAGGCCTGGTTACTATGAGGTGTATTCCATTCCTTTCGGATGTCCAGGACATGAAAATATGAAGAGAAAGAGACTGTTTATGTGCGTGTTGCTTTGAGCAATGGTCAGATCATTTAAGAGCTTGTTGCTATGTGGTGCATTCCTATTACTTCGCGTGTTTGGGATACAAAAATATGAAGATAGAGATATTGGGAGTGTGTGCCTTAAAGCAATAGACAAATCTTTTAACTGCTGCTTGCTCTTTGGGGCATTCCGCTCTCTTTCTATGTCCAGGATATAAGAGAGTGAGTGCGTGTGTGCGTCTCTCTCTCTCTTTAAGATATAATCAAACTTTTTAAGAGAATGCCTTGTAGTGCATTTCACCCCCTTTGCACGTCCTGGATTTAGGAGAGTGTGTGAGTGTGTGTGTCTGTCTGTCTTTAATCAATAGTCACGTCTTTTAAGAGCTGGCTGATATGTGAGGTATTCCACTCTATGCATGTCCAGTACATAAGACTGTGTGTGTGTGTGTGTGTGTGTGTCTGTCTCCTTAAGGGATTATCCAACCTTTTAAGAGCTGTTTGGTATGTGCGGTATTCCACTCTCTTCCCATGTTCAGTACAAAAAAGTATGATGAGAGAAAGAGTACAAAAAATTTGAGAGAGAGAGTGTGTGTGTGTGTGTGTGTGTTCGTGCGTGCGTGTGTGTGTGGTTTTTTTCTCTTCTTTTTTCCCTCTCCTTGTAAGCAAGAGCTGGTAGCTAAGTGGGCATTCCACTCTCTCTTTAAGCAATAGTCAAATCTTTGAAGAGCTGTTTACTATGTGGGATATTCAAATTCTTTTACCTATCTCTAAGAGAGATTGTGTGTGTGTTTGTCTCCCTCTCTGTTTCAGCAATAGACAAATCGTATAAGGCCTGGTTGGTATGAGGTGTATTCCATTCCTTTCGGATATCCAGGACATGAAAATATGAAGAGAAAGAGTCTGTTTATGTGTGTGTTGCTTTGAGCAATGGTCAAATCATTTAAGAGCTTGTTGCTATGTGGTGCATTGCTATTACTTCGCGTTTTTGGGATATAAAAATATGAAGATAGAGATTGTGGGAGTGTGTGCCTTAAAGCAATAGACAAATCTTTTAAGTGCTGCTTGCTCTTTGGGGCATTCCACTCTCTTTCTATGTCCAGGATATAAGAGAGTGAGTGCGTGTGTGTGTCTCTCTCTCTCTTTAAGATATAATCAAACCTTTTAAGAGATTGCCTTGTGGTGCATTGCACCCTCTTTGCATGTCCTGGATATAGGAGGGTGTGTGAGTGTGTGTGTCTGTCTCTCTTTAATCAATAGTCACGTCTTTTAAGAGCTGGCTGATATGTGAGGTATTCCATTCTATGCATGTCCAGTACATAAGAGAGTGAGTGTGTGTGTCTCTCTCTTTAAGCGATTATCCAACCTTTTAAGAGCTGTTTGGTATGTGGAGTATTCCACTCTCTTCCCATGTCCAGTACAAAAAAGTATGATGAGAGAAAGGGTACAAAAAATTTGAGAGAGAGAGAGTGTGTGTGTGTGCGTGCGCACGTGCGTGCGTGTGGATGTGTGTGTGTGTGGTTTGTTTTTTCTTCTTCTTTCCCTCTCCTTGTAAGCAAGAGCTGGTTACTAAGTGGGCATTCCACTCTCTCTTTAAGCAAGTGTGTGTGTGTCTCTCTCTCTCTCTCTTTAATCAATAGTCATATCTTTTAAGAGCTGGTTGATATGTAGGGTATTCCACTCTCTATTCATGTCCAGGACATAAGACAGTGTGTGTGTGTGTGTGTGTGTGTGTGTGTGTGTGTGTGACTCTCTCTTTAAGCAATAATCCAACATTTTAAGTGCTGTTTGCTATGTGGGGTATTCCACTCTCTTCCCATGTCCAGTACAGAAAAATATGATGAGACAGAGAGAGAGAGAGAGAGAGAGAGACAGAGAGAGAGAGAGTGTGTGTGTGGGTGTGCGTGCGCGTGTGATAACATGGATTTATAAATAGCTGATAAAAATATATTTTTTCTCAAATAGGATAAATTAGATGGAGGCTTTGAATCCCCTAACATATCTAATTTCGATGAAGGTGAATTCAGTATTATTTTTGAAGCTGATTAAGAGGAAGTCATGCATAAGATGACAAATGACAGTATTTGTGTATGATTTATTGTGCTAAAGTTTTACAATTTGATTGTCTACTGCACTTTGACCCTGGCCTCTCATTCAGTAGACAATCACTACAGTTTATTTACATTTTACAATTTCCCGTCAACGCATTCTGTAGACAATCACTACAGATTATTTATATTTTACAATTTCTCGTCAATAAATTATCTTGTTTTTTCAGTTTTTCATGTCCCATTTATTCTTGTTTTTCACTTTTCACTTATTGATTACTTAACCATCACACTTTCACTATGGTTTTCCATTTAAAGTAAGATACACTACCTCTTACGTTTCTCTATCCACTGTTCAAAGCCGTTAGTTTTTACTTTACACAAAAACTGTCCAATGCTTCTAGCATTTTTGCACATCATTTCGATCATATGCGTATTTCTATCCCCCTTCAACCACTTCTTATTAAAAAATTCTTTTCTCCAATTTTGTGCTCCTTGGCACTTATTTACTATGTGTTCAATGTCTTCATTACCACCACACATCGGACATTTTTTCTGAGGAATACCTTGTCTTAACCCTCTTAGCCTCCATGCTCCGGTTCTTACCCATGCAACAGATTCTCTCTCTTCTTTATTTACTATGTCTGTATATTTTTCCCTATCCCATGTATTTTTCATTGGCCTATAACAAACTAATGAGCTCTTTTCGGCAATCTCACTGAACATGATTTGTATTTCTATATCTTCCAGTCTTTTCCTCGCCTTTTTCCAAAACTTTTTCATGTTATTTTCTCTCCTTCTCTACATGTCTCCTAACCCATTTTTCTCCAAAATGTTCCGTAAATTACTTACCCATCCATCATTCATTAAGCTATTCTCTTGGTATTCTATAAATTGTCTTAACACATTACGTTTTCCTAGATTTAAAGTTCTGAACCAAAATTTCAAAGCTCTTTCCATTATCTTCCCCTTAGTTGCCACCCTGCCCATCTGTAATTGTGCTACCTGTCTTACAATTGCCTTTGGTAACCCTAGTATTTCTCTACAAAACATCCTGTGCACCACATCTATACTCTCCCATCCTCTATCTAATCCCCATATTTGTATACCATACATCATTTTTGCCTCCACAGCCATCTCATAAACTTTTTCCAGCCATTTAACATTTATATTAGGTACTCTATATTTGCAGCTTCTAATTGCTGCCATCGTCCCTTTACCTTTTGCCAATGCAAACTTCTTTTGTTTCTCCCATTTGTTACCTCCATCTATTTTTACTCCTAAATAAATATAGTCATGCACCACCCTGTAATCTTTATTCTCTCCCTTCCAATTTTCATATTTGCTTAATTTTCCCCCTTTTTGAATACCACAATCTGTGTTTTCTCTTGATTCACGTTTAACCTCCATTCTTTACAATATACATCAATTGCTTGTAATGATTGTTTTAAACCACTTACTGTAATAGATCCTACCACTAGGTCATCTGCAAAAGGAAGTCCTGGAATTTGGAAGTTGTTAATTACTGGTGCACAGTTATTATTCCTTCCAATTTCTAGTAAGACATCATCTATGTATAAATTAAATAAAACTGGGCTTAACTTACATCCTTGCCTGAGACCTTTCTTTTGTTGAATTTCTCTTGTTACACAGCCTGTCTCCACCCTTACACAGAAGGTATTCTCAAAATACAGTGCTTTAAGAATATTCACCAATTGCTGACTTACTCCCTTACACACTAATTTATGCCACAGAAGTTGTAGCTCAATTCGGTCATAAGCTTTCTTTAAGTCTACAAAAGCCCTATACAATTTACCCCTTTTTCTTTTAAATATTTGTCTGGTAATGTCTTTATAATAAATAAATTATCAATTGTTCTCCTTCCCTTGCGAAAGCCCATCTGGAATTCCGAAAGGATATTATCTTCTTCTACCCAAATTTGTAGTCTAGCTGCCAAAATGCCCGCTAAAAGTTTTCCTATATTAAATAATAATGCAATACCTCTGTAGTTATTAGGTTTATCGACATTACCCTTGCCTATATATATATAGGATGGATGATAGCTTCCCTCCATCGTTTAGGTACATAACCCTTTCTAATAATTACATTAAATAAATCTAATAAAATTTTCACTCTTCCTATTTCAGTACACCACTCCTTAAGAAACTCTGTTGGGATACCATCAATTCCAGTAGCTTTATTTTTCTTCAGTAACTTAACTTGTTTTATTATTTCCTCATTCCTAATTTCACCATCCAATATCTCTACAAAAACATTCCCTATTTCCAGAAATCCCGTAATTCCTATACTGCTGTCTTCCCCATATAATGTTTTAAAATACTCCAACTATTGTCCTGGCTCAATATTGGGTTTAGTTACACATTTATTATAGGTTGATTTAAGAACCTGCCATACCTTATTAACATTATTTTCATATATACATTTTATCAAGTTCTTTTCATTACTTTCTCTCCAGTCCTTTTTCTTTTGCTCTAACAATAAATTATGTGAGTTCCTCCCTTGCATATAATCGTCCCTAGATTTTCTATCACCTAATTCCCTCCACCTAACCAACAGTTGTTTTACTTGTCTTTATGATACCTTACATTCTTCATCAAACCAGTCCTTATCATATATGTAAACCCTCTTTTTTGTTTTCATTTCCTCTCTTGCCCTTTGCATAACTGTATTAAGGATATCTATTGCATTCTCTATTTGATTATTGCTAACCATGAATGTTACTCCACATAGACATATCTTTCCATATTTTGAATCTAGAGTCTGTTTAAATGTCACAAAATTCTTCTTTCCATTTATAGCTAATATACACTTTTTTTACAATAGCTTTCCACTCTCATATTGTGTTTTACTTGTGCTGTGTGCATCATAAAATCCACAATTAGTGGATAATGCCCAATGGTTGAGTTCAAATTTAATACCTTAAAAATTCCTTAAAATATGTCCTAAATTCGGAGGCCACAACACAAAATCTATTACACTATGCCTATTATTGCTAACATAGGTAAATTCTTCTTGTTCATCTTCCCCATATTTTCCATTCAAAATTTCTAAAGCATTCAACTCACATTACTCTCATCAAGGCATGTCCTCAGAAGAAACAATGCAAGTGATTCTTGTGTTGCCCAAATTAAACATTTGCAATTTCCTCAGGGCTTGTTTTACGCGTCAAAAAAATAAAACTATCAGTGAGAAAGATGAAAACGCTGAAATTCTGATTGAAATGACCATGAAGGAGTATAGGTTACTTGAAAGTGGTATAATACTTAACAGTTCTGACACATGAAAGATTAATCATTTATGTTTAATTAATTCTAAAATCCTTATCTCAAGGGTGGGGTTATACTTGAGTAGTATAAGTCCCGGATGAGGCAATTGGATTAACGTTAATCCTGCCGCTAGGGGCGCTAGTGTCGCTGTTAATCCGCGGATTAAGAGCGACGGCGGTAAGTTTGAAAAGCGCCATGAGCGGAAGGATTATCGTTATTGCAATTGGCTAATCCGGGACGAGATAAAAGAATTGAGGATTAGGGAAAGATGAACGAAAAACAGGAAGTGACGTGGAGTGTTTTGATTGGTAAAAATTAGACGAAATGTGATTGTTTCGTTAATTCGGGTGGAAGATTAAGGAAGGAAGATGAAAGAGTATGGAGGACACGTGATGGAGAGGAGCGGAGCGGCGAGGTGTTGTCTGTGCGGAGGTCGGGACTGAAAGAGGGAAAAGATGGCGAACGAGGGATAAAAAGTATAACAGAAAGTGACGTGTGAAGTTGTGATTGGTGTGAATAAGAAGTGATGTTATTGGTGGAAAGGAACAAATGAAAGTTGTTGATTGGTAAGAATGAGAGAGATTATGATTGGTGGAAAGAAAAAGGTGTGAGAGTGGGGTATGTTGGAGGTGATGGAAAAGGTAAGTTTTCCTACCAACAAGATTTGCAAAAGCCTCTCCAGAACTCATCAGCAATTTTTGAACGTTGGATGGTAGTTTTCTTGAGTGGATAGAGAGATGGGTCGATATGAGATGCGGTGGCGAAAATGGGAACTAAACCAGATGGCGGAGACAAGAGGTCTAAGGACGAGGAAATTTCGAGGTTAGTGGTCAACATGGCGGACGCAAGAGGTGGGGGCAAGGAGACGCGGTGGTGAGAATGGGAACTAAAAGAAGATGGCGGAAGCAAGAGCTTAGAAGAGCAGATTTTTAGGTTAAAATAGTGGAAAATAAAAATGGCGGAGGTTCGGCGACAAGGAGATGCGGTGGCCAACGTGAGAACTAAACAAGATGGCGGACGCAAGAGGAGGGTAAGGAGATTTGAGCTTAAGATTTTTAGGTTAAAACAGGACGTAAGCATGGGAACGAAATCCAAGATGGCGAAGGAAATGGTGTGGACGAGGAGATGTGAGGCGCGGTGGCGAAAATGGGAACTAAACAAGATGACGAAGACAAAAAGTCTAAGGACGAGGAGATTTCGAGGTTAGTGGTTAACATGGCGGTCGCAAGAGGTGGGGGGCAAGGAGATTTGAGGTTAAGATTTTTAGGTTAAAACAGGACGTAAGAAGGGGAACTAAATCCAAGATGGCGGAGGCAAGGGTGGGACCAGGAGATGTGAGACGCGGTGGTAAAAATGGGAACTAAACAAGATGGCGGAGGCAGGAAGTTCAGGTTAAAAATATGAGGTAAACGTGGAGAACTTAAACCAAGATGGCGGTGGCGTAGTGGTGAAAATGGGAACTAAACAAGATGGCGGAGGCAAGAAGTCGAGGGACGAAGAGATTTGAGGTTAGGGTCAACATGCCAAAGATGTCGAACGCAACAGATGGTGACGAGGTGATAGAATTGAGGATTAGGGAAAGATGAACGAAAAACAGGAAGTGACGTGGAGGGTTTTGATTGGTAAAAATAAGCCGAAATGTGATTGGTTCGTTAATTCGGGTGGAAGATGAAGGAAGGAAGATAAAAGAGTATGGAGGACACGTGATGGAGAGGAGCGGAGCGGCGAGGTGTTGTCTGTGCGGAGGTTGGGACTGAAAGAGGGAAAAGATGGCGAACGAGGGATAAAAAGTATAACAGAAAGTGACGTGTGAAGTTGTGATTGGTGTGAATAAGAAGTGATGTTATTGGTGGAAAGGAACAAATGAAAGTTGTTGATTGGTAAGAATAAGAGAGATTATGATTGGTGGAAAGAAAAAGGTGTGGGAGTTGGGTATGTTGGAGGTGATGGGAAAGGTAAGTTTTCCTACCAACAAGATTTGCACAAGCCTCTCCAGAACTCATCAGCAATTTTTGAACGTTGGATGGTAGTTTTCTTGAGTGGATAGAGAGATGGGTCGATATGCGATGCGGTGGCGAAAATGGGGACTAAACCAGATGGCGGAGACAAGAGGTCTAAGGACAAGGAAATTTCGAGGTTAGTGGTCAACATGGCGGACGCAAGAGGTGGGGGCAAGGAGACGCGGTGGTGAGAATGGGAACTAAAAGAAGATGGCGGAAGCAAGAGCTTAGAAGAGCAGATTTTGAGGTTAAAATAGTGGGAACTAAAAATGGCGGAGGGTCGGCGACAAGGAGATGCGGTGGCCAACGTGAGAACTGAACAAGATGGCGGACGCAAGAGGAGGGTAAGGAGATTTGAGGTTACAGTACCAAAACAGCAAAGGATATTATCCTACGCCAAGCAGGCCCGAAAAATAATTATGCGTGTGGTACTTACCTCTTACTGGTGTTGATGCGTCACCAAAAGCGCAGCAGCTTCACGCGACGCGAAAAAATAAAAGCAAACTGTTTTTGAAAATGCTTAACCAGCTTTAAGATCAACCAACATCACTACGCACTGATATACCTAGGTTTTTTAAAGCGGTACAGACGCCCTTTGCACAGACGTAATTTAACTTTACCAAAAAACTGGTACTGGACCATCGTAATGGTCGCTAGCGTACGTAGGAGCAGGGTTCTCATTGCCGGTCGAAAGTGGTCAAAAAAGTGTACGACGCAGGTGTTCACAGTAGCTACTGTCGAAGTCAACCGTCGAGATGTGAATGAACGAAATCTGTTCTTGCCGGCAATCTGGCTCGGAGATGTGAGGAGCGGTGGCAAAAATGGGAACTAAACAAGATGGCGGAGACAAGAAGTCAAGAACGAGGGGATTTGAGGTTAGTGGTCAACATGGCAGACGCAAGAGTGGTAATCAGCAGTTGATGTGCGCCACGATATGGCCGCTGCGATTAAAGAGCTGCAAACTGCGCGATAACTTGAAAAATATTGCCCGGCGTGACGCATTGCGCGGCGCGCGCGCGTTTGCCGTAAACCGTTACAGTTGTCATACTTATATTACCAGTCTTTGTTTTTAAACTCTTTCTATCTTGTTTTCATGGGTTTTCCAGATCGGTAGGCGTTAGAATACTCTTAGGGCTTTTTTCAGGTTTTTCGTGGTTGTCCCTGTCCGGTAGGCAAATGATGAAGTTTTTCTATAATGTCGTCGTTTTCCCTTGTCGGCGCACGGATACTAGGCACATACTCGCACACACACACACACATTCACACACACACACATTCACACACACATACATTCGCTACCAAACTCTTTCTATTTTTCGGGGTTTTATCTGCTCCGTATACGTATGCATGCTATTTTTCCGTTTTCATAGTTTTTCCCTGGTCGGTAGGCCATTGCTGGAGCGGATGTCGTACCTCTTTCTGTTTTTCGTGGTTTTCCCTTGTCGGTAGGCTATTGTTTAAGTTCTTTCTCCTATTTCGTGGCTTTCCCTTGTTTGTGGGTAAATGCTGGGTGCGCACAAACACATGCACATTCGCTCACAAACCTCTTTTTTTTCGAGGCTTTCCTAGTCTGTAGGCGCTTGCTAAAGCTCTTTCTACTTTTTTCGGCATTTTTCTCTGGTCCGTAGGCGTTTGCTACAGCGTTTTCTCAAGCTCTTCCTATCTTGTTTTCATGGGTTTTCCAGATCGGTAGGCGTTAGAATATTCTTAGAGCTTTTTTCAGGTTTTTCGTGGTTGTTCCTGTCCGGTTGGCAAATGATGAAGTTTTTCTATAATGTCGTCGTTTTCCCTTGTCGGCGCACGGATACTAGGCACATACTCGCACACGCACACACACACACACAGACACACTATAATAGTAGCGTATAAAAAAAATTAACAAACAAAATCCACACAATGACAAAATTGAAAATGTATATATATTTTAACACAAAAGTGTGCAGTGCGAAAGAAAATAAAAATTAAATAGGCACACACACATTTAATAGTAGCGTGTAGCGTATAAAAATTTAACAAACAAATTACACACAATGACAATAAAATTGAAAATGGAAGAAATATTCATGTATTTAAATTGTGTATTAAAAATACAAATGGAATACATTGAAATGCAAGTATATTGTTTACAAAGCCCATAAAATGCAGATAATAGTAATAAAAAAGCACTGGATACGCGTTTAGGGGGCATAACCGTCACATCCAGGGCAACTAGATAGACGCTTGTAATGTAAATGTTTGTGAACAATTTGAATATTATTAATAAAACAAGCCCGACGTGATTGACATTCCAAGCAAGTTGGTGTGCATTATGCCAGACGGTAAAAACTCTTTTTGATCATACCGCTTGATAAGGCACAAATTGCACGTTTTTTGTTAGGGCAATGCATGTTGAAAGTTGGTACACAACAAAAGAAATGACGCACTTGGGTAGGTCTGCAATTGCAGGTGAATGTGTGTATCGATTCATAACCCACTCTCGGGGTTCTATGGATGTGCTTTGTGCACGGAATGGGCAGCAGGACATGGCATTTGATATTCAAAATGAAAGACAAATACTGCAACAGTTGTTAGGCCTCTTTCTATATTTTGCCTTTCTCTACTACGTATAGTAAGTAAGTTTTGTATTCCACCCAAAAATTCGTTACCGACATTTCTCAGGAAATACGTGTGTCTGTGAACAGCATAACTCAGAAACCAACACTCGATAACCTCCAAACTTGATTTTTAGATTCAGTATCTTCCAGAGATGCGTCTCCAAGGTTTTAATGAAAATCCCCATCACAGATTATCCTTTACATGAAACAGTTTCCAAAAATTTTAATTTTCTCAAAAATGGCTCTAACGATTTTAATTAAAATGTCATATGTTCAAGATATTTTTATAACAAATCAAATGTATATCTCCAATTTCCTGGGTATGGCTCCAAACGTATTCTTCATTGTGAACGTCTTTTGCATAGCGGGTGAACCATAAGATATAGTCAAAATTGTTCTACACAAAAAGTGTACATCACGTTAAAATACACATTTTATGTCATATCCATTTTTTTGTTGAGTGAAACATTTTCGAGATATTGTTTCTTATCCATTAAATTTTCCAATACTTATACTTTTTCTCAAATTCTTTTAGCGTATAAAAAATTTAACAAACAAAATCCACACAATGACAAAATTGAAAATGTATATATATTTTTTAACACAAAAGTGTGCAGTGCAAAAGAAAATAAAAATTCGATGAAATGATTTAATAGTTCATCGTTTTATTTTCACCAATCACAAATCGTCTTATTTTCTCCAATCATAACATGCCACGTCACTTCCTGCCTTCCTTTTTACACAAGCATTATATTTCTGTGCTCTTTATTGTTTTCAACTTTCGTGTTAGTTACTTGGCTGCTTCCATTCTCGTTCAAGGTATGATATTTATTTTTTCTTTTGTGAAATCTTCTTGACCACGCGCGTCCGCCATCTTGTTTAGTTTTCACAACATCAAATCTCCTCGTCACCATCTGTTGTGTTCGACATCTTTCGCATGTTGACCCAAACCTCAAATCTCTTCGTCCCTCGACTTCTTGCCTCCGCCATCTTGTTTAGTTCCCATTTTCACCACTACGCCTCCGCCATCTTGGTTTAAGTTCTCCACGTTTACCTCATATTTTTAACCTGGATTTCCTGCCTCCGCCATCTTGTTTAGTTCCCATTTTTACCACCGCGCCTCACATCTCCTCGTCCCACCCTTGCCTCCGCCATCTTGGATTTAGTTCCCCTTCTTACGTCCTGTTTTAACCTAAAAATCTTAACCTCATATCTCCTTGCCCCCCACATCTTGCGCCCGCCATGTTGACCACTAACCTCGAAATTTCCTCGTCCTTAGACCTCTTGTCTCCGCCATCTTGTTTAGTTCCCATTTTCGCCAGCGCGTCTCATATCGCCCCATCTCTCTAACCACTCAAGAAAACTACCATCCAACGTTCAAAAATTGGACTCTCCTCGGAGTTACCTCAACACCACGTACATGACCTGGTTCGTCACGGGTACGCAGGTCTGCACTACCACTTCCTCGGCGTTGAGCAGGCCCAGGAGGCGATCGTACCGGTACACCAGCTAGCACGTGGACATGTTATCGCGCTGTGGTGTTGCGTGTGCGAGGTATGGAAACTGAAGGACGCAAAACATGCACGACCGAGGGTTAAAAAGTAGAACAAGTAGTGACGTGGAACGGTGTGATTGGTGAAAATAAGACGATCTCTGATAGGAGGACAAATTGAAATAACGTGATGTGATAGGCGAAAATAAAATCGATGATGATTGGATGAAAAATGACGAGAAGGAATTAGCGGTGAATTTGTGAACTAAGATGGCGAAGATTTTTTTTAAAAAAAAAAGACGGATAATATAAGTATGGCACTGAAGGACGCAAAACATGCACGACCGAGGGTTAAAAAGTAGAACAAGTAGTGAAGTGGAACGTTGTGATTGGTGAAAATAAGACGATCTCTGATAGGATGACAAATTGAAATAACGTGATGTGGTAGGCGAAAATAAAATCGATGGTGATTGGATGAAAAATGACGAGAAGGAATTAGCGGTGAATTTGTGAACTAAGATGGCGAAGATTGTTTTTTAAAAAAAGACGGATAATATAAGTATGGCACTGAAGGACGCAAAACATGCACGACCGAGGGTTAAAAAGTAGAACAAGTAGTGACGTGGAACGTTGTGATTGGTGAAAATAAGACGATCTCTGATAGGAGGACAAATTGAAATAACGTGATGTGATAAGCGAAAATAAAATCGATGGTGATTGGATGAAAAATTACGAGAAGGAATTAGCGGTGATTTTGTGAACTAAGATGTCGAAGATTTTTTTTTAAAGAAAAGACGGATAATATAAGTATGGCACTGAAGGACGCAAAACATGCACGACCGAGGGTTAAAAAGTAGAACAAGTAGTGATGTGGAACGTTGTGATTGGTGAAAATAAGATGATCTCTGATAGGAGGACAAATTGAAATAACGTGATGTGATAGGCGAAAATAAAATCGATGGTGATTGGATGAAAAATGACGAGAAGGAATTAGCGGTGAATTTGTGAACTAAGATGGCGAAGATTTTCTTTTTTTTAAAAAAAAAAGACGGATAATATAAGTATGGCAACTGTAACGGTTTACGGCAAACGCGAGCCGCGCAATGCGCCACGCCGGGCATCTTGCTGAATATGTTTGTTTTATTGCCCGGCGTGACGCATTGCGCGCCATCTTAGTTCACAAATTCACCGCTAATTCCTTCTCGTCATTTTTCATCCAATCACCATCGATTTTATTTTCGCCTATCACATCACGTTATTTCAATTTGTCCTCCTATCTGAGATCGTCTTATTTTCACCAATCACAACGTTCCACGTCACTACTTGTTCTACTTTTTAACCCTCGGTCGTGCATGTTTTGCGTCCTTCAGTTTCCATACCTCGCACACGCAACACCACAGCGCGATAACATGTCCACGTGCTAGCTGGTGTACCGGTACGATCGCCTCCTGGGCCTGCTCAACGCCGAGGAAGTAGTAGTGCAGACCTGCGTACCCGTGACGAACCAGGTCATGTACGTGGTGTTGAGGTAACTCCGAGGAGAGTCAAATTTTTGAACGTTGGATGGTAGATTTCTTGAGTGGTTAGAGAGATGGGGCGATATGAGACGCGGTGGCGAAAATGGGAACTAAACAAGATGGCGGAGACAAGAGGTCTAAGGACGAGGAAATTTCGAGGTTAGTGGTCAACATGGCGGACGCAAGAGGTGGGGGCAAGGAGACGCGGTGGTGAGAATGGGAACTAAAAGAAGATGGCGGAAGCAAGAGCTTAGAAGAGCAGATTTTGAGGTTAAAATAGTGGGAACTAAAAATGGCGGAGGGTCGGCGACAAGGAGATGCGGTGGTCGACATGAGAATTAAACAAGATGGCGGACGCAAGAGGAGGGTAAGCAGATTTGAGGTTAAGATTTTTAGGTTAAAACAGGACGTAAGCATGGGAACGAAATCCAAGATGGCGAAGGCTGTGGTGTGGACGAGGGGATGTGAGGCGCGGTGGCGAAAATGGGAACTAAACAAGATGACGAAGACAAAAAGTCTAAGGACGAGGAGATTTCGAGGTTAGTGGTCAACATGGCGGGCGCAAGAGATGGGGGCAAGGAGATTTGAGGTTAAGATTTTTAGGTTAAAACAGGACGTAAGAAGGGGAACTAAATCCAAGATGGCGGAGGCAAGGGTGGGACGAGGAGATGTGAGGCGCGGTGGTAAAAATGGGAACTAAACAAGATGGCGGAGGCAGGAAATCCAGGTTAAAAATATGAGGTAAACGTGGAGAACTTAAACCAAGATGGCGGAGGCGTAGTGGTGAAAATGGGAACTAAACAAGATGGCGGAGGCAAGAAGTCGAGGGACGAAGAGATTTGAGGTTAGGGTCAACATGCGAAAGATGCCGAACGCAACAGATGGTGACGAGGAGATTTAATGTTGTGATAACTAAACAAGATGGCGGACGCGCGTGGTCAAGAAGATTTCACAAAAGAAAAAATAAATATCATACCTTGAACGAGAATGGAAGCAGCCAAGTAACTAACACGAAAGTTGAAAACAATAAAGAGCACAGAAATATAATGCTTGTGTAAAAAGGAAGGCAGGAAGTGACGTGGCATGTTATGATTGGAGAAAATAAGACGATTTGTGATTGGTGAAAATAAAACGATGAACTATTAAATCATTTCATCGAATTTTTATTTTCTTTTGCACTGCACACTTTTGTGTTAAAAAATATATATACATTTTCAATTTTGTCATTGTGTGGATTTTGTTTGTTAAATTTTTTATACGCTAAAAGAATTTGAGAAAAAGTATAAGTATTGGAAAACTTAAGGGATAAGAAACAATATCTCGAAAATGGTTCACTCAACAAAAAAATGGATATGACATAAAATGTGTATTTTAACGTGATGTACACTTTTTGTGTAGAACAATTTTGACTATATCTTATGGTTCACCCGCTATGCAAAAGACGTTCACAATGAAGAATACGTTTGGAGCCATACCCAGGAAATTGGAGATATACATTTGATTTGTTATAAAAATATCTTGAACATATGACATTTTAATTAAAATCGTTAGAGCCATTTTTGAGAAAATTAAAATTTTTGGAAACTGTTTCATGTAAAGGATAATCTGTGATGGGGATTTTCATTAAAACCTTGGAGACGCATCTCTGGAAGATACTGAACCTAAAAATCAAGTTTGGAGGTTATGCGAGTGTTGGTTCCTGAGTTATGCTGTTCACAGACACACGTATTTCCTGAGAAATGTCGGTAACGAATTTTTGGGTAGAATACAAAACTTACGTTACTTACTATACGTAGTAGAGAAAGGCAAAATATAGAAAGAGGCCTAACAACTGTTGCAGTATTTGTCTTTCATTTTGCATATTAAATGTCATGTCCTGCTGCCCATTCCGTGCACAAAGCACATCCATAGAACCCCGAGAGTGGGTTATGAATCGATACACACATTCACCTGCAATTGCAGACCTACCCAAGTGCGTCATTTCTTTTGTTGTGTGCCAACTTTCAACATGCATTGCCCTAACAAAAAACGTGCAATTTGTGCCTTATCAAGCGGTATGATCAAAAAGAGTTTTTACCGTCTGGCATAATGCACACCAACTTGCTTGGAATGTCAATCACGTCGGGCTTGTTTTATTAATAATATTCAAATTGTTCACAAACATTTACATTACAAGCGTCTATCTAGTTGCCCTGGATGTGACGGTTATGCCCCCTAAACGCGTATCCAGTGCTTTTTTATTACTATTATTTGCATTTTATGGGCTTTGTAAACAATATACTTGCATTTCAATGTACTCCATTTGTATTTTTAATACACAATTTAAATACATGAATATTTCTTCCATTTTCAATTTTATTGTCATTGTGTGTAATTTGTTTGTTAAATTTTTATACGCTACACGCTACTATTAAATGTGTGTGTGCCTATTTAATTTTTATTTTCTTTCGCACTGCACACTTTTGTGTTAAAATATATATACATTTTCAATTTTGTCATTTTGTGGATTTTGTTTGTTAATTTTTTTTATACGCTACTATTATAGTGTGTCTGTGTGTGTGTGTGCGTGTGCGAGTATGTGCCTAGTATCCGTGCGCCGACAAGGGAAAACGACGACATTATAGAAAAACTTCATCATTTGCCAACCGGACAGGGACAACCACGAAAAACCTGAAAAAAGCTCTAAGAGTATTCTAACGCCTACCGATCTGGAAAACCCATGAAAACAAGATAGAAAGAGCTTGAGAAAACGCTGTAGCAAACGCCTACGGACCAGAGAAAAATGTCGAAAAAAGTAGAAAGAGCTTTAGCAAGCGCCTACAGACTAGGAAAGCCACGAAAAAGAGAGGTTTGTGAGCGAATGTGCATGTGTTTGTGTGCACCCAGCATTTACCCACAAACAAGGGAAAGCCACGAAATAGGAGAAAGAACTTAAACAATAGCCTACCGACAAGGGAAAACCACGAAAAACAGAAAGAGGTACGACATCCGCTCCAGCAATGGCCTACCGACCAGGGAAAAACTATGAAAACGGAAAAATAGCATGCATACGTATACGGAGCAGATAAAACCCCGAAAAATAGAAAGAGTTTGTGAGCGAATGTATGTGTGTGAATGTGTGTGTGTGTGTGTGTGCGCGCGAGTATGTGACTAGTATCCGTGCGCCGACAAGGGAAAACGACGACATTATAGAAAAACTTCATCATTTGCCTACCGGACAGGGACAACCACGAAAAACCTGAAAAAAGCCCTAAGAGTATTCTAACGCCTACCGATCTGGAAAACCCATGAAAACAAGATAGAAAGAGTTTAAAAAAAAGACTGATAATATAAGTATGACAACTGTAACGGTTTACGGCAAACGCGCGCGCGCCGCGCAATGCGTCACGCCGGGCAATATTTTTCAAGTTATCGCGCAGTTTGCAGCTCTTTAATCGCAGCGGCCATATCGTGGCGCACATCAACTGCTGATTACCACTCTTGCGTCTGCCATGTTGACCACTAACCTCAAATCCCCTCGTTCTTGACTTCTTGTCTCCGCCATCTTGTTTAGTTCCCATTTTTGCCACCGCTCCTCACATCTCCGAGCCAGATTGCCGGCAAGAACAGATTTCGTTCATTCACATCTCGACGGTTGACTTCGACAGTAGCTACTGTGAACACCTGCGTCGTACACTTTTTTGACCGCTTTCGACCGGCAATGAGAACCCTGCTCCTACGTACGCTAGAGACCATTACGATGGTCCAGTACCAGGTTTTTGGTATAGTTAAATTACGTCTGTGCAAAGGGCGTCTGTACCGCTTTAAAAAACCTAGGTATATCAGTGCGTAGTGATGTTGGTTGATCTTAAAGCTGGTTAAGTATTTTCAAAAACAGTTTGCTTTTATTTTTTCGCGTCGCGTGAAGCTGCTGCGCTTTTAGTGACGCATCAACACCAGTAAGAGGTAAGTACCACACGCATAATTATTTTTCGGGCCTGCTTGGCGTAGGAATATATCCTTTGCTGTTTTGGTACTGTAACCTCAAATCTCCTTACCCTCCTCTTGCGTCCGCCATCTTGTTTAGTTCTCATGTTGGCCACCGCATCTCCTTGTCGCCGACCCTCCGCCATTTTTAGTTCCCACTATTTTAACCTCAAAATCTGCTCTTCTAAGCTCTTGCTTCCGCCATCTTCTTTTAGTTCCCATTCTCACCACCGCGTCTCCTTGCCCCCACCTCTTGCGTCCGCCATGTTGACCACTAACCTCGAAATTTCCTCCTCCTTAGACCTCTTGTCTCCGCCATCTTGTTTAGTTCCCATTTTCGCCACCGCGTCTCATATCGCCCCATCTCTCTATCCACTCAAGAAAACTACCATCCAACGTTCAAAAATTGCTGATGAGTTCTGGAGAGGCTTTTGCAAATCTTGTTGGTAGGAAAACTTACCTCTCCCATCACCTCCCTAATCCTCAATTCTTTTATGTCGTCCCGGATTAGCCAATTGCAATAACGATAATCCTTCCGCTCATGGGGCTTTTCAAACTTACCGCCGTCGCTCTTAATCCGCGGATTAACAGCGACACTAGCGCCCCTAGCGGCAGGATTATCGTTAATCCAATTGGCTCATCCGGGACTTATACTACTTACTTGTTTGTAGGCATGTTGACATTCAGTTATATTTTCCCAGTGCAGTTTCATGTCTGTATACACTTTTTATCACCATGTCATTTATTCATTTTTAATCCTTTCAGCCCTTAATTTTAAAAATATTTATTCAAAGTTTTACAGCATAATTTTTATACCATAATGAAAGATTTGTATTATTATGATTTTAAAATATAGAAAGACAAAAACATATCCAGATAGTAACAAATTGCATTAAAAATGACTTCCTGATGAAATGTTAGAGTGGTAGAAGGTCTTAAAATTATTTTTAGACAGCATGACCTAAAAGTAGAACTTTTTACACAGCACACACAAGCAAAATGCTTTAGATTATTGCCCTAGTGCGATAATTTTCATTGTGACCAACTTTGGTTTCAAGTCTAATCACATGGCAATTACCCTTTGTATTTGCACATGATTAATAACTCAACTCAAATTATGATGTCTTTTTACATGATTAATTTCTCATGGCACTTGAATTATATGTTCACAATACAAATCGTCATACTTCAATTTATTGCAGTTCATTGTGCAGTTAACCTATATGTTATATTGGCAGTCTTCTTTTATCTAATATAACCTACATAAACATTAAAGAAGAATTCAGAAGAAACTATTATGGAAGAGCCAGGTGAAATTACAGAAGCAGCAGAAAGAATAACACTACCCAGAAAATCCAGAAAGCAATATGATATAGTATTTAATCGCTTCATCGCCTGGTGTAAGGCAAAACATATTGAAAATAATTTCACTGAAAATAACTGCTAGCGAATCAACAAAACATCTGACATCTCGCTTTTTTAACGTAATTTCTGTTTCAAGAATCTCATTCTAAATGTGATTTCTCTTAGTTTTAGGAATCAATATAATATTTATATTTTACAAATTTGAGCGCTGTCTAAACAATAGTATATGCAACACATGTTAAAAATGGTTTTATTTTGCTCGTAGGATTGTGAAAAAGCCTTCATTTCACAAACATTCCTACTTGCAAAATAAAACCCTACTTTTAACCCTTATATCATAATCTTCTATTATGTCATGTTTCATTAAAACAAACAGTAATGAACATCATTGTCAGTGAGCAAATGTTTCAGTCAAAAGATGCCAGTATGATCAAATATGAGAACGGCTCATATGAATGGAAAAAAATAAAAAATATATAAATGTTAGAAAAATCTTTTGTAATGCGTTAAATTGTGTTGTGAATATTAGACAATGCTGTGGTATAACAATAAATATTGTTGAGAAATCTTCACTTATCTTGTACAATAAATCAATAGCAGGACAAGTGAAGATGTCACCAATAGTTATTATGTTAATTTGCATTTACTTCACTGTTAATAACTTCATTTTTACATTTTATTTATCCTGCTGTGATGTTTATGAATTTATAACTATTCTTTACATCAATGACTTTGATTCTGCTGACATTGCACTAGAATTAATATGTTGCTGTCAACCACAAGGCAAGCAGCTGCTATCATACAATTGTCAATGAGTCATTCAATCAGCTCAATAGTATTCTCAACCCTATTTCATTTTAAGTTCAGTGTCATAATAAGTTTATGGGATAAAATTCTGTCTATAGCTCTCGTAGTGCCAAAGTTTATGGCTGTTCTAATCAAATGGATGAAGCTCACTCAGCATACGAGGTCACTCGAAGCATCCAGATTTTGAATAAATTTTCATTGCTGCAAGCTGCATGCAACTGCAATAATGGTGACATAGTGACCTTGTTTCATTTTTATCTCTTAATCAAATACTATAGTATTTATAAAACTTCTGTGCTGTACAACAGTGGCTAAGGATTGGAAAGTTGAATTAACTAGAAAGTCCAGAAATCAATAGTATTTGCAACATTGTAAGTTGGAAGTATGATAAGTAATTGAGAGTGCCTTGAAGATTTACCAAAATTATAAATCAGATGAGAAAGTTTAATGTACACTTGGGTATCTCTTCAAAGTATTCTATGTAGATTACAGCATTCGCATGGAAAGTCAAAGATCTATAATGTGAGTCTCAGCTGTGACAAATAATTTTTCAAATCTGATTCAATGCTACACACAGCCTTTTGCCATTGTGAAAGAACAATGGCTAATGAACTTAGAAGGTAGAATCTGCCAAAAGTTAACAGATTCAGTATGTATAGTTCAGAAAAGTGAAATATAAGTAGTCAGAGTAGCATCACAATACCAGTTAAGGGTTATTTCTTTATTTATGTTTATATACAAAAAGTCTGTAATACGTTCTCTTGGAAGAAATACTGTTTGATCAGTAAAGGGCTATAACAAGAGTACAAAAAGTAATATTAATGCTTATCTTTTTAACTCTGCAGGTTAAAGAAATACCCAAGTAAATCACTTCATAAGCTAAAAATACTTCACATCTACACATGCTGTTACTGTTTTAACTTAAATTAAACTGGTCAGGTTTAAATTGGTATTTAATTTTCTTAGCATCGTGTTTATGTAAACTGCTCAGCAGGGTACAAAATGGTTTTAATAGTCTCTTTATAAAGTAATGAGAGGGAAGATACAGGTATCGATACTTTATCAGATGAGTCCACCAGAAGTCACATGCTTCTCCCTTTGATGGATGTAGTTGGGTAGATTTTTTCAGTAATCTGCACTTTCTGTAAGAAGGTGTAGCTTGACATCAGAAATAAGAGTTTGAATGTCAGATTATTCAAGGTTGGAAGAGTAGACTTGAGGGAGGATTTCATGGCTGCAGGACTTAGCTTCTGTCTGGTCGACATGTCAGCTGTATAAAGGAAGCGCACATTTTTTATTTGTGTGCCACATACCTTTGCCTTTGATGGACATTCATAGTTTTTTCACAGTAAAGTATAGTTTTTTTACCATGATACCTTTTGCCAACTGCTGAAACTTTCATAGTATATGTCTTCTTCACAGTGGTGGGTCACAGTGTTTCCATTGCTTTAGCTGGCTTTAATCTCTGGATAATGATGATGGACACATCTTTTGTCCTGCATGATTAGTCTATTGAAAAAGCCTCCTGGTTTTGATGGCACATGACTGAAAGAGCCTGTGAGCATGAAATTTGTTCCTGCTTCTTAAAAGGTATCAGCAAGGGAGAACCTATTGTGCACACATCATCTACAAATGGTTGGTCACTGATAACCATTTCCTTTCTCTCATACTTAACAACTAAGCCATTTGGTGAATGGTTATGCAGTGTTCTCTCAAAATTGGAGCTTCCAATTGGCAGGTAGTGTCTTCATCAATGGAGAGAGCATATCCCTGGAAATAACAACTGTTTCTACCAAAGTAGGAACTCACTTGAAGTGAAAATCTGTATGGTTAATTACATAATGCGATGATATATCCTCCCTCAAGTCTTGCATATCTCTTTGAAAGTCTCCTATTGTGAATAAACTTTCAAACTACAGGAACCTAATGATCAGTTTGTTCTTAGATGGCCTAAATTTGTTTTAATGTCTTGTTATATTTGGATGTGCTAAATGATGCAATACATATATATATATATATATATATATATATATATATATATATATTTTGAACAATACAATAGATATATACATAAAGAACATGCTAAGGCAATTGTTTTTTTTGATAGTTCAACCTAATTGTCTCTGCTGAGGTGGCCAGTATTTTGCTTCAATGGGTCAGGTGAGTGTTTACAGGTGAATACCTTATAAAAAATCTAAGTCATTGGGGTTTTGTAGGTCGTCATAATTTGGCCTTGTCAGTGATGGTTTGTTCTGACTGGTGTTGTATCAAAGGACACCAAATAAGAATCTGGTTTATTTGTGGGCTGGATTACAGTAGCTTTTTCCCATAGTGAACCTGGCACTTTTTCAATGACTATTTCATCATCTGATTTATAGGTGTGGTCTTGTTATGGTGAACTTTCACTTGTTTTTGTCTTTCTGTCAAAATCCTATGGCCAGCTTGTTGCACTTTGGGTTCCAATTTTTAGCAGGTACAGGTAATGAGGTCCTTAGGCACTGGCTATATAGAATTTTGGAGATTTGCTTTCAACCATCGAATGGGAAAGGTTGTTATGTTCAAGAAGTGAGTCATGATAGTCTGATTGGTCTTCTTGGCACTTCCTCATTATATTTTTTGAGATACCAACAGCCTTTTCTGAGAGTCCATTCCTGCAATGATAGTGTAGACTGCTAATTTGAATTGAATTGTCTTTTCCTCTGTAATATCTTGGACATTTTTGTGAAATGAAGGGCAGGATATCTGCAATTATTGTTTGAGGACACCCCAGACATGAAAAAATGTCCTGCATGCTGTTAATAATTGCTTCAGAAGTCTATTTGACATTGGACATATTTTGATCCAATGTGAGAGAAAATCAATAATTATTAGAACAGGTTTTCTTCCATAATTCAAAATATCCACACTGATTTTGTTAAACCGCAACTTTGGAGTGGGATGTTGCATTACTGGTTCTTGGTAACTATTTGGCATATATATTTCACAAGTTTGACATCTATTTACAAATTGAGTGATATCAGAAGATATGTGAGGCCAATAAAATACAGATCTGGCTTTTGCAATAAATTTGTTAATGCCTGGTTGACCTTCATCTGAACACACATTGTTTGGGAGATTCTGCTATTACCAACTGATCATTCATAATAACTAGATCATTAGAGGTACCATGACTTACAAGAGGTATCAATGTATTTATCTTTTTGCCATCCTTCTCAATAATATCTGGTGATTAATTCAAGCATCAGATCTTGTGAAGTCATGATATGGAACTTTTTAGCTCTTATTGGAAGGCATTGATACAGAAGGAACCAGTTCTATCATTTTTGGTTGACTTATGTTTCATTTAAGTAGGTGCAGGAGAGCATGTATGCAAAATGGAGGTATTTACCTGGCACACAGTATATTTAAGGAATATGCCAGCAATTTTATTCAGACATTAGAGCCTGACGGATCCTATTTTGTTAATTGGTTTCTGCATTACAGATAAAGTAGGTTTGTGATCAGTTTGCACATCTACTACAGTTTTGTACAAGTAATTACCAATTTATTGCATCTCCAACAGATTGATAAAAACTCTTTTTCAGTCTGACTGTAATAAATTTCATGTTCATTCATGGCTCTTGAGATGCAAGCAACAAGTTTCACAACATTATTATGTTCTTGGAACATGCAACAACCTAAACCATCTTTGAAGGCTTCACATTGAATGACAATCTTTTTGGATGGGTAAAAGGAGCTAATGTTGTAGCTTTGGTTAACATTTACTTAATAGTATTAAATGCTTTGGTATGAGCTAGTAACCATATCCATTCAACATCATCTTTAAGTAATTCACACAATGACTGCATTGCATGAGGTCAGCCATGACAGGAACATAACATCTTACATGATTGAGAGATCATACAAGTAATTCATTGTAGGCTTAACTTAAATTTTGATATTGGTAGTGCTAGAAGAGACTCAACATGATGGGGGGCCAACTTTCATCTTTAGAGAAAATTTGTCTCATAAATTTAACCTCAGTTAATTTGAATTGAAATTTGTCTGGGTTGAATTTTTGTTTGGACATTCCTAGCACGTTGACATAGTCTTCTGACAGCAAGGTCATGTTCTCTTTTAATGTTGTCACAAATAATCGTACATTCCTGACAAATAACTATATTGGGAATGTCCCCAAAAAGCTCTTCTAATTTTTCTTCAAACATCCTAAGAATCAAAAGCACCTAAAACTCTGTAAATTTCAAATGGGGTAGAAATACAGGATTTCAACAATGAATCTTATTTGATACTCAAGCGATGGTATCCTTCTGCTAAATCAAACACGGAATAAACTTCTTTGCCTGAAATTTTCACGTTAATCTCATCAGTTATGGGAGATAATCTGGGTTATTTTGACAATCTTTGAGTTGAGATCAGAAGGATCTTTACTCTGAGTTTACCACTTGCTTTTTCTACAACAATTAAATGGTTGATAGTGCCTCATGGATCAATCTTATGGACTTCCCTATTACTTCCCTCTCTACTAACCTGTGTAACTCTTTTAGCACAGGTATGTTCAATGCAACGGTTAACCTCTGGTGGGCTGAACGCACCAGTTTAAAATACTTAGTCGTAACAATTCTGCAGGTACCTGAGCCTTAAAAGTATCTTGATTTTCACTTAAGGGATCTTAAGGGGTTGACTTTCATTATTTATATCAGGTTGCAGATTTGAAATTACGTAATATATGAACTCTTTTCACTAAACTCAGCTTTACTAACTGTGGTACTCCTAAAATCAGTTTTGGCAACTACAAACTTTTCAAGAAATTCTGCATCCTTATATTTAACTGGGAGCATTACTGTGCCAAGTGGCTTGATCTTGTGCAAATCAAATGGCTAATGTAATCTTGGCAGACTGAAGAGAGTACTTGGATGTTTTATCTCTGCCAAGATTGAATATCTTGTCATATTTGAGTGTGCTAAATGATGACACCAGATTTATGTGAACATATTTATTGACACTTGAGATCTACAGAATACATGTTGTGGTGGGGAGGACACAGACAGGAACAGGTTGTGACATCAGTCAGGCTTCTCAACATACAACACATATCACACTTTACTCAACATTAGCAACCTAGTAAGTTCAGAGCTGCAAGTTACCAAATTATCCTTAGGGGTATGTGTGATAACCAGAGGCAAAAATAGAGGCTAGCCTCTAGTTCCCAAGGTCGTAGGTTCAAACCCAGTGGAGGGTGATGGATATTTTCAGGCATAAAAATCCTTAGCATGGCTTCTTTTGAAAGGGAAGTAAAGCCGATGGTCCCGTTTTGTAGATTTACAGCACATAAAAGAACCTCAAGCCTGATAAAGAGGCCTCTGAGCAAAATTACCGGTCTTCCATGCCCAGTAAGAATGGGACACTAAGGACTGCAGCAGTTAAAGAGCATCCATAAAACTCAGTTTAATTTTAGAGGCAAAAATATATAGGTAGTGATAATTATGTTATAAATTGCATTAATTTACACAATTTTCAGGCAGAACTAATGAATAATATCTGGAATGCCTGAAATGAATAATATCTGGAATGCATTCACAAATGTTAGTAGGTAACACTGATATTCAAAAATATTATTGCCAAATGATAGCATTTATTTTGTGTAATTTCAGTATCAAGGATATCAATTTCTCCTAACTGCAACAAATGACAAGTTATGACATTTTTATTCTTCTTAGTGTTCTCTGCCGGTTACAACTAAGTCATATTTAAAGAAAAATCTCACACTATCAGAACCTTGATACTAATAATAACAATGTTTCATAAAATGTGGTAAGACTCATCTTTTGCTTTCAATGCTGACGGTACTGCTAGAACATCAAGTTATCATTACCATTAACTCTTCAGCACTGGTAAAGTTCTTTTTAACAAAGAAGTAAAGTAAAATTTAAAAACCTGTTTTATGTACATCTAATGTGTTTGATACTCTCATTGCAGTATTAAGTTACTCTTAGTTGATTCAGTAACCTTGACGGCTACAGCAAATTATTGCAGGATTTGATTACTATATCATTAGTACTTTTTTATTATAATGTTATCCAGTTTATACAAAGTCATGCAACAACAAGCTTGCATATCACCTTAAGTACAGTTAGGGATAGGACAGGAGACTAGTTAATGGAAGGGACACCTAGCATCTCGACCCCCAGTGATCTTTTGTGTTTACACCCCCAGAAGGAGCGGATGAGGTGAGAGAACCGCAGGAGACTTGTGTTGTGCAGAGCGAGGCTAGCACAAGTTGACAGAGATGCACAGAGTTCCCTAGTAATTCCAAGCTTGACCACCCGGCCATGCTCAGAGATGTTCCTCTATTGGGACAGGGGAAACACAACCCAGCAGTGAAGTCTTGACAGGCTTCCCTCTAGCAGGGCCGAGAAGAAGTTCCAAATTACAAACCTCTGTGCCATCTGCCTGACATCGACTGAACTACAGCTCTGGAGCCAGCCTGAAACATGAAAGTGGGAAATGGGGTAGAAAGGAAATTGGTAGTAGAATACACCACTCCAGCATTTGTCAATGTAGCCAGAGAAAATCATGAAAAACCCATGGTCAGAGTGGGCAGCTCAGGAATCGAACCCAGGACCTCTTGAATGCGAGCCTCGCAAGTTATCAAGGAGCAATCTCACTCAGTTAAGTGCAGTTCATTTTTAGTGCTGAGCCCCATGCTATTTGCAACTTCACTTAATATTCTTTAAACTGGTCTAATATTTTACGTTGGTGCTTAGTGAGCTAATTACTTTTGTTTAGACAGAAACCAAAGCCTAGATTTGTTAGTTACCCACAATAATCAGAAACAAATGTTGTTTCTATGTTTACAACTAAGCAGCATTTGAGGTTGCTGAAATAATCATTACACAAATTTTACACAGGAACTGAAAGATTTTCTTGTTTAGAAACTAAATCAACATTTGCATCAAAACATTTAATAAAGTACATCTCTGAATTAAACCAGCTAGATGAATGTGGCATTACCAGCAATGGAAGCAGTTTTGCTTCAAAACCTGGATAAGTCTTTTAATATAGTCAATAAAACCTTTTTTTTTTCTTTCTTTTTAAGCACATGTAAATTTGCACGTTCTTTTTATTTCTGAGCCTGTGTATAATGCTAATCATTTGGCATGTTTTTTAGAATTTGCTTGTATCATTTGGATTTGATAATTATTCCAAACTTGCAAGCCTGTATATATACAGCCTTCTGAACAGTCACCTTTGGTTGTTTTACTTATCTTCAATCACTGTAAAATGCTGGCAACAAAACAATTAAAATGCAGCAAACTATGGCATGCAGTTTTATTTTACAATTAGAACTTGCAAGTAAACACTGTGCATGCTGCATCCCATAATTCAGGTTCAAAATCTTACTTGGAAATCTGAAAGCTCACTGATATACATGTTAAGGATTGAGAAAAGCTCTAATGGAAACCACAGAAATCGAACTCGGTGCAGAGGCGTGAGGCAAGACCTCGTCCATACACCGCTATGGTGGCTTATTTAATATGACCGATTTTACACGCATTTTCGCTTAAAAGAAATCAAGGTCAGCAATACGTATAAAAATAATATGATTTGAATAAAGCGCCAAAAATAAATCATGATTTTACAGAGCATGAAATAAACAAAACAAGGTCGCGGTTCAGCTGCCACCAGCTGTTGCCTGAACCAAATATGGTATACAAATAAGGTGTTGATAAGTAGGCGTGGTTGCCGTTGGTTACCTTAGGTTAAAATGTAATCTATGAAATTTAATTTTGAAATTAAACGCTTTATACATTTTGAAACCTTAAATTGGCACTTAAATTTGGGAATCAATGTGAGCTACCGTGTATTGAGTTACGGCATTAGAGATGTTTGGTTATGTGACTTAAATTGACATGTCTTGTGCTTAAAACAATTCCTAACCACAGCAGCCCATGTAAACAATAGAGGTAATCATATGATATAACATAAACACTATTTAAAAATTAACTGAAGGTGAAAATTCATACTTTAACACCCGTCTAGGTTAAGGATACAAAAGCACACATTATGGTTATTGTCGCTAATTAGATAAAGCGATTCTGTAAACATTGTAACAGGTTATTTCAAAATTTTCAGTTATGGAGGTAGAAGAAATAATACAACATATTTTTGGTGAAGAAATTGACATTGGAAAGGTGTGCCAAGAGGATACTTCTTCCTCTTCACCTTCAAGCAAGTAAGCAACTTATGCTTAAACATAATTGTGTTTACATCATGAACAATGCAGTTCTTATTATAAGCATAACTTGAATCTAGTTTTTAGATATGAAGTCCCCAAGGAGTAATTATTGGCCCATTATTTATTTTGTTTACATTAATGAGCTGTTCCTGGCATCACAAATACTGCAACTTTATTATTATTTATTAATGAATACTTTATTCATTAACCCGGCAGTGGTGAGTGTCAAACCCTGCTCAGTTTTTCTGTATTATCACTGCTTTAAATAATACTGTATATGTAGTATTTGTGGATTTATTATAAATATGTGTTGAACAATTCCTGATAAATAATCATACTAATAGTATAAACAGTGCAGGAAGGGTGAGGGGGAAAATCATGCGCACACACGCACAATATATACATACATATTGTTCCTAAATGCAAATTTTATTATTGGCAGTGCACAAAGGTTTTACTCTTACATGTAACAAATGCAGATTCTTGTTTATAATTGTGATTTTTGCATTCAAATAAAACACAAAAATATTTGAATAAATGCTATTTTATGAACTTTAAATAAATAATCTGTGGCATGAATATCATTCCTTGCTTAAGATTTAATTTCTTTGCATATTGAATATGTCTTCATATAGAATGCCAAAGTCTTAATTACAATCAATTACTTCTTCCTTATTGCAATCATCACATCTTACAACAATGCTATCCATACATAGATAAATACTACACTTTGTATAAGTGTATTTCGTCTTGCGATCTTTCTTCTGAGGGCAATTCTGTCTCTTTCAGGTCCATAGAGATCCTCTGAAGCATAATTAGTAACAGTGAAGGAATGTTAGCAGATAATTGCGCAGTGAAATTGATATTATATGAAAAAACACTTATCTTAACTTTCACTAATGTTGGAGCAAGAGTGTTGTGGTGGGATGTCACAAACCCCAGTGTGCTCTGACTTGCTATCAGCTATGTTTCATGACGACTGTCTAACACAAAGCAAAGAATCATTGTTCACTGCATTCTAGTGACTTCTGGTCACAGCTACCTGGAACTATGCAGCATAGAGCGGTTCCATTTTATAGCAATTATTACAAATATATGATGTGGGGTGTACCACACTCCAGCACACCACTGCTGGGCTAATGACATCAGCATAATGTCATCTCAAGCCTAAAACAACCTTGTAACAAAATTAAAATTGAGTATTAAATGCTTTATGCAGTTGGTTTTGAACTACTAAATTATCTTTAATATTTGCAAAACAAAGGTCATAGAATTCTTAACATGCTATTTCTTACACTCAAGGTTTACAGGTGGCACTGATAATGCCTTGCTAGATTGATCCTGAGATTTCAATTTTTAAGTCTCCATATTTACATGGATATCATTTGGAAGTTTTATGAAGGGTAGGTACGTTATCCGGAAACTATGCACTAAATGTACTTTAATCATTGTATACATTTTGCTCAAACTCTACATTATAAACAATATATTATACTTATGTTTGCTCATTAAGGATAGTAAGGGTAGTATATTCTAAGGCAGTTTTCTAAAAAAGTCTTTTTACTATAAAAGAAGGGCATCTAAATAATGTGTGATGTTACTAAAGCACTGTGTAAATGCCTACGTTGGAAATGGAAAATTTTGATATGTTCTTGCAACTATTTCCTTTCCATTTTGTATCAATGTAGTTCCCCCCCCCCCCAAAAAAAAGGAAACAACCACTCATACAAAGGTTTATTCTTTTATCTATATTTTGTTAATGAGTTAAATGTTTACAGAAATGATTTCATTACACATTTCGTTGTAGGCATAGTAGGCATAATAGGGATACAGTAGCTTGAAGCAATGTCCAGATTTTTAAAAAATGGGTTGCTATATGTTGGCTTTGAAATTCCTGATTTTACATGACCACGAGAAAAAATGAATATAGACTTAGCATGTTTAAAAAATATTTGAAAACTGAAACAAATGGTTAATACCACAAAAATTTTGACATAAATTATAAGCTTTAACAAGATTTAAATTTTTTTTGCTAAGACTTTGTCTGTCTCTTGTGCTTTACCAACTTTGCGGCTATACACAGAAAATTCAGGATAAACATTTTATGTGTCATACAAATATCTTAAACATTTGGTTTTTAATAAAACAATTTTTTAGCAGTGTTTAATGCCCATTCTTACTGTATATGGAACTACTGCTGGTGGATACTATGATACATGTAATGAAATGATGGAAAGGAAATTTGGGAATGAAACGTTTCAAGTCTTAAGTTTAGGATACCTCCCCAGCATTTGCCAGTTATGAGGACTGAGGAAAATTTTAAAACATGTTCAGTAAGGGAGGATGGTCCTGGCGCAGACCTCTTGTTCACTAGCCCATGCCTTTAAGTCCTTGGCCACTTATGTCAGTATCAAAAGACCCATTTTTGAGAAAATAAAAAAGACTTATGCTGTGCATAGATAGACTGGCACACATGGATGGACAACCAACAGCCCTTTCTTTGCAACTGCTTTTTTTTTAAATTTAGGGGACCTCAAAACATATTTCTGGTATAATCTCGATATACAATTTTGGGGTGGAAGTAAAAATAAAAAGAGAAAGTAAAAATAAATATACACAGACCCAGGACTAATCTGTTATCTAAGAGAAGTTGATTATTAGTGTGAGAATATTTACTGCACCCCCAAATGACTTAAAATTAGTCATCTGGCGATACAGAAAAACATAAGCCTTTTGTTGCAAAATAACTGTGCAACAAAGCTCATTACTCTCTTTGAGAGTATGTGTGCCATTGAAAATTGGGAAACTTGTCTGATTTTGAGTGGTTTCCTTAGTGCACTTCAGACCTTCATGAGCTGTACAACTACCATCCCATTGTACAGCTCATCCAGGATGATTTCCAAGTTTTACACACTTCTGGTTAATGTGGACTGTGCTTGGATTCCTGGTCACGTTGGGTTAGCAGGAAATGAACTGGCACATTTGGCAGCTAAGGTAGCAATTACACAACCCAGTGTTGCAGTATCTCATGTAATGTTGGAAGATATTGGGTTTGGTTTACAGAGGGTGATACTGTTATGCTGGCATGAGGAGTGGTCAGCTCTCTGTGGAAACCAGCTTAGAGTAGTAAAGGATATTCTGATAAACTGAGTAACTTTCTCTCGTGTATCTCGTGAGGAGATGATTTTGGCTCGGTTACACATTGGCTACTGCAATTTTATGCATGGTTAGCTTTTTAAGAGGGACACTGCTGCTCTTTGTTTGCTGTGTAGCAAAGGTTTGTCAGTCCATCATGTGTTGCTGGAGTGTATTCTTCTAGCATATCTTCAGGACTCTCAGCAACTGCCGGTCAGTCCTGCAGAGGCCTTAGCAGATGATAACTGATTGGTTGAAATGGTTTTTAAGTTTTTATCAAAAGTAAACTTTCAAATTACCAATTTAGTCATAATGATATCAAGTTTTTCATTCTTCTTGGCCTAGTTTTGTAAATTCATCTTTATCTCTGTCTTTTGCCATGATTAGTAACGTATACTGATGTTTATCTTTGATTCTTGCCAAGATTTTTTGTATTGATTATTATCTCTGGTCTTTGCCATGATCTGTTTTTTAAGGGGCATATGACCATACAGTTGAATGCCCTTAAATATAAATCATCATCACTCTCTTTGAGAGTATCTGGATAAATGAATGTTTTCTTCAATAAGTGATGCCTTCTGGCATTTTATTTTGATATATATATATATCTATATATATATATATATATCTATATATATATATATATATATCTATATATATATATATATACAGGGAGAGTCAAAAGACTAAGAACCGGCTGCGTGGTGTTTTTCCTGTCCGCATCCTCAGCGCTTGTTGCCATCTGCCGCTATCATAGAAAGGCGCGAATGAAACCATACAACATTTTTAAAACTACTTTTAAAGGCTTTACTTACCAACTTTATGTAAGGAGATACTGAAACTGGCCATCGTCATTGTCCATACATTTTTGGCACCTCTTTACAAAACTATCCATCACTCACTGTAGTTCATGTTGAGAAATGCTGGCAATTTCGTGGCAGATATTTTGATTTAATTCTTTCAGGGTGTGTGGGTTTGTCTTGTACACTTTATGCTTTAAGTTACCCCAGAGATAGAAGGCGCAGGGGGTTAGGTAGGGGGACTGAGGGGGCCACAAATCTCTACTAATAATTCTGTCCTCAAAACACACTTTCAGTTGTTCTCGTCAAAATATTGACCATATGAGTTGTTGTAGAGTCTTGTTGAAAAAAAGGCAAAATCACGCTCCCTGTCTGTTAATTCTCTAAAAAGAGGGGGAAAAATTGTATTCACATATGCACAGGCTTCAACTATTGGTTCAAAAAAAATTGACCGTATAGCTCTTTCGCCGTCTTTTAGATTTCTTAGCCTGAACACTTCCTGTGGCCTGAAATTTATTGTAAAGTTCATGAATTGCTGTACGGCCTGGAACTTTTACACCTGGAAATCTTTCTGCAAATCCTACTTTCACTTGGCGAGCTGACTGAGTTAACACATACAAATCATAAATAAATACATGCTGTGCAGCAGAAAACATATACTGAGCCATAATATACTTTGTGACTAAGTACAGGAAAAAATAACAAATAACTCGTAATAACTGAATTATATTACATCACCGTCAACTCAATACTGCACTTCACAGTGCAGAGCAAAAACATGCCAACAGCATGACCTTGTTTATAGCAGCAGTGTGTTATGTTTCCACATGCCCAGTGGAAAAACAGTGGGTGTATGGTATGCCATGAGCGGAGTAAGAGTTATAGGGCCAATTTTTCAACTCAACAGTTGACGCCTGCACATATGAGAATACAATTTTGTGCCCCCTTTTTAGAGAAAATAACAGCCAGGGAGCGTTATTTTGCCTTTTTTTCAACAAGATTCTGCAACAGATTATACGGTCAATATTTCGATGAGAACAATTGAAAGTGTGTTTGAGGACAGAATTATAAGTAGAGATTTGTGGCCCCCTTGGTCCCCCGACCTAACCCCCTTCGATTTCTATCTTTGGAGTAACTTAAAACAAAGTATATAAGACAAACCCACGCACCCTGGAAGAATTAAAACAAAATATCTGGCAGGAAATTGCCAGCATTTCTCAATGTGAACTTCGGCAAGTGATGAATAGTTTCCTAAAGAGATGCCAAAAATGTATGGACAACGATGGTGGCCAGTTTCAGCATCTCCTTTCATAATGTTGGTAAGTAAAGCCTTTAAAAGTAGTTTTAAAAATGTTGTATGGTTTCATCTGTGCTTTTCTATGATAGCAGCAGACGGCAATGAGTGCCGAGGACGTGGACAGGAAAAACACCTCGCAGCCGGTTTGCAGTTTTTTGGCTCTCTCTCTATATATATGAGAGAGAGTATGATAGTGTGTGTGTGTGCGCGTGTGTGCATGCGTGCATGTGTATGCAATTGTTTTTTATAAACCTTTTATGTTCTACATGTTCCATTATAATGACTAATACTAATTCTATGTTTGGTTTACTTTTCGATACTACAGATCTTTTTACATTCATATCAAATATTTAATTTACATCGTACAATTCTGAATTATGTTTTCCCTAGAGCAGTAACATTTACATATAGAACTTATTCTTTGAAGTATTGTTGTACTATTTCTGTTTTACTTGGTGGTCATGCTCCTCCTCCTAGAATTATGTTTCTTCTAAACATTTTCCTTTCCTCCAGTTTGCTGCATTCATATATTTTGTGGTTGGTTGTTTGCTCACCTCTATTTCAGGGACAGTTTGTATCTTCTGTGATGTGAAATCTGTAATAGTGTGCCTTAATTCTTCTATGTCATGTCAGCATTGTAGTAATGTTTTGGTTAGTGCTATTCTTAGTTTCAATCTTTCTGCAACATTAGGAAAGTATTTTTTTGTCTCTTGGCCATTGGTAGCATTATGTCATTGCTTTTTCCAATGTATTAGACTTTTATTACTTTGTATTTTTCTAATAGTGCTCTTTGAAATTCTATATCTTTTATAATTCTATCTGTTCCTTCATTTATATTATTTGCTTTTTTTTTGCCAGTTTGTCTGCGGTTTCATTACCTTGTGTTCCTATGTGTACTTTGACCCATCCTATTTCTATGGTCCAGTATTGTTTTTGTAACATAATTAATTTTCTTGTAAATGCTTCCATTAGGTGACTGTGATGTTTATAGTTATTTAAGGAATATATTGTAACTTTACTATCTGTATATATTGCTACACTGTTGTTACCATCTTCCATGATTTGCATATTTTTAATTTTTTCTAGTGCCTTCAAAATTGCAAATTGTTCTGTTTGATTGTTGGAGTATCGTTTGTCTAGTTTGTACTGTAGCTGGTATTCAATTTTATTCCTATGGTAGATTGTTACTCCAGAGACTGCTACTTCTTTTGTTTTCTGCCATCTGTATATATTTCTAAGGTGTAGGTATTGTTTTTGCTTAGCTTCTTTTATTACTGGGATGTCTGCTGGATGGGGCCATTTCTTACATTCCAGTGGTTTATCTAAATTCCCATCAGTGTCCTGCCTTGATATTTTGTACTCATTGGCGATTTCCTGTGGTTTGAATATTATGGGTGTAAGACCTGTTAAAACTACAGAGTGCTTCAGTAGATGTACGGAATGCTTTAGCTATTTTAATATTTATTAGTCTTTGTACTCTTATAAACTTACTAGCAATGCATTTCCTGTTAATTGCTTCAATCCACAGTGAAGCTGCATAAGATGATAATGGTAAAATTGCACCACTGGTGTAGTCTTTAAAGCTTGATGTTTCAGTCCTCAATCTAGTTTTGCTGATTTAGGTAGAGTGTTTATAAATTTAGTCACTCTTTCTGTAACATCTTGAATATGGTCATTAAATGTGAAATTTTTGTCGATAATTATTCCTAAGCACATGAGTTTTTCTACTTGTTCTCTTTGTTTTGCCTGTTGTTGATGAAGATATTTATCTTCCTTTCCATTTGTGGTGACATGTTATTAGCATGGTTTTCTACTTCTGCTTGTTGAGATCAATCTTCAGTCTTCTTGAGATCAATATTAGTGTAATTTTCAGCATCTAGATTGTTTGTTCCATTAGTTATTAATAACAAATCATCTGCAAATGTCACTACTTTTGTTTGACTTGGTATTTTATGTTCATATCAAATTATTGTAAGTTCAGAAACCTGATCCACAGCAGGATTCTTGGGGACATCCTTTACTTACATTTTTCTAAATTCCCTATGCTGTTAACTGTTAGTGCTGATAATCTCTGACTGAAATAACATTTGGTAAGGCAGTATAAGCTTCTTGGACAGTTGAATTCTTTCAAGGCATTAATTACACTCTGCCATCAGGTTGCATCAAAGGCTTCTTTTACATCAAGGCTCATTAGAGCTATCATTTTGTCAGCTTTCAGGTTTTCGTTTATGTATTCCTTGACTCTCATTGCAGCATCTACAGTGTTTGTTTGTGGAGTGAATCCAAGTTGGTGGTTGTGCATTAAGTTTTGCAAATATACGTGGTGCAATATTCTGTCCATTAAAAGTTTTTCTAATAGTTTCCCCTCAGATATTTAGTAGATTGTTTGGTTTGAGTTTAGTGACTTTTGAACTTTTCTCTTTTTGTGGTTCAACAGTGGGTATTAGCTTTTTTCTTGTGTAGGGAAAACGCCTTTTGTTAGATAACTGTTATAGATGGCAGCCATGTATTTCAAAGAAATATCAAATGCTTTAAGTAAAATTTTACTTGTAATCCCATCTACTCCTGGAGCTTTACTTGCATCAATTCTTGTTAGGATATCTTTTATTTCTCTCTGTGTACATTTGTGATTGTCCTGAGTTTGTGTTGAACTGTTGATTAAATTCCTAACACTTTTGTGGCATTCACAAAAATGCCACTTCACCCTTGTCTTCTGGTACGAAGTAGTCCAACATATATTCTAACGTCTCTTGAACGTTTCCTGTAATTGAGCTGTCCTGTTTTGTGAGCATTGTTAATTGTGGGATTTTTCTTATTTTGCCAGTGGATTGTTTAATGGAGTTATACTGCAATATTGCTTCCATTATTCTATCTTCTTTTTTCTTATTGTTCTCTCATATTCTCTCTTTTGTTTCATGGCTTTTTACTCCTCTCTTAGCACTTCATCTTGTTTTGATATCGTTTTCTTAGCGCATTAACTCTTTTGCTCATAATAGTGAGTTCATTAGTTTACTAAGGGACAAATTTTTTATCATTTGTCTTCTTTAATGGATTGCATTTTCTAAAACAGTTTTTGCATGCTTTGGTTAGGTTTTCGTCAAAATACTTCACAAGTTCGCCAATCTGCTAAGTTCATCATCTGCATCTTCTAACCGACTTCCTATGTTAGTAAATTTTGAACAAATTCTGCTTTTAATACATTGCCAAATTCTTCTAATTTATTATCATTAACTATGTATTTTGTGACTTGGAAAAAAAATTTCTATTTTATGATATCCTCTTTGGCTTATATTATAGGTAATGTATCTGTGATCAGAACAGCTTTCATCTCTACTGCATTCCCATTCAGTGAGTTTTGATAGTAATACACTGTTGATGATGGTGAGGAAGATGTTGCTCTTTCCTTTAGTGCTCTCATATGTTTTGTTTTGAAGTTAAATATTCCTCCATTATTCTTCCTCTGGTGTTTGTAATTACATCGTGCCATATTGTTGATCTGGCATTACTATGGTGATTAGCCGTCCTGCTCCTTTTGTAAATGATGTAGTTTTATCTATTTAGTCTATGAACATTAATGTCTGTTTCAATGTCCAGATATATGCTGGTTATGTAGAACTTAAAATTTCAGAAGTTTATTTCTGCTACTATGGACAACTATGGCATCAATTGTCTGTTGATGATTAGAATGGCAGTTCTAAGTTTATTGTCCCCATATGTGAAGATTTCGTACCTTAGAGATTCTGGCTACTTTAATCTGTATAATATATGGTTCCTGGATGAAAACAATATCATTTTAGTCTGGTTTATTACTTGCATTAAATTGTCATTAGTGATTCTGTCGTGCTGTAGGTTTATGTGCATCATATTAAGTTGGGTATTATAACTCTGAGAGTTTTTGGTATGAATCCCTGTGTTATTTTGTGCTTTAATGGTACCCATTTTAGTGTTCTATGTTTTTTCTGTTCTTTTCAATTACAACTTGTAAGCATGGCCAGTTTTTATCCAAAGATGAGTGATTTTATTTAGTTTCAGATTTTTGTTATATTTGTTATGAGTTATGGAGTTGATACACTTGTTCTCCTGTTCTTATGTTTTACAATCTTTTAATTCATGGTTTCTCACACTAAGAGGACATGTTTCTTCTCCATGGCAGTCTGCTGCTCTATGACTAAGTTTATTGTACTTGAAATATCGGTTTATCTTTATGTAATTTTCTACAATGCATATATTCCAACCTATCTTCAGCTTTCTGTTAATTAATGCTCTCCATGCTTGAGGATTGACTTCTGCCATAATATTTCTAGTGTTTCTTCTGCTCCTAGTGATAAATATAGGCCTCACTGAATTCTCACTTAGGTTAATCTCTTCATTTTGTGAAATGATTGTTTCAGTTGCATTTTGTGGTAATATTTCATTCAGCACATTTTTTGTGTGTGTACGTGCATGAGTGTATGCGCACACATGTAAGTTTACAGTATGCTAAACTGTAAATTTTTTCAGCAGTGATTGCAAATCAGCAAAGAAATCATTGACTTTATCAATGTTAATCCACCATGCCATTTCATTTTTATTGGCAATAGAGTCAAACCATTTAAGCATTCTGGAGTCTAAATTCTTGACCAGCTTTAATTTAGAAAATGATCTTTCAGCTTTGGCCATTGCAAAAGAATTGGCCATACCCTTAAACAGAACATTTTATATTTCAGACAAGGTCCTAAAGAAGGGACTCAAAATCCATTGACTCCAGAGGGGTGCTTCCGATTGTTTATCATGAATTCAAATTTGAGAAAGTGGTTTTATATACTAACCAACAAATTGAAGAATGAAAACTGCAAGATTCAGAACACCATGATTTTACATACTAATGAGGGATAGATACTGTATGTCCTTGGCCTTTTTAGCACTTTCAGCAATCTTGAAAAATAAGAGTCTTTCAGTTCAGGAAATGTTTGATGTAACCTTGTGTGCAACGAAATTCAGATCAGTTATGAGTACTGAACATTTTGCATTTGTGCTTGATTGTCTTAGATTCAATGATGAAACCACCCGTGAAGAGAGAAAGGAAATTGATACTTTTGCGGCGATTTGGGAGATGTGGGATATGTTTGTTGCCAATTATAAGCCAGGATCTTTTGTGACATTTAATGAACAACTGCCCTTTAGAGGCAACTGTCTGTTTCAGATGTATATTCCAAATAAACTTGCTAAGTACAGCATCAAAATTGTGATGCTTTGTGATGTAAATACTTATTACATGATCAATGCAATTTTCTATCTTCGAAAATCAACAAAAATTAATGACTTATCATTGGGATAATATTTTGTGAAAGAAATAGCCGAGCCAATTCACAAATTCCATTGAAACATGGCCATTAACAATGGTTTATTAGCATCCATATAACTGATGAACTCTGGCACCAAACTTTAGGTTGATTATGGTAAGCAGCATTCATAACACCAAGAAAGAAATTCAAACAGAACTGCAGAATTCGTGGGCAAGAGAAGTTGAAACTTCTATGTTTGTTTTCAAAAAGGAAAAAGTGTTAATTTCCTATAAACCTAAGCTCTCTAAAGTAGTGCTGTTATTGTCCACAATGTGACCATAAAGCCTACAGCTATTATAGACACATACTGTGCTACTAAATGAGAGCTACGGATACATTGAACCAAATGTGCAACAATGTGTCCAGTAGTAGGAAAACAAAAGGTGGCTCCTATGCATATTTTATGGAATGCTCAATATTGTTTTCATAAATGTATGTGTCATAATATTGTCTTAACAAGCTTTAACATAAGGTGCAGTCCTTATCAAAAAAGGATTTCATAAAATCTCTTGGTTCTTCCCTGATTGCACCACAAATGAAAAAATGTCTTGAGACTCCAAACCTATGGTGCTTCCTGAGGAACAATATTCTAAAAACTCTTGGCCTTCAGGATCAATAACCTCCTTTTCCTCAATATGGAGCAAGAAAAAGATGCCATTGTTGTCCCTCATTAAAATGTAGAACAACTATCACTACTGTTCAACTTGCAAGCATCTTGCATATGGAGAACACTGTGCAATGTGTTGTATCAATGCAAGAGAATAAAAAGACATGAACCACAATTCTCTTCAAAATATTGATATATCATTTAAAGGTTTTGGAACATGGTGTGTTGGTTAGCTGCTCAAATTTATTTAAGTTTTCTTTGTAATTTTTATAGATACTTTAATAAATTTAGGGTGTCTGTTCCATAATTTAGAATGCCAGTTTCAGAAAATGTACCATTTTTATAATCATTTTTATTTTATAAAAAATAGGTAAAACTTATTTTTGTATCATAAAATATGATTAGCAGAAGCTGTATTACAATTATGATTAAGTTGTTTTGTGAATTAATATATAAAAATAAAATTTAGTGCTTCTTCCAAGTTGTAAAATTTATGAATGTTTAGTGATAGTGTACTATAAAAACATATTAGTATTCTACGGTTAACATATATACAGATGGCAGCAAAATAGAAGAAAAGGTACGGTTAGCAATAACTATCTTCAAAGACAATATCCCAATCAAACAGTACCAAAATAGATAGTAAGCATTATTCAAATAGATAAGCAGAAAAAATCGCCATCCTAAAAGCAATGGAAAATATCCACTTCCTCCCAGATTGCAATGACACTAACAAAACTATAGCCATCTACACAGATAATAAAGTGACTCTTGATTCAATTAATAATCCCTCTTGCATTGTCCAGTAACTGAACAAATCAGAGAAAAACTCAGGAACTCAGAAAAGGAAACTGGACTGTACACTTTCGATGGGTCAAAGCCAACAATGGTATCGAAGGTAACAAGATGGCTCATAGATTAACGAAAGAAGCAGCTGGTAACAACAAACTAAACATAGTTTACAACAAAATGCCTATACAACAATCTCTTCTTAACAGCATAAGAGAAGTCTTTCCAAATGGCAGAGCCAATGAAAGAACACCAACAAGGGAATCTTATTCAGAAAGTTCCTACCAATGGTGGAGCAGAGAGTGAAAATAAAGATGCTACATACTCCAGAGTTTACAGCACTCGTAACGGGCCATGGAGAAACAAAGTCTTATCTGCATAGTTTCAGGTTACTGGATAACCCAACGTGTACCTGCAATGAAGAAGAACAAATCTAATATACAGGTGCAGAATCCTAGGAAAAAAGGGAGAACTATGCAACTTGAAGTAAGTGCAAGAAGAGGAAAGTGGCCAACTTCAAATGAGGATCTTTTACAGAAACATCACCATGTTTTTTGAAAGTTTATAAATATGACAGACTTTACCCTATTATAATACTGTGACACGTACTACAAGCAACTAAATGTATATAACACTAAAGTAATCAGAACTGTAAATATTCTTATAATATATTAGTAATAATATTGAACCAAAAACAATAAATTCACATAATATAAATAATATAATCAGAATTGTAAATATTTCTTTGAATATGAAGAACCTTCGAAATTAATCCTCCTCCTCCAACATGGTTTAGGCCGGCTTATAGCCTGTTCCAGATTCAAAATCTTGCTCCTTCCATCTTTTTCTGGGTTGTCCTGGGTTTCTTTGTCCTTCTGGTTGGTGGGAATATGTTGGCTTTGATATTCTATGTTCTGCTATTCAGTTTAAATGCCTTATCCAGTTTGCTCTGTATTCTATTATTATCTTATTTAATTCTTCTATTTTTTTTGTCTTATTTCATTGCTTTGTTCTTTTGTCTGGTCTCATATAATGGCTATGGGTCTAACAAATTTCATTTCTGTTGTCTATATACTTCTTTTGTGTTGTGTGGTCATTGTCCACGTTTGTATTGCATTGCAATTTGTTCTTTTTGTTCAATATTGTACATTTGTACATTTGATATAGAACATGTCAGGTTAATATGATACACATTATTTACAAGAATAATACACATTATTTACAGGAATAAGATATTTACTTACATTATAATAACAATTCTATAATAAAAACTGCTTAGTTTTTATTTTAAAAGGTTCTTTGGCTTAATTTCATTTGGCAGTGCATTAAACATTTTTATGGCTACATGTAGCACTCCATTTTCCATTAGTTTTATATATGCTGATAGAATATGCATACTTTTTAAAAATCTGTTGTGTATTTTTTCATTTATCTGAAAGAATGATTTTTTTTTTTTTTTTGCAAATAAAAGTAATTCTAATATGTAAATACAAGCCAATGGTACAATTTTTTGTTGTTTAAATAATGGTCTACATGAATCCCAACCCATATTTAGGCCCGGGCCTTATTGGCCCAGGACCATTAATGGGGCGGCAAAAATGAGGTGTAAATACTCTGAAAACTAATTTCTAGAATGCCTGTACTCTTATAGTGTCAAAATAAAAGGATGTATGGAGTCAAATACAACTTTGTCAAGAGGGTGGTGAATCAAAGGGCAAATCAAGAAGGCTCCAATTCCCATAATCCCTAAGAGTTCCACAAAAACATAAAATGTGTTTCCGAAGAAACGTGTAAGTAAAGAGCCATTTGTTGTTCATTTAAATGGTCTGCGAGTTTTAATAAGAGTGATTTCATGTTATTTATACAAAATGGATGCCCAAAAACGATTAAGTGGTGCAAAGTATCACAAATTAGCAGAAGAGAAAGGAAAGTGATTTGTTATCTCAGACACCAAAATTACCCTTGGTTTTCACTAGAAAGCAAACTCCAACACAAGCATCTTCCTCTCATATAATGGAGGAAATTGAAAATGAGGATATCAGCACAGAAGACCTTGATGATTATCTGCCCGTTTCTGATTGTGCATTAATTGAATATACGAATGGAAGCGGAAATTGTGTAGATGGTGTACAACTGAAAAATTCAATCATCTATACACCAGACAATGATCCATAATTTTGAGTGGCAAATGATGTTTCTAGGGACTATTTTGCCATAAATGGAGTGAAACAAAATAAGATAATTTCAGTAATTTCAGGGGGTGTGTCTAGACAAATAGAGAAGGAAAGCTAATGAATTAGACATTGTAAAACATGACTATTTAGTTTATTCCCACAGCTAAGGTGTGTTTTTTGTGCTCCTTGTAAATTTTTTGGGGGGACATCACAATTTGTGACAGTTGGCTTCAGTGATTGGAAGCATGTGATTCAATGGGTTTCAGAACATGAGAATTATCACTCTCATTGTGAATTGTATGTTAACATTTAAAAGAAGGGGCAGTGAAGTGTGTAGAGTTGATAGGCATCTACTTTCTAGTTAGAAGAAGTGAAATATTGGAGATGTATACTCCAGAGAATAATAGCTGTAGTGAAGAAATTATCCTCTCATGGATTAGCATTCCAAGGTGAAGAAGAAGTGCTTGGGCCTGTTAACAATGCAAATTTTCTATTGTACCTGGAACTTATATCCAAGTTTGATCCATTCTTAAAAGGGCACATAGCACAGTTTGGGAATCCTGATAAAGGTAAGACTTCCTACTTATTGTATTGTACCTATGAGGAGCTGATTCAAATTATGGCAAAAACAGTAATCAGTAAAGTAGTAAGGGAAGTGAAGGATTCCAAATATTATTCAATTATTGTGGATTCCACATCTGACATAACACACAATGATCAACATTCTCAGGTATGTGAATAAAGAAGGAGATGCCCTAAAGAATGCTTCTTAGAGTTTTGAAAAAACCCTGGACATACAGGGAAAGAGCTGGTTGATGCTGTGTTTACTTTCCTCTCATCTCACATAAGTGGCTGTCGGGGTGAATCATTTGATAATGCTGCCAATATATCTAGCATATATTCCGGCCTGCAAGCAAAAATCAGAGAGGCCAGTTTATTGGCATTTTTCATACCGTGTGCAGCTCACTTCCTCAATCTAGTGGGATTGAATGCTGCATCTTGCTGCAGATTGTCTATATCCTTTTTTGATTTGCTGCAAAACTTGTACAATTTTTTTCTCAGCATCAACACATTGTTGGAGTATTTTGGAGTCATTTTTTACTTCAGGAAACCTTTCTCTCAAAACACTTTCTCAAACAAGATGGTCCACTTGAGAGGATGTGTGTAAAAGTTTAAACAGTAATTTTGAAGCCATTACAAAGGTTTTAAAATGTATAAAGTAAGATGAAGGTGAGAAACCAACGGTTAGCCAGGAAGCAAAAGGAATTTAGAAAAACCTGAGCTCTTCTGAAATGAGTTCTATGACCGCAGTTTGGGGAGCAATTCTAGAAAGAATCAATGCTGTCAGTAAAAATTATAATCAAAGTATATGGATGTTGAGACAGTAGTAAATTTATACTCATACAGCTCCCTAATTTCCTTCTTAAATGAAATGTCATTTTCAGTTAATACATACGTAAGTGCTTGAGGGAACCACGTTCAAAACATTCAACAAGAGTTAGCTACAGAGGAAAGCAGACCCAAACAAATTAAGAAGCACGAGAAATTTTTGATGATTTAGAATCTGAAACCGAACCAGGAAATGAAAGTGATGTGCATTCTATCCTGTGGAGCAGTTTTTGCAGATATTTGACAAACTGTAAGCAGAATTAACAGCACAAATATCTGTACTGTTTGCCAATGGAAAGAAAGTCCCTGACAGGAATGTACTAACCTTATCTGTTTGGAAAAACTGCGACAAGGACAGTGAATGTGTGACAGAGAACGCATGCTACAAAAGGAGTAAAGCTATTCATCTGAGCTGTCGTGTGTGTCATAAATGTGTGTAACATAAGCAAGTAGGTGGGGTTCGGACCGTGTCTAATCAGCAATTTCCCCTCTGCCCTTCATTCCCCGGGGACTTTCTTTCCGTTGGCGAACAGTATATAATGAATTGTCAGAGAAATTCTCATTTTATCTTAACTCACAGAAATTTATTGTGATAAAATTCACATACCAGCTGACAAGCTGCAACATGCAGGAGCATCATTTCAGTTTGTACTTAGGGGGAGCAAGATTGCCACAAGCAGTTTCCAGAATTTTCATGTGAATTTTAATGACACGTTTAGCAGAAATATGAGATATTTCTTCTCAAATGTGATATATTGTATTAAAAGTACAGTTGTCATTTTTCTTTTGGCAGAGCAATAATAACCAGTAGCCTAATCATTTCTCATAACCTCGGGGGGGGCAGTTAACCCCCCTTGCTCCCCCTAAATGATGCCTCTATGCAGTGGATATACCCATTTGAATGGAAGAAGGGTTTGGACAGAATGTGTTAATTTAAAATCCTTTCTTTTAGAGTATGGAAAGAACCTACCAATGTCTTTACCACTTCTAAACAAACTGTTGACTGCTAAACACCTTTAGGACTTATACCTGAATGCAAATTTAGCTTTGAAGATTTATTTATCTACTGCTCAGCTGAAAGGTCCTTCTCAGTGCTAGTGAAAGTTAAAACCTATTAACATTCATCTCAAACACAACAACTTTTGAATCATCTTGAAAGTGATTTGACTAAAATTAGAATATGAAGATGTAGAAAAGCTTGCTAATGAAAAGCAAGTTGTAAACCTCTGTCCTGGTAATTCCAGGGTATTTTGTATTTAAATTCTGGGTGAATACTTTTTGTCAGCTGGATAATGGTTATAGTTATTGATAGACACATGAAATGCTTTAATGTTCGCCATCATTTGACTTGTAATCGGTCTAATTTATATATTAATAAGTGAAAACATTCTAAAACTTCGACTGTTTAGCATTAATTTATTTAATAATACCAGAAGAGATTGGGGAGTTAAATAATTTATTTAATAATACCAGAAGATATTGGGCAGTTAAATTCTGTTTCTTTTAAAAAGCATTTAATCCATTCTGTTGGCAAATCCTCTTAATGTGTCCAGGAATTTTAGGACTTGCACTTTTAGTGTGTATTTTATTTGTGATGTTGCTATGCATTTGTTATAAACGTCCTTGCCAATAAAATATTATTATTATTATTATTATTATTATTATTATTATTATTATTATTTTATTAACCATTATATATGATTTTGCTTTCAGACATATTTTATACAAATTTCAGGTTGTATGCAAAATACTAGTAGCAAAATTGGCATTGAAGTGGTTTGGGGGTAGGGTGCAAAATTCTTGGGGCCCAGGGGTGTTGTACTCATAGCAGTTAAATACGACTCTGCATGAATCACTCATTTTACTCCCTGTCATTATTCTGATGATTCTTTTTTAGATTATAAATATTTGTTTTGATGGTGGTGAATTTCCCCAGTAAATGATACCATATTTTAGTAAAGGATGAACATTTACAAAATATGTGGTTCTTATAGTTTTTATGTCTGTGCATCATGATAGAGTTCTTATTGCATACGTGTTTGAATTTAAATTTTTGGCTAGGCAATATGTATGTATTTCCTATTTTAGGTTATGCAGAATACTCAGTCCCCAAAATTTGTTTATGTTTTGTTTGCAATTCAGTGTTGTTTAGCTGTAATATAAGATCAGGTACTTTATTTGTTTGTTTATTTTGAAATTTTAGGAGACTGTTTTCTCAGAATTTATTAATAAATTATTTGCATTGGTCCAGGTTGATAGTTCTTGAAGAGTTTCGTTGATTGAGAGCTGAAGTTCATCTTTTGTTTTTTCTTTAATTGATATACTAGTATCGTCTGCAAAAAGGATATTTCCATTAGTCTTTACATGAGAGTTTATGTCATTCACACACAAAATAAATAGAAGTGGGCCTACTACTGAATCTTGTGATACTATGTGCTTTATTATTACTAGAGATGAATAATAGTTCATAATTGTACCCAAATCCTTTGAGTGTTTAATTTCAGTTATCTGCTTCCTAATATTTAGATATCCCTTTATTTGCTATTCCACAGGAGGATCCATAAGTTGTGATTGGGATGACCATTGGTTTGTGTGATTTTAATATAGTCTTTTATAGTTTTGTTGTTTAATGTTTCTTTTAATGTACATGTTATGTAACTAAATTTAATAAATTTTTTATTTATATGAATAGCAGTTCCATATGTTATTCACACCCCAAGAAATTGAATTTTGACTTCTTTTTCCTAAGATTATTTTTGACCACATGGTTGATACCTTTAAATACCATGGTTTTTGTGTTAACAATTGCTATCTCCATATTGTATATTTTTTATATTTTATTAACTAATATGCCATTCTTTGCAATTCATTTTCACTTATTGCTATCAATATTTGGTCACCTGCAAAAACCATTGTTTTTATTACTCTTGCCCTAAATTGATTCCCCCTATTGTTTGTTGTTTCCATGATCTTATCATGTCATCTACATACTTATAAATTAAAAAGAGTAGTTGACATTGGACAACCTTGTCTATCTCCTTTTGAAATCAATATTGATTCTCATTGATTTATCTTAATTTTAGTTTGTGCATATGAGTTTCTTATTACAATTATTACATGTGTTGGCATTCCTTTATTTTCTATTACTTTCTGTAATTTTGATCTAGACAGTTTATCAATGACTTTTTTGAAATCTATAGAGAGGATGCGTGTCTCTAGATTAAATTCTTTACATTTTTCTTTTAAATGTTTGAGAGAGAAGACATTATCAATGCAACTTCATCCTTTCATGTATCCTGTCTGTTCTTCTATTAGGAGTGTTTCTGGTATTTTTGACAATCTATTGTTTATAATCTTTGTATATATGTAAGCTGAATGAGTTAGAGTAATTCCTCTATAATTTTGCGGTTTTGTTCTATCTCCTTTTTTACTTACTCTACTACATATAGTAGGTAGGGGAAGTATTGTATTCCACCCAAAAATTCGATACCGAGAGTTCACCGGAAATATATGTTTTGAGACCCCCTGAATCCAAAAAAAGCATTTTTTGAAACATGTCCGCGCGTGTGTGTGTGTGTGAGAACAGCATAACTCAGAAACGAACAGTCTGATAGATACCAAACTTGGTATTTAGATTCAGTATCTTCCAGAGATGCGACACGAAGGTTTTTAAGAAAATCTCCCCACCCCAGATTAACCTTTACATGGAACATTTTTCGAAAATTTTAATTTTCTCAAAAAATGCTCTTAACGATTTTGATTAAAATATCACATGTTTAAGATATTTTGGGCGGCGCCGTGGCCGAGTGGTTAGACTGCTCGCCTCCCACCGAGGCGGCCCGGGTTCAATCCCAGGGACCTGCATGTGGGATTTGTGGTGGACGAAGCGGCGTCTGGGCGGGTTTTCTCTGGGTTCTCCAGTTTCCTCCGCCATTCATTCCATCAACTGCTCCATCATCACCTTTCCTTTCATCCATTTCACCAACATTTCGTTTCATCTACTTCCTTCATCCCATACCAGGCATCGGGCTGATCACCCATCCTGGATGCTCTGTCTGATCCATGAGTGTCTGCTCCTCGACGGGCCTCTGACCCCAGGCACCCGCTTGTAAGTCCTGGGGGGTGTAAGTCCTACATAAGAGGAGGGTAAACAGATAATGAATGAATGAATGAATGTTTAAGATATTTTCATGACAAATGAAATGTACATCTCGAATTTTCTGGGAATGTCTCCAAAAGTATTCTTCATTGTGAACGACTTTTGCATAACTGGTAAACCATAAGAGATAGACAAAATTTTACTACACAAAAAATGTAGAACGTATTAAAATACACAATTTATGTCATATACATTTTTGTTGTTGAGTGAACCATTTTCGAGATATTGCTTGTTATTCCCTTAAATTTTCCAATACTTATACTTTTTCTAAAATGGGAATTTGTTATTCGTTTATTTTATGTCCTGGTAATGCAAAGAGAATGAAATGCTCCACATAGCAACCAGCTCTTAAAATATTTGACTATCGCTTAAAGTCTACCAATTCCCCTTGCAACTACAAGAAAATTAGCAATAAGATTAACATCTCGATTAACATGAAGCATATGGAGAATAAGCGTTTGTAAAAATAGTTTGTACAACAGTAGAGAAAGTCATGTGAGTGTAACACATCAGATTTTTTAAATTGTGATATAATTTTGCCTGTTTTCCATTCTTCAGAAACTTCTTTTTGTATCCAACATGTGTTGTAAATGTTAATAATCCTTCTTGCAAATTCTACATTTTAACAATTCTCTGTTTAATATTTTCTATAACACATGCTTTATTATTTCTACTATGTTAGGATGCATAATAGTTCTTCTATTATTTCTGTTAGATTGGGCTTTAATATTTCTTCCGGTTCTTGCATGTTTTCTCAGCGCAGAGGTCATTATAATAATTTTCTAAGTGTAATTCTTTTATAACGGCTAGATTTGCTTTATCTTTTTCCTGTGAGTTAAGGTTCCTAATAAACTTATATACTTCATCTTGTTATCCATGCAGATTATGTTTCATATTCTCCCAGTGTTCTCTATTCAGTTTACAAGCATAGTGCTCTAACTCTATTATATTCTATTTTATTTTTATCATTTCATGTATAGGTATTCTTTTTTGTCTTTCTTTAATTTTTGCATTTCAGAAACCCATATTTTAATCCCATTTTACTTCTGAATGGTTTTCTTATTCCTAATACTTCTTTTGCTGTTCTTTGTATTACACCCTTAATGCTGATCCATTCTTCTTCAATTTCTTCTTTTGGATTTTCCATATGTGTTGATTATCTTAATCTTCTCTTGCATAGGTCTTATATGGATTCATCTTTGAGTAGATTTACTTTACAATTTTCTTTGTTTTCATTTTCTTTCTTGTTTTTGTTTCCTATTTCTTAGATATGTTTCTAGATTAATATTAATTCAATTATGTTAATGCTGTATTATTTGCCTTTTGTGCACTATACTCTTGTACTATCATATGATTAGCTTAAGTATGTATTAATATAATTGTAAAAGAAAATTCAAAACATGACATACACCCACGCATGCACGAACTTCCCTTCTCTCTCTCTGATCTTTTCCCACTTAAGCTATTTAGAAGATTTTGCTTGTCAGCACCTTCAATTCCTGCTTTCCTCCAAAATATTTAAAATCCTTTATCCACTGCTATACAGAATGTATCTTTATTGGTGTCATATATTTGGGGGATGTGTTCTTGACATCAAAACAGTAAAAAAAGTTCATATTAACATGGGTCTGAAAATCATTTATTTCAGAGTTACAACACAAAATCAAAAGTTACAAAAATTGCTGGAGGTGCCTTCCTCTTGCTTCGATGCATGCAGTAAGCCTGCGTTCCATGCTGTGACGTACTCTGTTGAAAATTGCTGATGTGTTTCGTATTTGGTCAAAGCCAGTTTGAATATGTCCTCTCAAAATGTCAACAACAGGTACAGGAGTCGCATAAACCAAGGACTTCAAATGTCCCCAGATGAAGAAATCCATTGAATTCAAATCAGGCGATCGAGCAGACCATGCAATGGGTCCCCGTCGACCAATCCATCTTTGTGGACATAGATCATTGAAAAACTTACGAACTATCATACCGAAATAAGCTGGAGCACCATCGTGTAAAAACTACATTCGTTGGATGATGTCCATAGGCACATTATCAGTTAAGCGATGCAACTCATTTCTGAGAAACTGGAGATAGGTTTGTCCACTCAGATGCAGAGGGAAGAAATAGGGACCAATAAGGTGATCATGAATGATTCCACCCCCAACGTTGAGAGAGAACCTCTGTTGATGGTTGCCCTGTCATACTTCATTAGGATTTTCAAATGCCCAGCTATGAGTATTATGAAAATTGAAGATGCCATCAGAAGTAAAACCAGCCTCATCTGTGAATAAGATACAGGCTAGGAAATTGATGAACACAGCGCACTGCTGTAACATGCATTGACAGAAACATCTTCTTGGCTCAAAGTCCGCCTCATTTAATCCTTGCACACGTTGAAGGTGATACAGGTACAGAAGATTTTTATGCAGAATTCTCCAGATAGTCATATGACTAACTCTTTCCCTTACAGCAATACGTCTTGTGCTTTGTGATGGGCTTACATCCACAGTACGAAGAACTCGTTATTCAAGCTCAATGCCTCGTAATGCTCTTGGTCTCCCAACATCCCTAGTACTCCTCTCAAATGCACCATTCCCTCTCAAGTGTTGTGAATTTGTGTGAATGTTCTTGCACATGGTAACTGTCTGCCAGGGTACTTTTCTGCATAAAGTTCACGTGCTCGTGCTGCCATCTGTTCACTCATGGAATACATCTTCTTTAACCTATAACAACGAAACGGTTGATTTTCAGACCAATGTACATATGAACTTTTTTTACTGTTTTGATGTCAGGAACACGTCCCCCAAATATATGACACCAATAAAGATACACTCTGTATACATGTTCGATTCCAGTGTGTTATAAAGTACTTTAAATGTTTTGGGTCAGATAATAGTATAAACAGTGATGGATGTAAAATTCAGGATTAACTTTTAACTTAATCTTATTTTTGAGATTTTTGATTATTGGTGATAGTCTTGTGCAACATTAAGTGTTTGGTTTCCATTATCAGATTTACAGAACAAAACAAACAAACAAACAATTTTATGACTATACTGCTTCTGCTTCTCCTTGTAGGAAGTCTAAATGCCTGAATGAAGTACGCCAGTGGGTGAAGGTATTCCTGGATGATTTAGGACCCTCTGAAAGCTCTACTTCCTTTCCAACAGATAAAAGACAAGGCCGTATAGGTCCAGCAAATGCCCGGTTTGATATTTCAACTCATGTGGGCTTATTTGTAATTGGTGCTGATCGTCTTAGCATTAACTCGCAAAGCAACTTTAGTACGATCAGAGCAAATGTCTGCCTTTATCAAGGTAAGAGAGAAAAATATTATTTTATATTATCATATTGCGCCTTTTGGGGAAATTATTTCACTGGTAAAATTTCACAAAAGAAGTACATGCATATGGTAAAAACATAGCTTGATGAATCAAAATGCATTTATGTAACCGTTTAAAGCTAAATTACTTGACTCTGAAAGAGTTGTGTTGATGCAGTATTATATGGAAAGCAAAGAAGTTTAAGATATTTAAACCATTTGATTAAAACTACAATGAGACACATTTAAAACCTTATATTTTCAAGCCACATTACATGTTTTCCTTTTTAACAGGTAAATGGCAATATGAAGTACAGCTGGGCTCTAAAGGTGTGATGCAGATTGGCTGGGCTACCCATGATTGCAAGTTTTCTCAAGAAATAGGTGTAGGTATGTAGATACAAGTCTTCTGAAAATGAAATTATTAAGTAGTTCTTATGTGAAGATAAAATAATGCTTTTTTGCTTTCTCTAACTAATTTACCTATGTTAGGTAGAGAAAATATTGCATTTCACCCAAAAATTATTGAAGAGAGAGGGGGAGAGGGAGGGTAGGAGGGAATGAGAAAGATGAAGGGAGAGAGAAATCGAAAAACGATAAGTTTGTTAAATACCAAACTCGGTATTCAAGTTCACTTATATTCCAAAGATGGAACACAAACATTTTCAAGAAAATTCCACAACCCAAATTGCCCATTATATAGAAAAGTTTTCAAAGTTTATATTTTCTCAAAGATGACTTCATAGATTTTGATTAAGATATCATATATTTATAATATTTACGTGGCAAATAAAATGTTTATCTTGAACTTTCTGCAACTAGCCTGTTAAGTGCTCTTCATTTAGAACAGTTTTGTATAATTTGGTATAACTGATAAACATTAAGGATAGACAAAAAAGTAGTACACAAAAATGTAGATATCTTTAAAATACACAATTTATTTAAAATTACCTTTTTTGTGTTATCAGCCATTTTTGAGATATCCATTATTATTGGTTTGAATTTTTCAATACTTTGTCATTATGTAAAAGTGCTGTCTCTATTTAGTTGCTTTTTGAAATATCATGTAAAGAGTGTACAATTACAAGGCCAGCATATAGCTACTCACTTTTAAGCATCTGATTATCGATTCTGTTTCCTCCACCCCCCTTGTAGCTGCAATGAAATGTGTAATGAAACTATTTTTGCAAAGGTTTTTCTAAAGGTAGGTAGAAAAATAATTGTAGAAGCTATATAAAAATGAATGATAATGGGTAGAGAAAGTCATGTGAATATAACATATAAGCATTTTTAAAAAGTGTTGTAGCTATTCAGTTGTTTCTCATGATGCCATGGAGAAAGTATGAGATTTCAAGGTCAGCATACAGCGAACTGCTTTTGAACATCTGACTCAATTCATTGTACCTACAAGAAAATGCGTAATGAAACTATTTCTGCAAAGGTTTATCTCGATTAACATGAGGTAGATAAATTAGCTTTTGTAAGAATAGTTTGTAGAAGATATAAAAATATGTAGTGGGTAGGTTAAGTTATGTGAATGTAACACATTAGATATATTTGTTTTAACTCCATTTTGATTTTTGAAATTTTAGCAGTAAGAAGATACTAAATATCTAAAACACTCAAAACTTCAAATCACTCACACCTGAACATGTGATTGTGTGTAAACGAACAACTGGAATCTACCACAAGAATTGGTTCACCAAACTTCATGTTGTGATTCTGAAGAGATGTTAATAACATCTGTTTTGCAGTGCAAGATATATCAGAAAAGTAGGCTCTTTTTGATGGTTAAAACCAGAATAAATATCAAAATGGCTTCACAGTATGAAATGTAAAAAATCTGGGAATTTTACTAAATCAATCAGAATATTCTTTCTGTTACTGAAAACCGAGACAGTTGTAATTTAAAGCATATGGCAACCCTAACTATTAAAAAAAAAAAAAATTATAATGACAATTGGCTGAAAGCCTTGATTGAAAATACTTGTAGCATTCATTTGCCTCAAAGGATGATCTCTAACTGATGAAGCAACTTTGGGGGGTTTTAGGGTATCCAGATTCAAATGTGGGAGAGTTTATACTATGTGAAGCATTTAAAACATTATGTTATTTTTCCAGGAGATACAAGTAACTCGTATGCATATGATGGAAATCGGGTTAGAAAATGGAATGTTTCAACTCACAAATATGGTGAACCATGGCTGAGTGGGGACATCATTGGATGCACAGTTGATCTGGATATTGGACTGCTGGAATTTTATAGGTATACCAGAATTTTGAACAAAACAAGAAGTTATAGTATGGTCTTCATATTTTCATGTTTAAAATGAGTGCTTTCCTCAAATTTAAAACACCTGTAATATCAAGTAATAATGTCTTTCTGTTTAAGAAATGGAAGGTCAATGGGTGTTGCATTTGATAACATCCAGATGGGTCCAGGCGTTGCATATTTCCCATCAGTCAGTCTGGCTTTCACTGAGAATTTGGTGGCAAACTTTGGCTCTACTCCTTTAAAATATCCAGTTACGGGCTGTTCACCAATACAGGATGCTCCCTTTCATGAAGTTAGGAAAGCTGATTATCTTTGCAAGTGGCTATCACAGCTTTTGATGCTGTTTGATCGTAAATATGAGGTTAGTTAAATTGAGCTATGCATTAGATATGTGGAAGACTTTTATAATAACTGTGTGTGGTAACATTTTTTTAGCCTAAATATAAAACTCGGATTCACATCTTAGGATTTAGATGTAAAATGTAATGTCAGCATTCATATTTTTAAGCCAAAAGAAAAGCAATAAAATATCTTCTTCAATGTGGATGTGATCACTTCACAACTAACAATGTGTGAACAACAACATTAAATTCCAAAACTTTGCATTCCAGCATAGAATTATATAATTATTTCCAAATTTAGTAAAACTTACATTAAAATATAATGTATCTAAGTCAAAAGTAAAAGTTGTTTTTGATAGTTTAATACATATCCATTTGTGTAGTTATATATTTCTTACAATTTATGTTGTAATTTGTATTTTTTCAGTATTTTTTCAGTATTATTTATAATTTAATGGCTTGATGTATTTATAAACTTTAACATTAATGACCTGTGTAAATACTAGTTGACAACTCGTAAATAATGCACATGTATTATTTTGATGTTTTCTGTATCATTGTATATCTACAGAACTGATAGATAAGGTGCATAAACGTGATTAAGTTGAAATGAATGCTGTTGAATATAACAGGATTTTTCTTTCATTTTTTTCATATGCTTTCACTTAGCGTGTGAAACACAAAATTCTAATAATTAGGATAATGTAAGAGTTCTTCAGTTTCAATATCCAAGTCAGCATCTTAATATATTTAAAAAAATTGTAATTTTAAGATAGGTGTTATACAATACAATCATGCTGTATTTACAAAATCTGCTGTCTTGTGTGGATGTAAGAGAATTTCTAAGATGAAGTATGATTATGGTTTTTTGATCCATTGTTTTAAAAGCATAATTTGCTTCAGAAAATATTTTTTATATTGTTTTTATCAATCATGGAGAGATGAGAGAACAGAAATTTTGTTTCTGCTTGCTCTGGCTTGAATGTTTGCATTTCTGATGCAAAGTTGGACACAGAGGACATTTGAAGTCATTGAAGAGCAACAGAGCTCTCTTGTTCCTAACAGTACAGTGTATTATTGTAATTCACATTTCCTCAGATATTGCTTAGCTTCATCATCTAAATGTACCCATTACGTTACACGCTGCTGTTTTAGTTATGCTTTCTAAGGAATAAATAAACTATTACAAATATGTGATATTCACTTGTTACATTGAACTGTTAAAACCGTTGATAATCTTTATGAAGTTACCCTATGTTGTAACTGACTCTGTGAAGTTGTTGAATAACTGTCAGTTGTAAACACAGCAGTCATTTGTTAAGGAAATAATTTCATTGAAATTAAAATAATCTGGAGCCACCCAAACTCTACGAGATAACAACCGTCGAATTAAAAAAATGTGCTCATGTTAATCTTATGAGTGTAGCAATAATACAACAAATAACAATGGAAATCACAGGCTTATAATGGATCTTTGGACTGTTTCTTTTCCTCATGAGTTGGTATGGTGTGAAGTACATTGCATCATTGTTGACAGCGTGAGGCAATATTTTATATCATAACATGCTGTGAATGCCCGAGTGATTGTAGTGTAAATTAATATTATTGTATGTACAGGATTTTAGAAGTTTGTTAGCCATAAGTATTGTTAGGAAATAAGCTTACACAACCTCACTGAAACTGACAATAGAAGTGGGTAACAATAAACCGAGGGGGTGAGTTGTTTATCACTAAGAAGAGACAAACAAATGATGTCAGGGTAGCATGCCTTTTTTTTAGAAATGGAGGGAATATCTTCCTTAGAGTATATATGTTAGTAGTAGTGATTGACTTATCAAAACATGCTAAAGTGGGCGCGATTTGGTAACCAATAGCAGCTCTATTATAATGTTTAGGCAATTCGAGGTGAAGGAGTATATATTCTCGAGCCATAAGCAGGTTTCGTACAGTTTGGAAGAATCTCTCACGAGATGCACGTCGCAGAGTTAGTTACAAAAAACGTAAAGTACACGAAATAATTGGTGTGCGGCAACGAATACGACTGTAGTTACATTCGGAAATATCACAGTTTCAGTCAGGCATGTATAAAGATTAAATATGTGAATTATTAGTTAAGTGTGATGGCAATAAAAGTGTAGAAACAAATTATTTTTTATTAGTGTTATCTTTTAGCAGGCGGCGCCGTGGCCGAGTGGTTAGACCGCTCGCCTCCCACCGAGGCGGCCCGGGTTCAATCCCAGGGACCTGCATGTGGGATTTGTGGTGGACGAAGCGGCGTCTGGATGGGTTTTCTCCGGGTTCTCCGGTTTCCCCTGCCATTCATTCCACCAACTGCTCCATCATCACCTTTCCTTTCATCCATTTCACCAACATTTCGTTTCATCTACTTCCTTCATCCCATACCAGGCATCGGGCTGATCACCCATCCTGGATGCTCTGTCTGATCCATGAGTGTCTGCTCCTCGACGGGCCTCTGACCCCAGGCACCCGCTTGTAAGTCCTGGGGGGTGTAAGTCCTACATAAGAGGAGGGTAAACAGATAATGAATGAATATCTTTTAGCATCAACTTCTTTCCGTTTACTCACCCTGCTTAGAGATACTTGCTCGACTGAGGTATAATAGCTAGCCAGAGGACAATGAACCCAAATTTAAAATAATAAAACAAGAAGCACCCAGTAAATAAGATAACACGAGCCATGAGAATTGCGACAAGCAAAACACATAGTTCATTTGTTTTCTTAATAGTTACAAATAAACATTAGTAACTGAATAAAGATTACATATGAGCATTTTCAGCATTTGTATTTACATACTTCATTTTCTTTCAACATTCCTGCTGTCCTGTACATAAATACAGACTTGAGTACAGTACTAGATGATAACAAATGTAGAAAGAAACAAAAGGTGTACCATGCCAATAATAGTGAACTTGAACCTTGAATGATCCTTCAAACCAAAAGTACTAAAATAATAAACAGTTCAGATATTGCCAATAAATTACTCGACATTATGGTGAACATGTAGAGTAATTAAAGTTTGTTTTCTAAATTTATTTTTCTTTATTTTTCTATCTTAAAGAAGTTGAAATCACTTTTTGTTTGATTTGTGCTACTGCTGTGCTGTTTTAGATGGGTATTACATTTCCATCTAAAAATGCTGCAAGACTTATCCACCAAATTGGTTTTCATAATGAAAATTGAGAGAGAGAGAGAGAGAGAGAGAGAGAGAGAGAGAGAGAGGGGGGGGTAGGGAGGGAGAGAAAATGTATATCATAACTAGAATGGTAATTAATATTTCTTTTACAGAAGCTATGTTTAGCAGAAGGTTGAAAAGATAGAATCAGACTGAAAAATTCAATGCCATAGCTGGAATCTTCCACTTTCTTTGTGGTTGCTCTAATTGAGCTACCATGAAAACATACTGACACACCGTTAAATTGTTAATTCATACAAGCCATGTGTACTCAAATTCATTTTGAGATGACATACCCCAATGGTGACTTACAGTGCTGCTAGTACTTAAAAGTCCTGGGCTTCATAGCTTAACCAATTATTTGGTCAATTAATTACCATTGATTGACCTAATAGTTGGTTAAACTATGAAGCCCAGGATTTAAAGTACTTATGATATTCTAAGTCACCATTGGGATATGCTATCACAAAATAAATTTGAAATCTCCTTGTAGTTTACCAGGAAAAATGTGAGTCATTTGGGGAATTTAATGTTGTGTCGGCATGTTGCCATGGTAGCTCAATTGAATAGCGGAACCGCAGAAAGTGGAAGATGCTAGTTCAAATCTGGGCTACTGCATTGGAATTTTTAGTCTGATTCTACCTTTCCAGTCTGGCTGGAATGTTAACATTGCTTGCAATATGGTTCCAATTTCTGGTTTTACTTCGCATACAGTTTCTTTGTACTAAATTAATTTCACTTAAGGCAATAATAGCCCATTTATATTCAGTATGACAACATATTTATGGGTTACTATTTTCAGATATTGGGCCAGCCATCTTCACAAGATGATGAATCAATATCCAATCAAGGTTTTCTGATGGGACTTGCAAGAATCATTTTTAATCCCTTGGCACCTTTGATTCAATCACCATATGTATCTGACGCTTGCTTTGTGCCATTCCTAGAGAATCTTTGCAATCTCACAGGTTTTACAGGCCACACCAAAAGCAAGACATTATGCAGTAAAAAACGCAGGCTCATGCTTTTTTTGGATTTAATGTGGGTTTTTTTTGAGGTAAGTAACTTTTTTTTTTGATATTATCATGCAAAAAATTATTGTTATGTGCCATTGCCATAAATGATAAAGCATTTCGATGGACTAAAGATCCTTTTGATATCCAGAACATGCTGTCCAATTTTATGAGTATTTCTTAGGGGTCTGATTCACAAAAGTTAATTCATTTGAAATTGATACATAGTACAGTTGAACCTTATTTATTGTTTTAGGGAGAAAAAGAAAACAATGAAAGCAGGAAAGCTATGAATGTGGTATGCTCATGAATTATGTATTTCTTTTAATGAATATTCCTCCTTCCCATTTGTTATAACAAGTGTGTTTTAATTGATGTTTGCTTCTTTTATTTTTCATTGAAACAAGGAACTTCCCATATTTAAATAGTTCTCCTGCTAGTGCTGTGCATTGAAAAAAATGTTATTAAAATTCAGTGCTTTGGTCTGCAAACATCAGCACTGCTTCAGCTGTTGAATTGTTTTCCTCCTCTCTAAACACTATGTATTTCACCTGTATCCTCATCCTTTTAAGACATGCTGAAACCAAACTCCCAGTACCTCCAGTTTTGGCCCTATCTCATATGGGTCATTATCATCATCATCTTGATAAGGGTTAGATAGCATAGTGGGTTTCACACCATAGCTGCCACAATGGAATACACAAACTCAACTGAAGCATCCACAAAAGTGAAATGAGTAATGCTACAGGCAGATCATGGTCTAGAATATATGCAGGCTTCCACGGCTATTGTCCATAATATGTTCCTTTGGCTTCCGGTATAGATTGCGTTGTCAACATTTTGCTGCAATTTATGTTGTGCTTCTTCCCTGTGCTGCTGGTACTGCATGCGTTACCGTGCTGGTATTTATACACTGACAGGACCTGTCTCCTCGGACTTCGCTTCGAGCTCTCGTCGAGTCAAGATGGGTAGGAAGAAGACCGCCGCAGCCTCCAAGCCTCCTCCTCGTGAGAAAGCCACTACTAGCTCCGCCGCCAACGATGAAAAGCTTCCAGCCTCTCCGCCACCGCCGCCAATCAAAGCGCCCAGCGCCATCTCTCCAGCCAGCACAGCCGACCACACACCGCTGACCAGCGTGCCCGCACGCTACTCCGCAGTCGTCCGGGGAGTCCACCGACAGCTCCCTGACGTGCTACTACTCACCGCCGCTCAACGCTTCTGGCCGTCTGTGGCCAAGGCGTCTCGCATTCGCAATGACAGGGGTCCTACACCGCTAGTCCGACTCACCTTCTTGGACGAGGGCGAATACTCACTGGCCCTCGGCGCAGGACTGCCCTTGTTAGGGCAAACACTGTCGCTCGAGGCCAGCCGCAGTGTGCGTCCAACTCCGTGCCGACGCTGCTGCCTGTACGGGCATACCGCCACGTCATGTGACGCCGCACCCCGTTGCCACTACTGTGGCAATGGAACACTCACCTCCGACTGCAGGGCACACGACCTGACACACCGCCGCCGCTTCTGCGCCTCCTGTGGAGGCAAGGGGCACTACACTGGCCAGGCCGTCTGCCCACTCTATCCTCGTAGAGCCACGCCGCACCTCTCACAGACACCGCAGAGCTTCACACCTACGACGCAGACCATCACTTCATCATGCGACTCATCACAGATCCAAGCACAGATAACAGCTTCGAACCAACCCATCCTCGTTGCCATCCAGGACCTCCATGCTGAGGTGTTAAACCTAGCTGGCAGGATCAGCTCTCTGGAAGAGCATCTCAGTGTGCAGTTTAATGGAGACACCGAACGCACTGACAAATCCCTCGACGTAACGAAGAACCACATCCTCAGCAACATCAACAGCCACTTCAAGGAACAGCAAGAGTGCCTACAGCAAATAAACGCCAAATGCGCACTCTTGAATGACATCAAGCACCATCTCGAAGACGAATACGGCTCCGATGATAACCGGCTTACCCTTCTGAATCGGCTTCGCCTTAGCAGACTGCTTTGGCATGCCGTGCAGCGTCAACCACCTCATCCAGAATATCATCCTCAACAAAGAGCCAATTCCCGGAGGTAACAGGCCCGGGATTGGAGCCTGCATCTCCTGTTAATTCGCCACCGTTACAGGTCCCTGTCAGGGCTATCGCAATGGCAGATACCTGACCTCCACAGCGGAGAAATCTGCCAACTTAGTAGTCACCCACAAACAGCGGGTTTGCTTCGGCGGTACCAGCCATCATGTTCACCACGATGCCCCAAATAAATTGTGCCAACACAGTATTACATCCTTCTTTTCCTCCTCCTTTTCCTCTCTATACCTATATTCATACTCTTGTTTTTCCTTCAGACCTATATTCCTGTTTCCCCCCCCCCCCCCCCCAAAAAAAAAGGTCTCCTCTCTCCCATTTGCTGTTGGTTGTCCAACTGCACCATGCTCTGTTAGTAAGGCCTTCCAGACCGAATTTAGTGGTTTCCTTCCCTCTTTTTAAGTTTCAATACTTTCCTGTATTATTCTGTGTGTGTAATGCCCACATATTGCCAGAATCTTGATGTCATCAAAATCTATATGGTGCCCTGCTTTTATCACGTGTTCTGCAAGTGCAGATTTCTCTGTGTGGGAATATTTAATGAATCTAATATGCTCATTTCTGCAAGTTTGAATAGATCTGCCAGTTTGTCTGACATAGGAGTCTCTGCAGCCACAGCTAATTTTATACACTGCAGGGTTTAATATGGAACTTGTCTTTCACAGCTGACATCTGAGATCGTAATTTTCTGCTTTGTGTGTATCTAGGCCTTATGTTGCGCATCTGTAACCTTTGATACTCTCTTGGAGACTTGGTGGACATACGGTAAAGATGGCCATCTAGGTTTTTGTCAGTAGGTGTTTTTTTTTTTCTTTTCTTTTCTTTTATTTCTGTTCTAGGAAGTTCTTATATCTCGGGCCGAGTATCCATTGGCTCTAAGTATGTAATTTAAGTGTTTGATTTCTTTTGCCAAGTAGTCCGGGTGACAGATAAGCTTTGACCTTTGGTATAGCGTGTTTATCATTCCCTGTTTGACTGCTGGTATGTATCTTTCTGTGTGTAAGTCTCCTGTAAAGAGAACAGTGTATGGTTTGATTCACTGTGTCATGTCCCACCAGGACATCAAGGAAGGGTAATTGCCGCTGTTTTTGAGTTCCATCGTGAATTGAACATTCTGGTGTAGGCTGTTCAGGTGTGTCAGAAATTTGTTTATCTTGTGCTCTCCATGCGGGCAGATAACAAAAGTATTGTTAACATATTGTAACTACAGAGAAAGCTTCAGAGGGCACGTATCCAATGCTGTGGCTTTAGATTCCTCCGAAAACAGGGTTGCCACAACAGCTGACAAAGGTGTTCCTATGACCATTCCTTCTACTTGTTCTTACAGTTCTTCTCTGTAACTAAAATATGTGAAGGATAAGCAATTGAGTGATTACGAGCATATTAGATCCACAAAATATTCCCAGGCAGAGAAATCTGCACTTGCGGAACACATGATAAAAACGGGGCACCATATAGATTTTTATGACATCAAGATTGTGGCAATATTTGGGCATTACACACACAGAATAATACAGCAAAGTATTGAAATCTTTAAAAACAACAGCAAACTTAACAGAAAGGGAGGCAAACCAATAAATTTGGTCTGGAAGGCCTTACTGACAGAGCATGGTGCAGTTGGCCACCCAACAGCCAATGGGAGAGAGGAGGTGGGTCCCGTCAGTGCATAAATACTGGCATGGTGATGCATGCAGTGCCCGTAGCCCAGGGGAGAAGCTCAACATAGGTTGCAGCAAAATGTCGGCAGAGTGTACTTCCAAAGTAACAACGCCACTTATACCGGAAGCCAAAGGAACATATTGTCGTATGCCTCTCTTTAATTATTTTATAGATGCAGAGGGGAGCTACTCGCTTGCAAGAGGCATCGGTAAATCAAACAGGAACTTCAAATGCGAGGCAACGACGAGGGACGCAGCTAAAGTTAAATTCCAAAATAAATATACCAACATAATACCTGGCTTAAGGGAGAGGAAGGATTCTATTCTACCATAGTTAAAACTTCCAAACGTGGATGGCACCCAATTTAATAGATGAAGTTAGATATTTACATACCTTTGCCCATTGCCTGCCGACGAGGACATCGTGTTTTAGCAGTTTCCCGTCTGTCTCACCCGAAGCTTACTTGCTGACTGTTACAAAACCCCACGCCAAACTCGGGCGTCAGTAACGCTATCCCCTCCTTTGACACTGTTTCCCCTGACTCGCCCCTACTCACAGACAAACTGCTGTGCTTCGGTGTCCAGAGAGCGTCTTATCATTATTATCTGTGCACATGCCACATTTGAAATCTTTAAAAACAACAGCAAACTTAACAGAAAGGGAGGCAAACCAATAAATTTGGTCTGGAAGGCCTTACTGACAGAGCATGGTGCAGTTGGCCACCCAACAGCCAATGGGAGAGAGGAGGTGGGTCCCGTCAGTGCATAAATACTGGCATGGTGATGCATGCAGTGCCCGTAGCCCAGGGGAGAAGCTCAACATAGGTTGCAGCAAAATGTCGGCAGAGTGTACTTCCAAAGTAACGACGCCACTTATACCGGAAGCCAAAGGAACATATTATAGTCTACTCTGTATTCACTCTTAGGTCGATCCACGTCAGAACAAATCCAGGTGACCAGTGCGCCGTTATAATGTATCCTTCCGTTATTCGCGCTAGAAATATTGTCACACTTTCATGACATGTGGCAGGTACAAGCGGCATGTGGTGCAGAAAAGAACAGAGTCCTTATTTCGACAACTGAAACGGTGACTAGATATTCTGTTAAGAGTTAAAGGTGGTAAGATTGATAGTTGCAACAAAATAAACGTTTGCACATATAATAATAGTTAATTCTAAAAGAAATGAGCAAAAATAAAGGAACAGATATGGGATAACTTAATTTATTTGCTCTCTGGAAGCGGCACTTTATTAACTGCGGTGGCTCATTTTAAAACAGAAATTGTGCACTGTTATGCAAATTGCATTCTTCTCAACATCGCTACATACTAGCATCGCGTATTTCATATGAGTTTGTTTTTCACGGGGTAACCATTTTCCCGTTTCAGATTTTTCTGCACAAGCACTGTTTATACTTGTACTCGAAACACCGGTGCACCCAGAAGTGAATTTCACAATTTCTTTTGTGGAAGGTGTTGGATATTTCTCACATAACTTATAATAAAGATTCAACATTATTGTTTTTTCACCACTAGTCGATGGTTTGCGCGGCTAATGCGTTACGTAATTCGACGAAAACACAAGAGCAAATTCACCGTCCTCCATGATACTAAACACAACTGCTGGTTTCTGGCTGTAAACAATATTCTGCGCCTCCCCGGATGCCAGGTGACTGATATGAATTGCATGATGGGACTTGTAGCTCTGTTTTACGGTATAAATCAGCGTTAAATAAAACTTTAGGTATTTGTATAGAATATTATGCTATTTAAAGATAAAGTCATTCTAAAATTCAGATTATTATCATGGGACTACTTTCCTGAGCGCATTGATACCATGTTGTACCATGGTGCACTGACCACGTGGGTTTGTTTTGCTGCAGATCAACCTAAGAGTAATACAGTTTAGACATTTGTTCATTCTTACATTTTTCTTCTCATTTTTGATAGCCAGTAGCATACATCTCTCCCACCTTAATTATCCTCTTCCTTCCACTGACGGGGGTGCCTGAGGTGGTTAAGGCCACGACTGGTGGCTGGGAGGTACTGGTTCAAATATGATCAAGACTGTCCACCCTGACAGAACTCTTTTCCAGATTTTATTCACTTCTCATAAGCGGCAAATGCTGAGAAGTCACCCTAAACTTTGGTCTGAAACACTTCCTTCCCAAATTTACTTTCCCAATTATGACTTCATTTCATATATCATCAGTGTCCAGCACTTGTGGTGCCATATGTTATAAGAATGGGCACTAATCATTATTGAAAAGAAAAAAATTCCCACCCTATCTACTCCAGATAGGTATAAGCTTTATTGTGTTTGGGTCACTAAAGTAACACTTCTTGAGCAGTCATATAGGTTGCTAATACTAGCAGTGCTTCAATTATTCCAGTATTAAAGGATAGAATTTGTTGAGGTTGAAATTTCTGAACAAATCTTATGGAAAATTGTATTTCAAGGAATGATAAATGTGAGTTTTATTAATATTTGTTATAATTGGAAACTGTTTTCTGACTATATAATCACATAGATATAGAGTAGATTCATGATTATCCAAGCTAATTGGTACGAGACTACCTCCTATGCAGAAAAACTCAGATAATACAGAGATTATATGTTAATAGATCATAAATGAGGGAGGGATTACAATACTGAATGAGATTACCTGTGAAAAAGTCTCATAGTTTATTGGGCTAATCTCTTGCTTCTCTTACATATTAGCAGTGCACTGATACAAAATAATATGTAAGTTATTTTCCAACAAATCCCTCAGTTAACCCGAAGCCTCAGTTAATCGGGACTCGGTTAATCATGTGTCCACTGTATGGGAAGATGACTATTTTGGAGTGATAGATTGGGGTACTACTGTAGTAGAATACCATTCTACAAAAATATTGCATATACTTTATACTACTAGAGCTTAATTGCAAACTATAAGTAAAAGTTTGTTTATTTTTTCCACAAAAGCATTTGTATTACTTACAGTCATTCTTTGTATAGTTTTTTCTACCAAAGAAAGAAAAATAATGCTTCAGGTGTAAGAGCTATGTAAAATGATTTTACTACCTGTAATTCCGAAAATAAGTAGTCTTTTGACAGTGAAAGTAATGGAAACATAATTACACTGGAACTTCTAAATAAATAATGTACTTCTAATTTAACACCAGATTTAAATTTAATCAACCTTTTAGGTGGAAACACTTCTAACAGACAATGGAAGCAGTACACCAACAAAAGCAGTGCACCATTGGCAACACAGCAGTTCTGTAAATGCACTTTAATCATTCTCTGCTTCAAAGGTCTCAAGCTAGCAATTTGCCTTTTCTGGATTTGTATTTATTCATTTCTTTTTATTTTTTATATACTGGAAAGTTGAATAGTGGATTGATGACTAAGTGCTGTGTTTATAGTAGATACGTTTTCTAGAAACTCAGAATCTATTAAGACATGTGAGCTATGCAGAATATGAGATTATAATTTGAAAAACGATACTGGAATACCTGTACCTGCTATTATACAGTCAAAGGAACATCCTTTTCTTTTCCCTTTGCACCGCAAAACATGTTGTATTTAGTGTAGGTTTTTGTTCTATGGAAGGTTTTGGTTTGTGAATGCACGATGAAGTAATAGTGAAGTTGTAAACAAACTTTCCTTTATTAGTTAATATTGTCTGTTGATATTTTGTCAGCATGATATTAATGCACATAACTATTTCACTAGGTAATTTTGCGAGTTAACTTTTGGGAAACACACAGTGAAGCACACTAATTGTTGCACTAATTGTGAATCACTGACTCAAAAACTTCACATTTTTGCAAGGCAATTACTAAAAAATTAGAAGTTTTCAAGTGATAGACTCACTTGGTTAATTCTTGCAATAGGTTGCACTTTGTTTGGGAACTGCTGGGCTAACTTAGTAATTTCATTTTTGGTTCTTGTGCTGAGGATCCATAGTTTGTGTCACGTCTCTGGCGTGGTTAAGTCGGCTCTTTCCAAGTCTTCATCTCTTGACTAGCTCATGTGAAGTCTCCTCAAGGCTCAGTGTGGTCTGGAGTTGATGGTGAAAGCGGTAGGTCCTCTCGGTCTATTGTCATCCTCATTATCACTCTACCATCGGCAGTAAGGACACTGTCCACTGGGTGCCTCCGATTAATAAATGGGTCCAATCCCCATTTGGTGGAAGATGTTTCCTCAAATGTTATTGACCATATGGGAGGTTGAAACAACACCAACAACAACTTTGTTTGGAAGCACTATTATGGTGGCATCTGCATGGATTTATAAAACGTTTTGATGTGTCGCTTATCTAGAAGCTTCCCAGTCCAGTCAACATGTCCCTTAATATAGAATAAGTAAGATGTTTTGTGTTTTTGGACTTTTTTTGTTCTGCATTGATGCAAACATTCCACTGTTGATGTATAGCATATCTGTTGACCTGGAAGGCATGTTTCAGCTAATCAAGCTCTCACAAAGATACTGAGGTTCAAAAAGATAAAGCATAATCCACCAACTGGACCATCACCTTATAGCTTGGAATATCTATATGCTTAATACCAGCCATGAAAGTGCCAGTATTGCAATCTGAGATCAGCGGTATAATCATCATCATCAGCATCATTGTCCTCATCATCATCTTGATCTCATTTTTACACTTTTAGTGATTGACATTTCAAGTATCAGGAATGGCAAGGATTCACTTTTAATGTCAGCAGTTATGTGAAGATGTTGATATATGCAGCAGAAATAACCATAGATATGCCATTTTTACTGGCTATAATGCAAGACTTTATGAAATAAACAATTTAGTGCAATGAAACTCAAGTCAAGCTTGGCAGAACACCATGCTTGCCTTGAAGTACCTGCTTCTGCAATGAATAATCTTATTTATAAATGCTTATTATAGGCACATCACAGTAGGGAGATGTTACTATGATAGATATTTGACGCCATGTTAGACAAGTGCAGAGTAATTGCGAATTGCAGCTTGGCAATGCTGTACAATATGCTTCTCTGGCTTGCTTCCAGTTGGTGTTTTTACTGGTTCCTGTAGATTGCAGTGGTTTAATTACCCCTTCCATTGTTTTCCAGAGCACATTAACACATGGCCAGGAAATGTTCACCGACTAGGAATTCACCAATGATATCTAATTAGTAGACAGTAGTTCTTGAAAAATAATGAAAAGTGCAGTTAAAATGGTTGCAATAACAATTTTACAGGGATATATGTTTTTCTTGGTTTCAGGAGCATGAACTAAAAAAATGTATGGAGAACATCATTACATGTTTGCTTGCAGGATTTCGACATGTACCATTTGTTCTGGAATACCCCAGACAAAAGCATAGTCTTATTTTACTAACATGTCTTTGTCACCATTCTTGCACAAGACAATTTTTGCTTGAAAATGTGCTCTTTGACAAAGTTAGGTAAGTTGTAGCTACATTATCGTAATTTCTATTTCAGTAAAAGTTAGTGCTTTCTCTGGAAACATAGTAATTTCAGATCCCAAATGTCTAGCTTAAAAATTTGCATTAATATCATTGTTTCTTCAACTGAGTTAAGACTCATTAATCCAAACCACAATAAAGTGATAACCAGTTAATCTTAACTGAATCTTGAAAAATAAAAAAAGATGAAATGAAAGAATATAAAAAATGAAGATCACCTTGCTTTATTTTCTCTATAGAGAATTAACATCAAAGATTGGAACAGATTACAAAATATATCAGTCACTAATTGTCTTTCTTTTCTTCGCTATATTAGCTATTTTCTTTTGTACTGGTGATGAAATGTGTTGAATGATACAAATGGTGGTTTCTATGTGTGCATAAAAACCACAGTGTTCCAGGGGACAGTTTTCATTGTTTCCAAATATCAGAGCTGTTTTTACTTTGTTTTCCTTTGAGATTGACATTGCATTTTACAGCTAAATAGTGCTCTCCAGTTTTGCACCATTTTTGCAGTAATAACTGCGGTAAGGTGTTATAAGGTTAGTCCTTAATATGTGGTTTTGTTGACAATATATGGACAGCTCAGAGGTCAATCCAAGTAAGTTATGAAAAATATCAAACTAAGACATAGAAGGTTTTGTCAGAATTGACAAAGAAAACTCCAATTACAATATACAAAAAATCATTGTTGCAACTGATACATTTAGACTCTGGCCGAAAAGTGAATTATTATTTGTAACTGTAACAAAAAGAAAGAAAGAAGAAAACAGTTTTCATCCTCTGAATTAAATTAAACTGTAATTTAAACAATTTTGTTTATGTATTTGCTAATCATAGTATTCCTAACTTTCTTCTGCACTAACAAACCCTTTTAGGCTTTGCTAAGCTACAGGTACAATTATTATGCAGCCATGAATCCTTGGTTCTTTAACAGAAACTGTAAGAAGGTATACACTTCTAAAGGTTCAACAGGCCTTTTGAAGTATATTCCTCATGACTTTTTCCTCAGCTTTATAGATCTGATGCTGGTGTATAAAGGTTCTTCAGGAGGCAAGGTCAGTTTTTGAGGTCTTCTGTTTTAAGTGATTTAATTATGTCAATTGCGGCAGTCACATCCTCCTGTCCGTTGCTCGTAGGCTTACCTTGATGCATCTCCCATGTTGGTTCCATAAGTTCGCAGTGTGCTGGTTCTCTGCAATTTTATCCTCGGCTAGCTGCAGTAGTTTTCTTTAAACTATATGGGAGCATGGACTTATCCTTGGTAAAGGAAACATAGATCTCGGGTGGTGATATAAGAAGACATAGACGTGTTTTGGTTATGAAAAGATGACACTGCCGTTTCTTTTTATTTAACTAACCCACGTAGTATACAATACTGGTATTGCCGCTGTTAAAATACTGTCCACCGGTGTTAAAACGCGGCGCAGATATGACACAAAGTTTAAATATGCTTATTATCTCTTTACGAGTAGCGGTTCTTAGGTGTGTTTCTAAAACTGTCTTTATTCCCTTTTTGGTGCGATATCTCACACATCCTGCAGCATCTCTCCCTGACCACACATGACAAAATGCCAAACTGCAATGAAATGTCAAACTGCAATGAAATGTCAAACTGCCAAACTGCAATGCAATGCCAAACTGAAATGAAATGCTTAAACTGCCAAACTGCAATGCCCAACTGCCTCAAATTTGCTCCAAACAGATCCATTTATAGCCGCAGGCTTCTGGGGCTGCTTCCTTTCCTATTGGTCCATTTTTTAGCGCCACTCGACACGTCTCACTGTTTTGTATAAACTTCCAGGGATCTCATTGGTCCAAGTTTAATATAAATCGCGGCTTTTCCTAAATTTACCGTTAAGCTATCTGTCTCTCTCACTTGGTCACGGTGAATTATCAAATAAAGGGACAAAAGCTCTACACCCTCGCTGTAGGAATAATGGCCCTGCGACCAAAGAGACGTCATAAAACTAGATTTGCTGCCTTCGAAGGCACTATTCCTGTAGCTAAAACATTTCGTCGTGGACAGTATTTTAACACAACACTTAAATTATTTACATTAAACCATTTATAACTCTTCTAATATTAGTAACCTAGATACATACATAACGTTAAATCACCCTTCTTAAACTATACAAGCAGTAAAAAGAAAAATATATGTACATAGTATGATTTAACATCAATAAAAATTAACTAATAAATTATCTATAATTACAGTTCTCGGGCTCGGCCTAGAGTTGCCGTTTCACAATCACAGAGGATTCTATATCATACTGTAATGTCAATTTGAAATAAGGCCTCTGTGGTTCCCATTTACAACACCGCTATTTCTGTATTTGCATCCAATTGACTGATTGTCCATCCGTGCAGCCTTTTCTGCTTGTGATTGACTATTCCATGATTTTTGTTGATATAGACTTATGCGTTTTAATCAAATGAATTTTTGTTTTTAGCAGATTTTACAATGTTGATCCAATTTTCAAAAGATTTGAATTATCTTTCTAGATTTAGCATCAGTTATTCCAAAATTGGCATCATTAGGTAAATAATTATGTCCTGAAATGAGCACTTTTGAGTCTCTCTGGGCTTTTCATCATCATTCACCAATTTCAACAAAAGAGAACTCATTGTAATGTTTCTGCTTTGACTGATGCAACAGTCCAAGTAAATACATTTATTATTCGCTGCATACTCCTGTAGGCAATTTCTGTATACATGGCTTCCTTCGGAAGGGAAGTAAAGCTGGTGGTACCGTGTTGTAGATTTATGGCACATAAAAGAACCTCAAGCCTGAAAGAGAAGCCTCTGAGCAAAATTACTGGCCTTTCATGCCCAATATAGAATGGGATGCTAAGGGCCACAGCAGTTAAAGAGCGTCCATAAATAAAACTCAGTTTAATTTTAATTGTAGATAATTCACAGCATAAGAAGCAAATTCTTGGGAACCTCTTGAACCTTTAGTTTCTTCCCATATATACATTGTTGCAGTGTCTGTGTCAATAATGTGATGCACTGTCTATGACCCAAAGTTATTGTGAGATTGGCGCCGGGTGTTTGGTGTAAACAACGACAATGGCCACTCCCCAGCATAAACACCGGGCGTGGTATTGGCACATAAAGAGAAACTTCTTCTCCCCCTTGTCGAAAAGTTATAGAAAGTTCGAGAACCTTGTGGAAAGATTCCACTGGCTATACAAGTGAACTTTCTGGTGGGAATCAGTCAGTTGCAAGTCAAGTGCAAGGAGAGTTGTTAAGTCAGTCAGTGAGCGGGTGAGTTAGTGAATGCGTCTCTGGTGTGACATCAGGAGCAATTCTCCGAGCAAGTTGATGACGGCTGTTGTGATGTGCAGCGAGTGTTACTGCGGAGGTCTTGTGTTCGACTCCCAAGTGAGGTAAATCATCTGGCATGAAGAGGTTACATCACAAAGGAAGTGGAAGGGACAGAGAATTGAACTAGTTCACCTTAGTGAATTGCTAGTGTGAATGAAGTGAACTCCCAGTGAAGTTGAACTAGATAAGAACTTGGAACAGTGACAGCGAGAACTGAGAGGAGTGCAAAATTGGGCAAAGTCATAATACTATGACAGCCAAAATTGTAGAGATAAAGATTAGTTTTGTAACGTTATGGAACATATTAGGCTGTTGCAAGTAAATGGTAAAAATTAACACATCATCTGCTTGACTTTTATCTGCAATGAGAGTACTTCCAACCATTTCTGCTTTCAACAAGTGGAGTTCTTTCTCATATTTTGCAATAATTTCACTTTTTTCTGAATCCAAATATTTTATTGTATTTTTATATTTGTCGCATATTTGATGGGTGTCTTTTGCAGATAGCTTAAACAGTATATTAAACTTGGTAGAAAATACATCATAATATTTTTCTTTTTATTTTATTATTTTGGTACATTTCTCAAACTATGGTGTTACATTTTAGAAATGTTAAGTCCATGGTTTAGGTGCCATCTGTTAAGAGTTTTCTGATCATATTAGTTGCTTTTGTTTGTTGGAAATGATTTTATGTACACCACACCAGAAATATCTACTTTATTTCCAGGTACTCCATGACACCTTCCATCTATTGCTGGTTCAATGGAACTTTAGTACACTCTAGCATCACTGCTTGTAGTGTTTCTATAAACATTTCTTATATAAGTACTTGGATTCTTGAAGTCATATTATTTAAAAAGTATTCAGAGATTTCTAATTTAGATTCCTTGAAGAATGTCTGCTTCTGTGTTATTTAACCTCAGCACATTATATAACCTCATGTCTGCTTCTGTGTTATTTAACCTCAGCACATTATATAACCTCTTTGAGATGTGATTTACATCATCAGCTAATGCATAAAATCCTCAAAAGAGCTTTTCTCTTCCTTTAGGTGGGACATTTTCAAAACATTTTCATGCACACTTGCAATCCATATGTAGGGCTTACCATTGGATTTTTACTTTCTCTACTATGTATAGTAAGTAGGGGAAGCATTCTATTCCACCCAGAAATTCGATACCAAGATTTCACCGGAAATACATGTTTTGAGACCTCCTGAATCCAAAAAAAGCATTTTTGGAAACATGTCCGTGTGTGTGTCTGTGAACAGTATAACTCAGAAACGAACAGTCGCATAAGCACCAAACTTGGTATTTAGGTTCAATATCTTCCAGAGATGCGACATGAAGGTTTTCAAGAAAATCCCCCCACCCCAGATTATCCTTTACATGGAACATTTTTCGAAAATTTTAATTTTCTCAAAAATGGCTGTAACGATTTTGATTAAAATATCATATGTTTAAGATATTTTCATGACAAATGAAATGTATATCTCAAATTTTCTGGGAATGGTTCCAAGTATTCTTCATTGTGAACGACTTTTGCATAAATGGTAAACCATAAAAGATAGACAAAATTTTACTGCACAAAAAATGTTGATCACATAAAAATACACAATTTATGTCATATATGTACATTTTTTTTTTTGGGTGAACCATTTTCGAGATATTGCTTGTTATTCCCTTAAATTTTCCAATACTTATACTTTTTCTCAAATTCGTTATTCATTTTTTTTGTCCTGGTAATGCAAAGAGAATGGAATACTCCACATAGCAACCATCTCTTAAAATATTTGACTATAGCTTAAAGCGTACCAATTCCCCTTGCATCTGCAAGAAAATTAGCAATAAGATTAACATCTCAATGTCTCGATTAATATGAAGCATATGGAGAATAAGCATTTGTAAAAATAGTTTTTACGAGAGTAGAGAAAGTCATGTGAGTGTAACACATCAGATTTTTTTACTTTTTTATTTCACTTCCAAGTTTCAAGAGTGCTAGTTCACTTTCTGCAACAGTCCTGCAGTTCTGGTAGAACAAAGTTAAGGGGTCCATTCCCTGTTAGTAAGAATACTGCAATATCATTTAATAGTTCCTTTTTACTTTCTCTACTACGTATAGTAAGTAGGGGAAGTATTGCATTCCACCCAAAAATTCGATACCGAGATTTCACCGGAAATATATGTTTTGAGACCCACTGAATCCAAAAAAAGCATTTTTGGAAACATGTCCGTGTGTGTGTCTGTGTGTGTGTGTGTGTGTGTCTGTGTGTGTGTGTGTCTGTGTGTGTGTGTGTCTGTGTCTGTGAACAGCATAACTCAAAAACGAACAGTCGGATAAACACCAAACTTGGTATTTAGGTTCAGTATCTTCCAGAGATGTGACACGAAGGTTTTCAAGAAAATCCCCCCACCCAAGACTACCCTTTACATGGAACATTTTTCGAAAATTTTAATTTTTTCAAAAATGGCTCTAACGATTTTGATGAAAATATCATATGTTTAAGACAATGTCATGAGAAATGAAATGTATATCTCGAATTTTCTGGGAATGTCTCCAAAAGTATTCTTCATTGTGAACGACTTTTGCATAACTGGTAAACCATAAGAGATAGACAAAATTTTACTACACAAAAAATGTAGATCTCGTTAAAATACACAACTTATGTCATATACATTTCTTTTGTTGAGTGAACCGTTTTCGAGATATTGCTTGTTATTCCCTTAAATTTTCCAATACTTATACTTTTTCTCAAATTCCTTATTCATTTTTTTATGTCCTGGACATGCAAAGAGAATGGAATGCGCCACATAGCAACCAGCGATAAAATATTTGACTATCGCTTAAAAGCTACCATATTCTCCTTGCATCTACAAAAATTACCAATAAGATTGACATCTCGATATCTCGATTAATATGAAGCATATGGAAAATAGGCGTTTGTAAAAATAGATTGTACAAGAGTAGAGAAAGTCATGTGAGTGTAACACATCAGATTTTTTTTCTCCAAGTCCACTGTTACATTTTTATTACTTTCTCTACCCACTCTTGTGTAAATTATTCTTACAAAGGCTAATTCCTCTGTGCACTTCATGTTAAGATAAATGTTTGCAGAAATAGTTTTACTATTCATGTTGTAGATAAAAGAGAGATTCAGGAGGCTAAAGCAATAGTGATATCTTTAAAAAAAATCTGATGTGATACATTTACATGACTTTTTCTACTTTTATCTTTGTTAGTAGTATAAACTATTCTAACTAAAGCTTATTTTTCTGTCTACTGCATTTTAATCCAATTAAACCTTTACACATTTCATTATAGATGCAAAAGAATAGCGATAGCCAAATATTTAAGAACTGGATGCTATGCACTAGCCTTAAAATTCCATACTGTTTCCATGCAATTGCGAGAAACAACTGAATGCTGACAGGACCTGAAGAGAATGACCAAGCAATGAATAATTCAAATTGTTTAACAGATATCTCAGAAATGGCTAAAGCCACAAAAAACCTGATTTGAAATAAATTGTGTATTTTAAAGAGATCTAATTTTTTGTGGAATACGTTTTCGTCTATTGCTTAATGTTTACTGGTTATATAAGATTATACAAAATTGCTTCCGAATGAAGAGGACTTCACAGGCTATTTCTAGAAAATTCAAGATATACGTTTTATATGTCATGTAAATATCTTTAATGTATGGTATTTTAGTCAAAATCTTTAGAGCCATTTTTAGAAAATCAAAATTTTCAAACAATGTTTCATGTAAAGTATAGTTGGGATTGGGGAAATTTTCTTGGAAATCTTTGTGTTGCATCCTTAGAAATACTGAACTTAAATACCAAGTTTGGTACTTATCTAACTTTTCATTTTTGAGTTATGCTGTTCACAGTCACACAGACAGACACTCGCATGGACTTCTTTTATTTTCTCTACTACGTATAGTAAGTAGGGGAAGTATTGCTTTCCACCCAAAAATTCGATACGGGGATTTCACAGAAAATACATGTTTTGAGGTGCACTGAATGCATATAAAGCATTTTTGGAAACATGTCCGTGTGTGTGTGTGTGGGTGTGGGTTTGGGGGTGGGGTGGTGGGTGGGTGCGTGCGTGCGTGTGAGAACAGCATAAATCAGAAATGAACAGTAAGATAAACACCAAACTTGGTATTTAGGTTCAGTATCTTCCAGAGATGCGACACGAAGGTTTTCAAGAAAATCCCCCCACCCCAGATTATCCTTTACATGGAAGATTTTTTGAAAATTTTAATTTTCTCAAAAATGGCTCTAACGATTTTGATTAAAATATCATATATTTAAGATACTTTCATGACAAATAAAATGGGAATGTCTCCAAAAGTATTCTTCATTGTGAACGACTTTTGCATAACTAGTAAACCATAAGAGATAGACAAAATTTTACTATACAAAAAATTTAGGTTGCGTTAAAACACACAATTTATGTCATATACATTTTTTTTATTGAGTGAATCACTTTCGAGATATTGCTTGTTATTCCCTTACATTTTCCAATACTTACACTTTTTCTCAAATGGGAATTCGTTATTAATTTTTTTTTTTGTCCTGGTAATGCAAACAGAATGGAATACTCCATATAGCAGCCTGCTCTTAAAATATTTGACTATCGCTTAAAGCCTATCAATTCCCCTTGCAACTACAAGAAAATTAGCAATAAGATTAACATCTCGATATCTTGATTAACATGAAGCATATGGAGAATAAGCGTTTGTAAAAATAGTTTGTACAAGAGTAGAGAAAGTCATGTGAATGTAACACATCAGATTTTTTAAAAATGCTTCTTTGGATTCAGGGTCCCTCAAAACATGTATTTCCTGTGAAATCTCGGTACCAAATTTTTGGGTGGAATGCAATACTTTCCCTACCTATTATGTACATGTTGGAGAAAGTAAAAATCTGATGTGTCACACTTACATGACTTTCTCTACTCACTCTTGTACAAACTCTTCTTACAAATGCTCATTCATCTATCTATTTCATGTTAATCTAGTTAAACATTTGCAGTTATTGCCTTAATGCATATTTCCTTGTAGGTACAAGTGGAATAAGGGAATATAGTATGCCTTAAATATTTTAAGACCAGGTCACAATGTAAGGGCTTTGAAATTCTGTTCACTTTGCATGGTCGAGAGAGAGAGAGAGTTAGAGCAAGAGCGTGAGAGAGAATGCTTGGTGTGTTACATTTACCTGACGTCTTCATTTTAATCGAGATAAACCTTTCCAGAAATAGCTACATTACATATTTCATTACAGATACAAAGGGAATAGCAATAGTCAAATGTTTCAGAACTGAAATGCTGGCCTTAAAATTCCATACTGTTTCCATGACACTGTGAGAAACAACTGAAAATTGAAAGGAGTTTAAAGGAATGACTAAGCTTTGAAAAATTCAAACTATTAATAATGGGTACCTCGGAAATGGCTGATACCACAAAAGAAGTATTTAAAATAAATTCTGTGTTTTAAAGAGATATACATTTGTTGTGTAGTGTGTTTTTTGCTATTGCTTAATGTTTAACAGTTATACAAGATTATACACAATTCCTTCCGAATGAAGAGGACTTCAAGGCTATTCCCAGAAAATTCAAGATTTAAATTTTATTTGGCATGTAAATATCTTTAATATATGTTAGTTTAATCAAAATTATTAGAGCCATTTTTTAGAAAATAAAATATTTTGAAAAATCTTCAATGTAAAGTGTAATTGGGTCAGGAGGATTTTCTTGAAAATCTTTGTGTCACATCTTTGTAAGGTACAGAACATAAATACCAAGTTTGGCATTTATCTGACTTTTCGTTTTTGAGTTATGCCATGTGCATGCACATGGACTTCTTTTAAAATTGCTTTCATTGGATTCAGGGAGCCTCAAAACCTGTATTTCTGGTGAAATCTCGGTATCAAATACATACTAGATATGTGGAAGAGAAAGTAAATATGGGTCACAACGTGTGACTATGAGAAACATAGTCACATATTGTGACCCATTTTGTAGCATGAAGAGTGAATTGGCTGTTCAAAAGAGCATAGTGTTTAAAAATTCAAGCTAACAACAATGAAAGTCTGGGAAATGATTAATGCCATAAAAAATATTATACATAAATTGTCTGTTTTAACGAGATCTACGTTTTTGTACAGTAAATCTGTGTTTATTTTTATAGTAATAGTTTACTAGTTATGCAAAATTATAAAACATTCATTCGGAATTAAAATGACCTCAGGCTTTTTATATAAAATTTAAACTATACAGGTGGATGGTGACCTATTAATAATTTTTTTTCCCATAAATCTTTTCGTTTTTGAGATAATTACTGTTTTATTTTGCACAATATTGCAACACAGAAAATTCAACAGGTTAACTTTACATTCAATGGCTATCTTTTAATTCTTCAGCTTCTGCTGCTATGGCAACGAACAAATAAACACCTCCAGTATACAAATAAACAGAAAACTACACATGATTGTAATGTAACCTAAATATCGTACCGAATATGGAATTGAGGAAGCATTTACAATCTTATGCAAATTACTAATAGACACACATATATAAAAGTAAATGAAAGCTTGAGAAACCCAACTTACAAGATTATGCTTCCCTTCTTTGTGAATTATAAAACTCTGTGAATAATTAAAGCAAGGCAAGAACAGAAAATCAATGAGAACATCATTTTAATGTTTAGAGAAACTGCTCAAAATGTGCACTCCTCGCTGCACAGTGTTTTCTCCAATTCTGTTGTACTCTATATAGTATGTCTGGTTGTTTTTTATTTCTTCCGCTGCTGTAAGTATTCTTTCTTGGAATGTTTCCACACCAGGAACTTCTATAATATATACACGAGTTTTCATATTGTCCCAAAGACAAAAATCAATTGGTTTTAGATCTGGCAATTTTGGTAGCCATCTTTTTGATCCATTCTGAGCAATCCAGCATTCTATGTAGGTGCTGCTTAGATGGCCATACATGGCTCTACTTATGTGTGGAGGTGCACTGTCATTTAATAGCCACATATCATTTCTTACTGCCAGGGAACATCATTAAGCAGAACTTGTAAGTTTCTTGAGGAAACTGGAGAAGGTGGTTCCTGTCAAAACCTGAGGAAGAGTCCACGGACCAATTAATGTGTTTCCTGTGATTTCTGCCCAAATATTTACAGAAAATCTGTGCTGAAAGTTGCCTTGTCTTATTGTGTGTTGATTGTCATAAACCCAGGTATGTGCATTATGGTAATTAGTTACTCCATTTCTGGCAAATTCCATTGCAAGAATTTTAAGAGGAAAGTTCTCTCCTTATTGAAGAAACATTTGGAAAATGCTACCCTTGGCACATAATCTGCTTCAGAGAAATACTAGATGCGCTGGGTATGATAAGGGCATAGTAATTCTTCTTTTAATTTTCTCAAACAGTCTGAGATACACCAATAGTACAAGGTATATCACAGCTGCTGCCAGGATTTTCTTCCACCAAGTGAAAGATTTTTTCTTATTGTGCAATATTTCTTTGACCAACTCCTTCAACATGAGATATGCTTTTTGTATCTAGAACTCTTCGACAGATGAAAGCAAATGTCCTATGATGTGGTGCTTGTCTATTTGGAAATCTATCTCAATAAATTCTTGCTGCAGCTGTTGCATTACATGTGTTTCAGAGTAAATGAGTAGCATTTCAAGATACTTGGCTTTAGTAAAGGGAGCCATTTTGTAACTGATAATCTGCTGTTTCGAAAACAAGCCATAAGTGCAATAAACAGCTGAAGTGCTTTTCTTTATAAATAAACAGATGAAGTGCATTTCTTTTGATCTTATAGTGTTGACATGTTGTGTAGACAAGTGGCTCACCTGAAACAAATTTCAAAAGCTTATAATAATAGTAAGACTGTGAATCATTTTAATTCAAAATGTATTTAAACATGCAGGAAATATTTATCTTTCAATCTCCTCTAAGTAAGAAATATTTGAAAAAGTATTTAAGTTCTGTAAACTCTTCAATTAAAATAGAGTTAATATTAAGCAATTTTCGCTTTTTTCTCAAAACTGCTTTAAAAACAGCAAAACTGCACTAAGTATTTTTGTTATATTCATTACAAAGAGTTATCCTGTTCATACTGATGATCATAGACCACCTTCCATCCTGTATGTACATGTAATTTTTCATGCAAAATATGTTAAATATATGGTATTTTAATGAAAATTGTCAGAGGTATTTTTGGATACTCTTTCTCTTTTGGACTCAGAGGACCTCAAATGTGTATTCAGTTGAAATCTTTATATTGAATTTTTGGGTGGATTACAATACTTCCTCTACTTACTAGAGGGAAGTCGCAGTAAAAGTTATACATGTAAAAATTTAAAGATAATTTTGTAAATTATCGTTAACAGTTAACAGTCGAATTAACCTTCTGAGGATGGGAACAACGGTTTCCCGAAACATGTTAAGTGAGTAAACTTAAGTGATGTTAGTGTAACAATTCCGACTCACCTTTAAATAAATTAAATATATACTTACATAGCTTAGTTTACTATCTACTTCAGGTTAATTGAGATAAATATTTGCAGAAATAGCTTCATTTCAAGTTTTGTTGTAGATACAAAGGAAACACAGGATGCTAAAGGGATAGGGAAATATTAAAAATTAGGTTGCTATATGCTGACTTTGAAATTCCATGGTGTTTAATGGAATTGGAATAATGGATCACAGGAAACAAAGAAAAATGAAGTATTGGAAAATTCAAACCAAAAGCAGTGAATATCTTCGCAACAGTCAATACCCCCTTCCCCCCCAAAAAAAGATGTTTGGTGTAAATTGTGCATAGTAAGGTTTAGCCTATTTACTAATTATACAAAGTTATACAAAGCTTCTTCAAATGAAGAGTATCTTGCATGCTGTTCACAGAAAATTCAAAATCTTTATTTTCCTAGTCATACCAATGTCTTAAAAATGTGATATTTTAACCAAACTCATTAGAGTCATTTTTGAAAGAATAAAAAATGACAGAACATTGTTCCATATAAAGGTCATTTTAGGTTAGAGAATTTTTCCTGAAAATCTTTGTATCGCATCTTTGGAAGATGCCAGATTTAAATAACGAGTGTGGTTAATTTATTGAGGGCCATCAAGATGAAGTAAGCTGGAGATGGGAACATAGTTTCCTGAAACATATCCAATTTTTTCAAGTAAGTGAGGTATAGTGTAAACCTAAAAGACTCTCAATTAATTTGAGTTATCCCCCAGCACCGGGACCAGAAGGTATCCAGTACAAATGTTGCAACAGCTTTCTCCTGAAGGTAAGGCTTTCCTGCTCAAGGTCTGGGTTTGACCTTTAAAAGGAAACCTAGCTGTCATTGCATATATCAAAGTTGAAAGCGTAATGTGACCATTCTCTGAAAATCTTGTAGGTATTAAATGGAAAATCTTGGGGAGCAGATTGGACAGTTTTGCTGCGACTATATCGTGCACTGATCCGATCCAAGATAGACAATGGGTGTATTGTTTATTCCTTAGCATGACGATCTGTGCTGAGAAGATTAGACACAGTCCGTAATCAGGGCATTCGAGTGGCTATTGATGCTTTTCCTACTAGCTGAGTTATGAGTCTTTATGTTGAATCAGCAGAACCTCCTCTGCAATATAGATGTCATGTCCTGTTAGGAAATTGTGGCTGTGGGCTTAAGTGTAGACCTATACCTCCAGCATTTTCTTTTTTCAGTATCGAATGTTATATGAACAATCAATGGTTTCAACAACTACCTAGAGAATACAAGCTAAAAACACATTACAAACAAATCCATTTTAAAGAAGAATTATAATTACCTAAATTTATCAGAAAAATGCACTTCTCATCCTCCTAGAACTAATTAGTGGATTTTATCAAGATAGTAGCAAATAAAGAGCTGATAGAACAACTAAATAAACAAGAAGACTCACCAGAAGTATGCAGAATTGCTACACTTGAACATCTAATCAATTCCTGGAAACAGAGTGTTAGAATTTATACAGATGGTTCTGCAGATAAATTGAGAAATAATGGGAGGTGGTATATACTACTGTAAATACTTTTCACATTATTTTACATTGCCTAGACAATCCATAAATTTTGATGGTGAAGTTGTTGCAATACAACGAGCATTAGAACAGATATACTACAGGACTGATATAAAAGAAAATAAAGTAGTTGTTCTCACAGACTCAGTTTCTGCCATTCAAGCAATAGAATGATTGTTCAGATGAATCTTATAATAGTAAGGATGTGAGATCTTATTATAGATTACTACAAACAAAATTTCAACAGATAATATTACTGTGGATACCAGCACACATGGGAGTGAATGGTAATGAAAAAAAAATTGAACAAATTTGAGTTTTATTTATGGATGCTCTTTAACGACTATGGTCCTTAGTGTTCCATTCTATATTGGGCTTGAAACACACGTAATTTTGCTCAGAGGCCTCTTTATCAGGCTTGAGGTTCTTTTACATGCCGGTAAATCTACGACACGGAACCACCGGCTTTACTTCCCTTCCGAAGGAAGCCGTGGTAAGGATTTTTACGCCCGACAAAATCTATCACCCTCCGCCGGGTTTGAACCCACGACCTTGGGAACTAGAGGCTAGCATGGTACCACTAGTCCATGAAGCACAATGAATGGTAACGAGACAGCAGACTTTCTGGTCAAAAAGGGTGCAGTGTTGTATTCTAAACCTATAAAGTCTTGTGGGCTAGATATGAAACTAAATTGTCAAAATTAATATAGAACAAATATACCAATATAATATTCAAAAGGAAATTACTCCAACATAAAAGAAATAGTACAAAAAATAAAAAATGTCCCAAGGAAAGAAGCCGTTGCTCACTTCAAATTAGCCACTAGATATGACTGTCTGGCGGAACATCTACATAGATTTGGTTTTATGAATGACAAAGCATGTAAAATTTGCAATGCTGACAAGATTTTAAATGGAGAACACCTACTCGAATGTCCAGAATTGAGGAAAACTGTACCAGATGGGAGGATACACAATTTATATTGGCTAGCAAGGGAAAAATTGACCGATCAAAATCCTGCACATTAGATCAACAACAACAGCATGTTATATGAACAGCTCCATTAATCCAAGGCCTGCAGGTGTTCATTTCTGGGAGCTGTTTAGAAAGCATATTGAAATTCAAGCATATTTCCTAAGGAGGAGAGGGTGTCAATCCCCCCCTTGATTACGTGCGACATCTCACACATCTTGGGATGATGGTATACTGAAAGTCTATGATGCCTATGTTTAGTACCCACACTTGTTTTTTAGAATTTTTGTCAATAACCAAATTTTTATCTACACTGATGGATCTAAGTGCTCCAATGGTGTTGATGTGCTTATGTTCATGGAACCGAACCCCATACATTCGATTTTTATGATAGTGCTTTCATGTAGTGCAGAGCTGTATGCCATATACTGAGCCATTTTATATGTGCACTGTCGAAAATTGGGAGAGTGTCTGATTTTGAGTGATTCCCTTAGTGCACCTAAGAGACTTTGTGAGCGCACTTCAGAGCCTTGTGAGCTTTACAACTCCCATCCCATTCAACAAATCCAGGATTCCCTCCATGTTTTATGTGCTTCAGGCATGTGGAGTGTTCTTGGATACCTGGTCAGGTTGGCTTGCTAGAGAATGAACTGCTGGATTTGGCAGCTAAGGCAGCGACCACAGAAACCAGTGTTATAATATCTCGGTAACATTGGAAGACTTTAGGCTTGTTGTGCAGAGAGCAGTGCTTTTGTGCTGGCAAAGGAGTGGTTAACTCTCCACAGAAATAAGCTTAAAGTAGTGAAGCACATTCCGATAAACTGGGTAACTTCCTATCATGTATCTCGTCGTGAGGAGGTGATTTTGGCTGGGTTGCATATTAGCCACTGCAATTTTATGCATGGTTCATTTTATGGGGGACCCTGCTCCTCTTTGTCTGCTGTTTAACGAAGATCTGTCTGCCATGTGTTGCTATGGGTGTATTCCTCATGCACATCTTTGGGACTCTCTGCAATTGCCGGTCAGTCTTGTAGAGGTCTTAGCGGATGATAATCAAGTGGTTGATAGGGTTTTTAAGTTTGTGTCAAAAGTAAATTTTTAAATGTAGATTTAGTCATATTGATAGCAACTTTTTCGTTCCTTTTGGTTTAGTTTTATATACTCATCTTTATTTCTGACTTTTGCTATGATTTTTTATATTTACCCTTATCTCTGGCCTTTGCCATGATCTGTTTTACAAGGCCACTAATGGCCTAATAGTTGAACACCCTAAAACATAAATCATCTGAGTGCATAACAAATTAAAAATCTGCAGCTATGGAGGTGCTAATTCTTGAATTCCCTGTGCATTATAGGAAATGACAGCCAATCAGCCTGTAGCAATACCATCCTTACTAGTTTACACATCAGTGTTGTTTGATACTCAAATTCTTAAAATGAGCAGAAAAAACTGATGGATTTGTTTAATACCACTCATTTAAAAGTGTTAACTTCAAGTAGCAATCATAGATTCTTTCTGGATCAAAGCAATGATTCTGCAGTGTCAAAAGCTTTTACAGCATATATGCAGCAAAGTATTTGAAAAGCAATGTTGTTTTAATCTGAAGGTAAGCAAAGTTAACAGACAACAAGCAGTTTCAAAGTACATTGCTCATTCTGCAAAGTACACATGTACTATCTCTTGGTGGTAGTTCAGGATATCCCTATTGCATGCCAAATGAAATGCGTATCTTGGATTGTATATGAGGATGATACTGAACATTTTTAGAAAATCAAATAGGATTAGTTATAAAACATTTAAAAGATTTTATTGTTTTTCAAAATATCCGCCTTTAACATCAATACATTTTGCATTCGATGAAACCAGTCCTTAAAGCAGTGATGCTACTCTTCGTGAGGCACTTCAGAAATCAGATTTTTATAATGTTCCACTTCTTCATCTGATGACAAAAAATTGAATCCACACATTTTCTCTTTAATTTTTGTTAAAACAGAGATCACAAGGTGCTAGGTCAGGGCTTTATGGTGGAGGGTCCATGGTCCTAACCTTTAGAGCATCCAGATATTCAGTTGTTAGTTTTGCTGTATGTCATGTAACATTTTTCCTTTTAGGTATTTTTCACAATCTTTTTAAAAAAAAATGCGGTAAACAGACATTTGTGTACTAATCAGCAGTAACAGTATGTCTATCTTCTAATACAGTAGTAGCAATACGGTCCATGTTAGCAAAAAAACTAGCAAATATCCCAATCAAATTGAAATGCCATCTTGGAATTTTTCTGCACCAATCAATGCATTGTTGTTTTTGATTGAGAGTCAGTTTATGTGGAATACATCAACGACAAAGTTTTCTCACTTGTAACTTTTACTGTAAAATGTTTTGGATTTGACTCGTACCAATGCCCAATGTCAATTAATAAATTCATAAGATGTACATTGATCTTCAAGCATTGCTCAAACGGGCAATATTTTCATCAGTAACAGCAGTTCTTGGGTGTCCTTCATGAAATTTATCACTAAGAAAAAAACGATCTCTTTTGAATTCACTGTAGCAATTATAAATTGTTGCCTTAGATGGGGCTTCTTTGCCAAATGCATTTTAAGTTCGATGATCACATTGTTTAGGCATTAATGATGATTTAAAATTGTAAAAACAAATCATAGTCTGAAAATGTTCTCTAGTAAAATTCATTTTTGGGTAAACACAAAATCTTTAAATGATGATTAATTAATAGAGTAAATCCAACAAACTACACAGCAATCAACTCACAAAACATTAGAGTGGTTGTCAAATATTAACAAATGAAATTTGTTTTTTAGAAACATGTCATTCTAAACATTTTTAGTATCACCCTCATAGGTATAACTATAAGCTTCTCTTCATTTGGAATAAATTTTGTGTATTTTTTCATAATTTTGCATAAATGAAAATCATAAGAGATGGACCATAACTTACTACACAGAAATTGTGGATCTTGTTAAAGCACATAGCTTATCGTCAATTAAAAGTTTTTGTGGCATTAACCATTTCTAAGAGACTCATTGTTATTAGTTTAAATTTTCCAATACTTAATACACTTTTTCATTATTTGTTTTTGTTTTTTTTTTTTTGTGATGCAGTCGAACGTGGATAATTCAAAACTGAAGGGACTATAAAAAAATTGAATTATTCAGCACTTCAAGTTAGAAAAGTTTTAATTAAAATAGACTTAAATTAAATTACAAGTACAAGAGAACAATATTACAGTACCTGTATATGCAGAGATATTTAGTCAATATGCAATATTTGTACTGTTGAAGACAGTAGAGTACAAAGAACCTTGATATCTATTGTTTGTGTTTTTAGCATTTAATCTTGCACTCCCACAAAATTCTTCTAGCATATTAAGCAATTGGAAAATTGTTTCAATCACACTTTGCTGTCCCTCAACATAGCACCTTAATTGCTGAGTATGGTCCATGGAAGAAGACAGGGTGACAGTTTGCTTGTTCAGGATGTTGATCAAAATGTCCGCATAGGTTAGCTCCCCACAAAATGCTAAGTCGTCATCCATTTGCACAAAGTTCTCATGTAGAACACCAGTTTCACAATTTACATCTTCCCAGTTTTTAAGTGTATGCACAAGATTCTGCCAGAAGGCATCTGTAGAAGTGTTGAAATTTTAAATTACTCCCTGATTCATTGGCTGAACTTCCAATCTCATCCCGTGGGAAGAATGGACTGAATTAGGGTGTGGAGGGGGTAGAACTACATTGTCTGGAATTTAACAAACAACCTTGACCATACTGCAGGAAGAACAAAGAGGTGGAACTACAGTATTTCCTTAAATTTAACAAACAAACTACATTTCTTTCATTCAGTCTCGTTGAGAATTACATCAAATTATCCAAAAAATAATTGAATCACAGAAGATTATTTAACATTGCTATGTATAGGGATGCCAAGGGACCATGCTAAAATTCAAATTCACAATTTCGGATTGAATGAAATAATTGGTTCAACTGTATCATTTAAAGAGATGGAATTTCAAAACAGCAAATAGCGATGTACTTTTTAAAGGTTTTTCACTCCTGTATGCCCTTTGTACCTATAACAAAATGTATAAAGAAACGATTTCTGCAAACATTTATCTTGATGATGTAAAAAATAAAAATTAGGCTTTATAAGAATAATTTGTAGAAGAGGTATAAACATGAATGATAGTGGCTAAAGAAAGTCATTTGAATGTAACACATCAGAATTTTTTTTTTTTTTGCATACTGTCCAATATTAAGCCAGTCTTCACATATTGACAGGATACTATTAGTGGCAGAGATTTCTTGAACATGCAAATCCAGCCTAGGCTGCATTAGTGCTGTGCTGCATTGTATTTATTTATGATTTTCCAACTTATCCAAAAAAATTTGCAGTTGATGAGACGCTGCTCTCAGGTTAAATCAGTATGACTGCAGTGTGTAAGAAAGATTTTACTGACCTAGAATGTATCAAGAATGTATTTATTGGAGCAAACAATTGTAACTTATGGATTGGTAGCAATTTTTTCTGACTGTCTGAAATTTATTTCTGCATGATGCTCGTTTAGTTTGCATTTTGTTAGCAGTCTTAAGCTGTTAAGTTCATTCTGCTTGCATTCCTTTTCAGATTCGCTAATTTTGTTCATGTGAAGCCACTTGATGAAGCAGGTTTGGCAGAAGTTGTGAATCAAACATGGTGGGATTCAAATGAAGCATATCCAAGTATAGAGGAAAACAAAACAGCATATTTTGCTTCTTGCCAAAGGATCAGGGATGCGATTTCTGGTAATTTCATATGTTCACGCTGTCTTATCTGCATGGCAAATCTGTAGAGGTTTAAGATTTTTCTTTTCCTATTCTGTCGTTCTCTATGTATCGCAGTTTTTAAAGACCCTATCTGGTTAAAAAATACCTATATGTTTTATTAATTGTTAAGATGTTGACACAGAGAAAAGGAGAAAGGAAAACATCAGTTTTCTGTTACAACTAAACACTGTCTATTTGTAATGCTAAATAGCAAAGTGAGTTGAATGCACACTTGAGTTGCTTCACTAACAATTAATTACCTGAACATGCCTACATCATTAGCAGGTTTTGACTATGGGACTTATTGCTGATATCCTCAAGGATTCACTGGATCCCTCTGTCGATTGTTTGAGGTATTTGTATAAGTTGTCTTCAGGAGGAATTTCAAAATACATTAATTTTGTTATTGTGTTAGTATAAAAATCTTTTCCCAGATGCCTACTTCTCAAGATATTTATACCAATCTTATTGAAGGAACACCTGAGACTCATAAAAAGTAACCAAATAGAGATATCACCACTAGCTTCACACCTCTGGAACAGAAACCACAAAATAGAAAATAGTGTACACACAAAGTTTGAAATTCCCACTGAAGACAACCCGTTATAAAAGCTCATCAACTGACCAACAGAGGATCCAGTGAGTCCAAAGAGGATATCAGCAACAAGTCTGACAGTCGAAATCTGCTGATGATGTGGGCATACTGCCTCTGAAACATATTCAGGCAATTAATTGTTAGTAAAGTAACTCAAGTGTATGTTTGTCATTGCAATTTATTATTATAATTTGCACTTCACTATGTATCACTTTCAGATATTGGATTTTGGACTGTCTAATTGACTTCAAATTACTGCATAATAAATGTGAATATGTCACAGGAACAACTTATAGTTTGTTGAATGAGACATCTGTTTCAACACACTACACAGTAATCCCATGTTTGTTACTGGGTTTATAATAATTCATTTTCATCATTTGTGTATAAGGTGATGGCCAGGATCATACCATATCAGTTCAAACTTAGAGAGAAGCTGATGTAGAAATACCAAAAGATACCTCAATTGGGAACAGAAATAACATAGATTGATGTATTTGTGGGGAATGTAAGATAATGAAAAACAAGAGAAGAATGCCATTGTTGTTGCAAAAATGTGAGCACAAATAGGCTAAAGGCAATGTGGAAATATGGATAATATTTTCTGAAAGTGTTCTTTTAAATATAGATATATTAAATACTGTTAGGTATTTAATGATGGTTAGGGCAGATATAGTTTGTGAGAAAAATTAATTACCAAAAGAAAAACTGAAACTTCGCTAATGCGACTTTCAGGCCATTTGTATAGTTGATCAATTCATGGTAATCTATGGGAAAGAAAAACTGGTGGGCTTACCTTCCTGTGTAGTGAATAAAATAAGACAACTGTTTCCAGGAACTGTTGGCAGTTATATACGAGGGACATCCAATAAGTAAGTTTCCCTATTTTGTAAAAAATATTACATATAATTGATCATGTTGAATTAATTTTATTTATATTGTATAATCCTTCTGTTACTTTTCTACATAGACAACATGTTTTTCCAAGCATTTTTGGGGATGTGGCACAAGTTTTCCAAGCCAATGTTGTACCAGGTCGGGTCCTGTGCTCGCAACCAGCTGTTCACTGATTTGCCTTCATCATCAGTGTTAAAAGTGCTGGCTACGAGCACTGGATCCGACTTCTGGTTCACTTCTGATTAATCTTTGTCACGGTGTTAAAGTGCTTACCTCCATGATGACCTTTGAATCAGGGGAACATGTGAAAATCACTTGGGAAAAGATCTGGTGAATATGGAGGATGTGAGAAAGCTTCCCAGTTGAATCTTCTGAGCTCCGCCTGGGTCAAGATTCAACTTGGAAGTCTTCTCGTATCCTCTGTATTCACCGGAGCTTGCCCCAAGTGATTTTTACATGTTCCTCCAACTCAAAGGTAAGCACTTTTAGCACCGATGATGAAGTCAAATCAGAGAACAGCTGGTTGTGAGCATAGGACCCGACCTGGTACAACACTAGCTTGGAAAAACTTGTGTCATGTTCCCAAAAATGCTTGGAAAAACATGTTGACTATGTAGAAAGGTAAAAGGACTGTACAATATAAATAAAATTAATTCAACATGATCAATTGTATGTAATGTTTTTTATAAAATAGGGAAACTTACTTATTGGGCGCCCCTCGTAAGTTTTCAAACTGTTGCTCACTGAGTTACTGAACATTTCAACTAAACTAATGAAGAAGTAGATTATTTTAAAATTATTATTTTTTGTATCCAGAGATTTAATGCCAACTTGATCATCATTGTGAGTCACAGTTCTACTTGATTGTGCAATTTCTTACTTCTTTGGGACTGGGGTAAAACATGTAGGAATATCTTTGTTGTAGGCATTCTATGCTTCAGTTGCAATGTTTTCTTTAACATTATTCAGTACTTGCTCTAAAATTTGTGTACACCATCACTTTTTTTTTTCATATGCTGCTGTGATGAACCATTGCTTTCCGGTCTTCGAGTATCTTAGCATACTGCCAGTCACATTTCTCTTTGTATTTTCATTGCAGTCTAAAATAACTAGCATTGTACATAAAACCATTCCTTTCTAACTTCAAAGGCACCAAATCCATTCACCTGAATGTTTGGAATATTGGAAAAAAGTGCCAGAATAAACCATTATCCAAAGTAACTTGCCTTTATGCTAAAATTATAAATGAGCAATCTAACATAAAATTTTAGAATATCAAGTTCTTTTGGAGTATGGTTTATGAAATATTTCAGAAATACATTTTAGAAAAATGGGATGTGGCGGGTTTGATACTAAAATTGGGATTTAGTGGTTTCTGAAACTGAGGAATGAAAGATTTGAAATTATGGGTAACACTAAAAGAGGTTCTATTACCTGTGTAATTAAAAATAACTGTTTAAGAATTCAGCTATTTGAAAACTTAGTTTTAATACTGAATAAAGGAAGGTGTCGTTTGATTGCAACACTGTTCAAGAAGCATTATTAAAAATATTACACCTAGGTTTATACATTTTTCTTTCATTTTACACTATGTCTGTGTCTATTTTTTCCTTGTGAACTACTTTGTCTTTCTGGTTTTCTAAAGCAGAATAAAATTAAAGCAGCTCATTGTTCCTCCATTCTTCTCCAAAATGTTTTGACAGCAATTTTGATACATCACGTTCCATGCCAGGATTCAGAACAACACCTCTCTTTAAAGTATGTGGTCTAATGTGCATCATGTTCAGATTGGGCTTGGTGACAAGCTTAGTCATACAAATTGCATTTCAATAAAAAACTTCATCTTGAATCACAATATTGTTGAGGTTCTTCTTTTTTATAATGCTTCTTTTTGCTAGGTTAAACTTAAAATGCCAATATCCAGGGTTCTTTAATACCTTTTCAGCTGCAGATTTCTAATCATAAACAAGAAAATATAAGCCACTTTGAATATAGTTCCATATCTTTGGAGAATTTCTTCATTCTCTTCCGGCTGAAGGATGATATCTTTCTTTTTCAGGTCTTTTTCAATTAACCTGAATACTCGATCTGGTGGAATGAACAAATGTCCAACCATTGGAAATGTTATTTTCACACGATCAACTTGTTCAAGAGCATCAGTTATGAGCCGTTTTCACAGCATAGCAATGAGTATGGTGATTTTGTTTTGCCCACCACACCCATCTGCAAAACACTTAACCACTGTTTTATCTTCAAACTCGGTGTTCAGTAGGTGATGATAGACACAAGAAGAAATTATGTATGCATTTTTAGGGAAGTCACTTTCACAATGTGTGTAGCAGGCAACATTTTGCTTTTGTCAGTTTTCTGGATGAATTTTCACTATTGTGAAATTATAAAATGGATACACCTACTGAAGTAAATAGACTGATCAGGCAATCTTGGCAAAAATAGGTTCTTTTAAGGTTCTTATAACCAAAAAAGGTTATAAACAAGGCATTGTTGTCATCAGTAAAATGCTTGAGCCTTTGCTTGGTGCACTTATTTCTGAATTTCCAATTCATTCTTTGCATTAGCATTTTTCTCTGATTTTATAAGTTCTAGATGCAAACAAGTTGAGCAAGAGTCACTTTTAGGAAATCCAAAACCAAAATTGAAGTTTTCATTGATAACTTTATGAACGTTCACTATAAATTCAGGATTAACAGAGTCAGTGCATCTTACTCAGTTTTATGATAGTCAGTTTGGGGGCAAAATACCTCCTTAAAGTAGCGCTATGTCTGTTATAGTGCGATTCAACTACCTTCAGAATTTCAGCAAATTCAATAATTTTGGCCTGTTTTGCAACAAACTGTTCAAATCTGCGGTTTTGCTTCTAGTTTCAATAGCAGCTGTCCCCTGCTTTCGTAATGCCTTCTCAGTACACCTAATATTCTATCCTTTTTCAAATTCAGGATGAGTAGAAAAGCTTCATGACATACCATAACATTTTGTACAATAGTACAAGTGTTATAGATTCTTTCGTAAATGACTGTTGTCAAAAGTCTTTTTGTTGGCAGTACTTTCGTATTGGCAATAATAAAAGAATTGAATTTTATCCTTAGAAGAAAGACTGAATGAACTTTTTGAATGTCCATAAGAGAAAGGAAGCACATTTGTAAACAATTTCCTTTGTATGGTTACATTTCGGCACACCAGGCAATGAATATCTGGAAAAGAGTGCTTTTCTTAGGATCTAGTTAAGGGTAAGACAAGCCTCTTTGCAGTGTAATACCACAAAAACAATATCAGAGCAAAAACCTGACTATTAATATGGGTACTATTTTTATTTTCTGAATGTTGTAATCCTAAAGTACTTTTATAGTATGATTAGTTAAGAATTTTTGGTAAACTTACAGCTCCATACATTGTTTCTCACGTTTCCATGGTTTTTGTAGGAATCTTCTTTCTAGCTTTGTTTGCAGGAGACACTTTTAAAGTAGCACCCACAACACACACTGTTTTCAAACGTGGATAAATAAACACCAATTTTATAATAGATTCTTTCTAAAACACAATAAGAAGCTACAACTTAGTTCACACCAAAGAAAAGGCTTCCACATTGTTACCATGTGGCATAGCAGCAGTGTACACACATGCAGCGCATGCTGGGAAGTCATGGGAAACGGTGATTTGCCAATAGGGATATGCAGACTTTGAAACTACAAATGTCAATAAAGGTGTTGGATTTGTGAATATTGAAACTCAGCCTCATTTTTTACTATGTATTTTAACATGATGTGTCTGATTTTGTTCCAATATCATGGTTGCATTGAATCCCTTGAGATAAAATTTATCACATGTGATGTATAACTCAATTTTATCAAAAAATGTATCTTTTTTTGTCAAAACAATTTTGGTACTAGGCACCTCAGAGATGTGAATTTATCATCAGCCGATTTATTCTTTTAACCTGACCCTCTGATAACTCACCATCCTTGCATCTGTTCATAAATTAATTTTGTTTTCTTTCTTTTCTTTTCTTTTTTGCCATCCTCCATGGCCTAAGGGTACCATGCCTAGCCTCTAGTTGCAGATTCAAACTCGATGGAGGGCGATGGATTTTTTCTGACATAAAAATCCTTAGCATGGCTTCCTTCGGAAGGGAAGTAAATCTGGTGGTCCTGTGCCGTAGATTTAGTAAAAGAACCTCAAGCCTGTAAAGAGACCTCTGAGCAAAATTTCTGGTCTTTCATGCCCCATATAAAATGGGACCCTAAGACCCATAGTAGTTAGCATCCATAAATAAAACTCAGCTTAATTTAATGTAATAAATTTGTTTCCAGTCCAGAAGTGAATGTTGAGGCATGATAAAATTTAGACTTGAACTTCTCAATGAAAACCTCTTCATCTCGCCCACAAGTTTGACTTGAACACCTCAAAGCATTAGTAATAGTTTGTCTCCACTCGGCTATCAAGGGTATTTATTTTCAACTGACTCAAGTTTCTTTTGTAAAGGTTTTGCCATGTCCTTGCATTATATTCATGTACTGTGTTCAGAAAATTATCACACATCATTTTTCTAATCCCATGATGCCTGTCAGGCAGAAACAGTATGATATTTAGGCATTTAGAAAAGAATGTCGAATTAACCTTCTGAGGATGGGAACAACTGTTTCCCGAAACATGTTAAGTGAGTAAACTTAAGTGATGTTAGTGTAACAATTCCGACTCACCTTTAAATAAATTTAGAAAAGAGTTGGATAATGAGCAGTTTTCTATATGTTTATAACAATACCCCTTTGTAACACAACAAAATCTAAAATTTTATCCATCATTATACCAATTATTGCCATATATGAGGTGTGGTAATAAAGAAACCAGATGATGCTCTCTTTATTGAAAAAACTTACACAACCGAAATTTTGTCCCCTTCATTGTAGTTCCCTCCCAAATCCCTGCACCACTCCATGCGAATTTTCCATGTTGGTAGCAGTGCTGCAAGTCTTTTTCTGTTATGCTGTTAAGGAGTCTTGTCGCTTTTTCCTTCACTCCATCCATGGACTCGAACTGGTTCCTTTGAGCGCAGACTTCATTTTTGGGAAGAGAAAAAAGTCACATAGTGCTAGGTCAGGCAAATACGGTGGATGTTCCATCACTTAATGTTGTTTTTCGCCAAAAGCTCTTCACAGACATCGCATTATGGGCCGGCCTTGTTATCCTGGTGAAGAATCCAAGAGCAATTCTTCCACAGATCTTGTCTCCTTCATCGCACACATTCACGGAGGATCTTCAGAACAGCTGTATAATAAACTTGATTGACAGTCTGACCTTCAGGCAGTCTTCTTGAACAATTCTACCAACCTTCTCCACATTCTCTTCAGTTTTTGAAGTGGAAGGACGGCCCGATTTTGGATCGTCTTCGATGTCTTCCCTACCATCCTTGAACCTCTTAACTCACTGAAAACTTGCATATGAGATAGACACTGATCACCATAAACTTGTTTCAACAAATCGTAAGTTTCTGTGGTGAGTTTTCCAAGTTTTGTGAGGAATTTGATGTTAACAAGTTGTTCTACTTTAGAGCGTAGTATAATTCTGACGGAGCTCAGATACACGACCCATTTCTAAGAAGGCTCACAGCCAGACTAACCACCATAGTGGCGTGAAATTTTGTACACGTGTCAGGGAGAGTCCCAAGGCCAATCCCCCACTCTTCTCTTTGTCATCGACGAAGCCGGAAATGTGCACAACAATCTTTATTGCCACATCTTGTATGCTATGTATTTAGCACTAAAACCAGGGCTGTCATGTTGCCATCACCTACTATCTAGACTTTCCAAATTGTTCATATCTTTTATATCCCCAAATTCTCCTAATTCCAGGACTGATATGTTTTTACTAATTTGTAATCTGTATTGTCTCTAAGACTTGCTAAATTTATTTTCATAAAAGCATTTGAAAACAATTGTGGTTAGATTGTGTATACAAGTTTTCTTGTGATCTCCATACATGGTTTATGTGATCTGTGCACTCACTTTCAATGCATAAACATGGCTTCCTGCTTGAAGCTTCCTTAATTGTAATAAGTTTGCCACATTCAATACAAAAACAAAAAAAGGATATGAGATATTGCACATTCCATTCCAAACATTCCATTCTAAAAAATATTTTATTTTTCACTCGTTAACTCAGGGAATACATCACTTTCCATTTACATCACTGTCATTGTTGATAGTGTAGATGATTTATACTGGTTTTTGCTGTTTTTAATACACTGCTCAGTTTCAGTTTGAAACTTTCTCTATATTTTATGTCCCATTTCACATTGTACACCTGTTTGAGACAAAATAGTAGGAGGTTGTGTTACTATTTATTTTATTCCCTTTTTTTTGAAAAACATGGTCAAAATGTTTTTTAAGAAATTTTCTGAACTCACAACACTGAAAACTGGTACTTGCTTCCAATTCTAGTGTTGCTTGTTGTACTATATTTTTCTTAGATAATGCCTGTCTTCGTTCTTCCTTTTCAACAATGTATCTAATCATTTTTTCTGTCCCCTAAAATGCACAGAAGGCATCGCCTTCTGTTTTAAAATTCTGCATACTTTACATTGGAATAAATTGGGTTTTAAGATGCAGAAGAGTTCAGACATCTTTGGTGAAATGCAATCAAATATTTACTTTGAATGAAGTATGTGTGATTAATCTTTTTGTCCTGCATTATAATATTTTTCTCTATTCCAAAATTTAAGAAAACTTAATAACCTTCAGAACGATTACTACTCCTAAAAACACTACAAATCCTCATAATTTTTTAAGAAATAAACACTAATGCAGCACCTATTACAATGGCAATAATGCAGTGATATCTACGAAGATGTAATCAACTCTGTGACACGAAACTTTATGAGAGGATTGCTAGAGAATGAATCAGTCTATAACATTCAGATTTGGTTGCAGTTCTTGTGAAAAAATTATATATTCAGTTATGAAGACATGATCTTTTAATTGGACAAGGCCTTTAAATTGCAAGTTATGTGTTTTGATAGTAACAGTGCTAAATACATATTTAGCTAGGAAGATCATATTATTTAATACACATTTTGAAAAGTCTTTGGACATAATCAGTAAATCTGTGGTATAAATTTAGCGACAGGTATATAAGAGGGTACAAAAAATATATATAGATAACAGTTTTTGAATGGAGATTTCAAGCAATATAGTGTTCCAAAACTATTTTTAAATACTATAAGGTGAAAACAGGATATAAGGTAAGTCCTGTACCATCCAATTTGTTTATTTTTTATGCCTCTAGAGGTAATTAGTAGGGCTAACAGATAAATAATCATAATAAAGGTAATGTTAAAATAAATAGCATATTATATTCATTTTTACATGTTTTGGCTTTTTACAGTCTTAACGTTATGCATATTGCTCTTTTCTGCAACTTAAACATTTTGGGAATTGACATTTTTTGTGCTGTACTTCATAGAACGGCCCCATAACTTAAGTAAGAGTGGATATAGCCATAGTGTACTTGTATAATACCTTTTTCTGTCCATTATTTATGCTATTTGTTTTAAAACATATATGCCAGTGTTAATTTTTTGTTTTGATGTCTCAATATATTTATTCCATTTCAATTTGTTGTCTATGACTAATAAAATGATACCCTGACCAGATTAGGTCTTTAAAAAGTAAAAAGTAATTTCCTTAGATGTAACCTAATAAACCTGTGTACTCAGTTATAAAAGTACTTGCGATTGCAAGTCGCCATTGAGAGTGCTGTCTCTAGTGAGATGCCTTGGTGGTCTACCTGGGAAATATTTTGAGAGTCAGTTGTTGAATTCAATGTCCCACCTGCATGTTTTCACAGTAGCTCAATGGTTAGAGCAACTGCATGGAGACTGGGAGAATCATGTTCAAATCCCAGCTGTGGCATTGAATTTTTCAGTTGACTCTATTAAAATCATGCCCTGACCAAGTTAGATCTTTAAAAAGTGTAAATAATTTCCTTAGTTTATAATCCAAAAAGTTTGTTAAAATGTACTGAGTCAACTCTTATTTCTCACATCACATAGGCACTTGGTGTTGATGGCCATAGCAGAGGCACTTTTGTAAGGACAGTCCTTTCAAAAGTGCTTCTACTACGACCTTCAACACCAAGTGCCTATATGATGTGAGAAATAAGAGTCAACTCAGTACATTTTACAATGAACGCAACATCACATTTAATAATACTTCTTATAATTCTGTATTCTATTTTAAAAAGTTTGTTTTTGTGACTTGTTGAATTTGTTTATTTTCTATTGACTTAATGTTAATGTGTGTTCTGTTACTTATAGATTTGCATTCATTCTGTTTTATTTATATTTAGTACCATATCCAACTTTGCTGCCTGCTGATTATATCTAGTAGTGCATTTGCTCCTTTTTATTAGCTAAAGGAATACTTTCTTTGAAAACTATTAGGACATGTATACATATAATACCAGGAATGTAAATAAAATATTTGGAGAGAGTTTATTTGGCATGCTGAGACTAAAATATTTTATTGAGTTGAGGAAGGGTGGAGGTGACTTGCCAATGACATCACGTAAGCAGCATTGATATCTAGAGGAAAATATTGAAAACAATATTGGAATATTGATTTAAAATAGAGATTAGGTGAGCAAAATGTATTACAAAAGTATTTAAAAATACAGGAAAGAATTACTCAAGGAGAAAGTTGAATAACATTTGGTTTTTGCCAGAAATTATAAAAGCTGTCACTCTTCTCCTGTAAGAGATATTAGTTTACTTTATATTTTATATCAATTCCCTATTAAATCCACATATTTTGAAGGGTTTGTCTAAAATCCTTGATGATGTATTCTTTACAAAACAAATATGTTGGACATAACTTGTTTATTAAATGAACATGATCATAGAAGATTTTGGAACAGTAATAAGGACAATTGTGAATGCATAAAAACAGGTTGGGAATTTATATTGTATATAAGTAAAAAATTCTGATGTGTTATATTCGCATGACTTTCTCTACCCTGTATTGCTTATTCTTACAAAAGTTTATTTTCCTATCTACTTCATTTTAATCAAGATAAACCTTTCTGAAATAACTGCATTACATACTCCATTATCTATACAAAGGGAATAACAATAGTCAAATGTTTTAGAACTGGATGCTGTGTACTGGCCTAAAATTTCATATTTTTTCCATGGCATCATAAGAAATAACTGAAAATCAACAGGAATGCCTAAGTATTGAACAATTTGAACCATTAATAACCAATTTCTAATAAGTGGCTGATGCCACAAAAGCAAAGTTATTTGAAATAAATTGTGTGTTTTAAAGAGATCTACATTTTTTGTGTAGCATGTGTTTGTCTACCGTTTAATGTTGAGCAGTTATACAAGATTATACAAAATTGCTTCTGAATGAAAAGGACTTTACAGGCTATTCCCAGAAAATACAAGATTTACATTTTATTTGACATGTAAATATGTTTAATATATGGTATTTTAATCAAAATTGTTAGGAGGCATTTTTTAGAAAATTAAAAATTTAGATAAATGTTCCATGTAAAGGGTAGTTGGAGTGAAGGGATTTTGTTCAAAATCTTTGTGTCACAGCTTTGAATGATATTGAACTTAAATATCAAGTTTGGTATTTATGCAACTTTTCATTTTTGAGTTATGCTGTTCATGCATGCACGCACACACACATGGACCTTTTCCTAAAAATGATTTTTTTGAGTTTATAGTGACTCAAAACATATATTTCCAGTGAAATTATAAATTTTTGGGTGGAATACAATACTTGCCATACTTTCTATATATAGTAGAGAAAGTAAAAATGGTTTTATAGCATTTTGTTGTATCGTTTACAGTGGAGCACATTTAAGAGCATAATATTATACAAGCTCAACTCAATTCCAAACAGTAGAAAATCAAGACAGTAGGAAAATTTATAACCTTTTTGGAATACCTGTTGGTTCATTATAAAATTAAAATACATTATAAAATTAAAAACATTAAGCACTCATTTTTACAAAGCTTCAGGGATATCACCAGGGACTTTGCCAAAATCACAATATGCTTCTCTTTCCACCTCATCTCGAGATGTTCCTTGTTGCTATTGTTGGTGGTGGTGCTGCTAGGAAATTATGTCTCTCTAGAATTTTGGGTCTTCTTGTTCCTCCCATACTTTCCCAAAGAGTGAGTTTGAAAATGTTCTGTACTTTCTGAGCTTTTAGGCAATCCTCTTTCTCCAGCAGACTGTCTTTCCAACACCAGTATCTACACTAAAGTTGTTTCCCCTTGCACTATTATCCCAGTGAAGCTTTGTTTCTCAATTATAACTCACTTGCAGAGTTGAAATTTGAAATCATAGAAGTGTGATGTCAAAATCTAGTTCACCTTTTGCTCTATTCTCCCAGAAAGATGATCTGGAGGGATAAAACTGTGTACAGCTACAAGAAATGTTAGAATTACCTTCTTCAGACTTTTAGGAGCATCTTGGATAACTCACGTTGAGACCATGTCAACCATTGTTTTACTTTTATTTTGACCCCCAAATCCATCAGCAGATACCATCCAAGTCAATAATACACAGTCTGTAGTGCACTGCTGATACAGTTGACATGAATCTTTTGAATACTCATTTTCAAACCACATGTGATAAATGTGGTCTGTGGTAAATTAAATTGAGTTTTATTTATGGACGCTCTATAACTACTGTGGTCCTTAGTGTCCCATTCTATATTGGGCATGAAAGACTGGTAATTTTGCTCAGAGGCCTCTTTATCAGGCTTGAGGTTCTTTTATGTGCCATAAATCTACGACATGGCCATCGGCTTTACTTCCCTTCCAAAGGAAGCTATGCTCAGGATTTTTATGCCCGAAAACCAAAATAAATTCATTGCCCTCTGCCAAGTTTTGATCCTGCAACCTTAGGAACTAAAGGCTGGTGGTCTGTGTGTGGATGGATAGTCCCTCACATATTGTCAAATTGTATAAATACAATTGCCAGATAACTTTGGCAAAATTAAACATTTTTGACAGTCATAACTCTGAATTTTGACTACTTCCTTAGCCACATTTAGTGCTTTATAAAACACGTTCGACTTCATTGTGAGAATGTTTAGTCTAGTTTATAGTGCTTCTTTTTCTTGTAAATCCTTAGAAGTTTTTATTTCCTCATTAAGCTGCATGCAGTTTGAGGAAGCTGGACTGTCAAAACCAGTGTTATATTCTGCATCAAATATTGACTCAAAAAAGTCATACAGGACCCTCTCTTCTTTGGACTTATTCATTCCAAATATATCACACAGCTTAAATATGGTTAGATCACAGTAAATACTGTTAGAGAATGTTTTTACTTCTACTGTAATATCTTTCAACCAGTTGCAGGGGCTTAATAATCACTTTCACTGTTTTTCTTTGCATACTTGTGAGATTGGTCGTCTCACCTCCTCTGGCCTTTTTAGGTGCCATGCCAGTCTGCAAAAGCATTTTTTCCTACTAATTACACCACTTCATGAATGCTTGCAATTTGGCGTATTGGCAGTTATCTGACTTAGGATGTGATTATTTTGCTTTGTCAGATCTGTGTCGGCATAAAACATCTTGTGCATGGGCAGATGTCCTGCAAACCCAGGACATTGCATTTGAATGGGTCCTCTTGTTAACAATTTGATAGCTTTGGGAATCCCTTGCTAGAATTTCTTAAAAAAAGGCAATACAATTGGATAGCTCAAAAAAAGTATGCACTACAATGCCAAAAGAGATAAATGAATAAAATATAAGATAATGGCTGTAAACATTCTTTTTTCTACACCTTTCTTCCACTGTGAAGGATTGGCACTCCTTCTCTGTGCCTTTGATGGAGAAACACGTATTATTCTCTCTGGAATTTGCTCCATAACTGCAAATAGCTTCAGTCAGAAATGTCAGCAACAGGCAGTTTTAAGTAATTTACTTCTAAGATATACAAAAGTATCCTTGGAAAAAATGGTATATTCAGAACTTAAACACATCATACAAATAGTAGAGAATAATGGATTCAACAGAGAACTATTATACACAAAATGACAGAGTCAAAAGAAAAAAACCAAATTGCAGAAATATCCATACTGAAGTCAGTCATAGAAAAGAAGAAATGTTAAATAATTTATATATCACCTCTGGGCAACATGAACATTTCAAAAAGTATAGTTTTGACACCACAGAACAGTTCAGTGTAAACAATCCAATCCCATCAAATAAACTGGAAAAAATCAAAGCAAACCAAAAGCAAGAACATACAGGATTAACTGCAATGAGTGACAAAATCTACATTGGCAGAATAAAAATAAATATAGTTACCCAATTTAAAGAACATGTTAGTCTTCTAGTACATAAACATATTGGTAAACCTGCAGTATCAGCCCAGTTCTACAATGAACAATGAAATTGAATGCAACATCCACCTTCTAAAACATACAGAGGGCAAGTGAACTCAACACTGATAAAAAATCTACATGGAGAAATCCAAAACTCATTTAATGAATTTTTATCTTCCATCTAAAGAAAATCTGCTTTTGAAGTTTGTCATTTCTACACAGAGGAAAAAACAGGTCAGCCCTAGATGATCGTCTGATTGCCTCCAGTAGTCAAGAGCAGCTGATAATATAGGAAAGGTCCTATGATATTAGTTCTGTGTGTTAATCTTTTGTGAGGCATTGTGTGTATGCTTGACTCCACTATTTATCAAAATTAATAATAATATAGTAATAGCAACAACATTAATAATAATAATAATAATAATAGCAACAATAGTAGTAATAGCAATAGTAACATAATAATTGATAAATAGATAACTTTATTTGTACATTTTTTATACACAATCCTTTTTACAATATTCCACTTATAAACCAACTTAACCTATGTACAAATTTCCTTGCCAGCTATGCTCCTCCTTTTGTCTGGCACCCTGGCCTTCTGGCTCATCTGAGCATCCCTTGCCACCCTTAATCCCTATTGCCCATCCACTCCCTCCTCTGTTTGCCCTTCTACCTTTCTTATCTCTCTTACTTTTCTAATCCATTTCTCTTTTACTTTCTTTAAGAACTCCCCCATATTCTTATTTTTCCTTTCTTCTTTTCTTGTTAACATTTTAATTGCTACTATTTTTCCATCCATTTTTTTCCCATTTTTCCTCCCATACTTTTTGTATCCATTCTGCTAATTCTTTGCATTCTGCCATATAATGCTCTGTGCTTTCACTACCTTCGCATGGTTCAGAAATTCCGTTTTTTCTGCCTCTTAGCCCTCTCAGATACAATGATCCTGTTCTCATCCATGCAAATGCTTCTTTTTCCACTCTATTACAATAATCCACATACCCTTCTCTTCCTCATTTCCTTTTTACTAATCTATAGAGCGCTAGTGATTCTTTATTCTCTAAGCTTCCCCAAATCTCTTGTCTTTCTATGTCCTGTTATCCAGAAGCAATTGCCATTTCTTTCTCCTGTTCTCCAAATATCTCCCATTCCTATCTTCTCCATACTTTTTTCTACCCGTGTCCACCAGCTATTTTTATTTTTCGTACTCTTTTGTTGTTCTATGCATATCTTTAAAATTTCCCCTTCATCTTTTCTCAAGCATCTAAACCAAAATTTCAATATCCTTTCTAGTATCACTCCCTTTCTTCTTGTTCTTCCTAATTCCAGTAATGCTACTTCCCCTGGTGCTGATCTTGGTAACCCCAATAGCTCTTTACAGAACGTTCTATAGCTCTGGTCTATTTTTCTGCTTAAGTCAGATCCCCCCCCCCCCAAATTTCTACTGCATATAGCATTCTTGCTTCTACCAATGCTTCATACATTCTTTCTATCATTTAGTTGGCATTTCTAATTTGTATTTGCGCATCTTTACTCCTGTCATTGCCGCCTTTCCTTTAGCCATAACCTTCCTGCTATGCGCCACCCATTCACCATTACTGCTCATCCTCACCCCCAAATAATCCAACTTCTTGACAACTTCTAACTTTAAACCTCCCATCTGCCATTTTTCTCCTTTTTTAGTTTATTTCCTCTTTTAAATACCATAACTTTTGATTTATTTATATTTACTTTAATTCCCCATTCTTTGCAGAATTCATGTATTCCGTTGATCTCTTTCTAGTATGTCATCTATGAATATATTAAATATTATAGGGCTCAATTTGCACCCTTGTCTTAATCCTATTTTTTGCTCAGTCATTTCTGTAATTCCATTATTAGTAATATAATAATAACAACAACCAGTTAAACTTTTAATAAACATAGCAGCTGCATTGCGATGATTCCTCAACTATTATGAAAACAAGTATCAATTCTACATCAATTGGTTTTTAGCAGATAAACTACTGCCACCAGCAATAAAGAAACATATACTCAAAGGCTATGAAAGTGTAACACTAGCATGCTCTTCAGATATCTCTGGACTTGATGGAGTTTGGAACAGCATGTGTTTGAAGGCGCAGAATATGTATTGGACATAAAGTATTTTGTTATAGTGTGAACTAAACAAATTTTGTTTCATGATAGCTGATAGATTTAATGAATTTGAAAGAGCCATTGAGACGTGAAAGCCAAACCTTAAATCTCTTTTTACATGGTAAATAATGGATTTTGTAATTGTACTGAATTGTTAAAATGTACAGTTTAATGTCCATAACTAGATGGCTGCAAAAATCTTGATTTTGAAATTTTGTGGGCATAGCGTGTTTTGTAACTGGACAACTCAAGTATTAACATATAAACATGTTGTGTTTTGATTGCTATTTTTAAACTCTCCTCCATAATAGTTTTCTTTTTATTTCTTATTTATCACAATGTTGTGTTGATCTTTATGCAGTAAGCATGACTATTGTAATTCAATTGCCTAGAACCAAAGTGTTTTTTATGCATTTTCAAACATAATGTCAACTTTAAGGAAGGTTGAAGGCTTTGCATGAATATGAGTACTTTTTGATTGGTGCCTTTTTCTGGAACTTACTATCCCATGTTTATATTTTTATTGCACTTTTCTTTTAACAGAGGTTGAAACACTACAAGTTGATTTGTTGAAAACTCTGCTGGATAATAATGATGGATCAGCTACTCAGCCATCTTCAAGAAAAATATTTCTTAGCAAGTTTCGAACGTTTCTTCATGAAAACCTACTATCCAGTCGAGTAAGTTAATTCAATCTCTCCTTTCAAATCTTTGAAATGCATATTTTCAGTAGATGTCATGTTAAGGTTATCATTATATGAGAAATTATATTTCAGTGGATGAATTCCTTGGAAGTATTTTTCAGATATATAGTGAAATGTAATGTTACAGATTTCAGTATCACAATAGTGCCACAGAGGTGACTGAGGTTAAGGTACAGGTTTGTAAACTGGTCTGAGATTCGAATTCATCAGGGCTGTCTTCATGACTGGGGTTTTCTCCAGGTTTACTTGAGTCCTCATAACTGGCAAATGCTGTGACTGGAGAGTTTTCCTTCCAAAATTTTATTTCCTCATAATTTCCTATATCGATGAGCACCACCTGTAGTGCTGTATGCTGTAAGAATTGGTGTTGAATACTATTAAAAAAAGAGAAATACTTAATTATGTTTTTAAGAGTGTTTAAGAGAGAGGGGAGAGAGAGGGAGGGAGGTGAAGAGAAGAATAGTGAGAGAGAGTTATTTTTTCCCAAGAATTCCAAGCAGAGATTTGCAAGGAATTCCCTCAAACAATCTTTGACGTGGAACTCTTTTGTTTATATTAGATTTTCTCAAAAATTACTTGATTTAAATATCAGTATTAATATGATAAGTAAAAATATATATCTTGAATTTTTAACAAAGAACTAGTGGAGTCCTTTTCATTCTTATAAAATTTAACATAACTAGAAAACAAAATGTTACTCCAGGGAAAAAGTAGAGCTAATTAAACTTGTGTTTTTGCCATAAACCATTCCTAAAGTATTCGCTGTTCTATATGCAAATTGCTCAAGCAAAAGCTTAATTTGGAATGGAAAATATGTAATGTGTTTGAAAATCAGAGAATATTTTTTCTCTTCTCATGAGCTCTTTTCAAACAAAAATTAATTTTAAAATTGAGGTCTTTTTTAATATAAAGAGCTTAGTTTTGTTTCTGCTTACTGCAAGCAGATACTTATTTTGATTTTTAAAATTAAGAATTTTAAATGAATGTATATAGGATATCAGCAGATTGCTAGTAGGTATACAAAGTCATTGACTGCTATACATTAGATTTATTTATATTTTTGTAATGGTAATGATTTGTTTGTAAAAGATACTAAACTGATGAAAGTTTGTGTTTCTTCAGTTGAAAAAACCTGAAGAGAAAGTGATTGATATTTCAGTAAGTATGACAACTACTAATTTAATAACATAGTTTACAAATTGCTCTTTTCTAGACATTGCCACTGCTCCAGACACCACTTCCCATCACTCTTTGTTGTTTCCATCGGCTTCTAGTCACTTTTCGTTCGCTATGGGAACGAGAGGTTGGGGAATATCCTATAGTGGTGTCTGCAAGGACCTTCTATGATGGCTCTATCAACTACCATCACATTGATAGGCTAGGAGGTGTACTCTCACATCTTAACAAAACTCTGAGGACTGATATTATCAAAGCTTTGGGTGCTGATCATCCGATCGTGGCTTCATTGGATACACCATCTAACCAAAGCCAAGAAATAAGTATGTTACTGTTTTAAATTCAAATTAACACATCTTTTTATTATGTATTTATTTCAGCATGTTAAGTAATATTAAATGTTTCATTTTCCACATAATACAAGGATCACTAGAAACCTTTTGATACATGGAACATTGGCCAACCCTGGGAAAAGAATTCTTGCTGGGAGAAACTTACTGATGTATTGGCATTGCAGTGATAGCAGGCAGAACTAATTCATTTTCCTGCAGTTTATATTTGAAGTCTGCAAAGTGTGAATGTGCTTGACAGTGCAATGGAGATTCAGAGACAGCATTTTCATGCAATGATTTCACTTCAAACGTGGCTTAAATGAAACAGTTACTTGAGTGATTTATGGGGGGCCTTCAGGGACCTTTTTCCTTAATGCAATATGATAACAGTAGAAGTAATTTTTTTTCCTGCAGTTTATATTTTAAGACTGCAAAGTGTGAATGTCCAAGTCAGTGTAATGGAGATTCTTTTGACAGCATTTTCATATAATGTACAGTTTCAAACATGGCTAAAACAAAACACTGTCACTTGTGCATTTGATGAGTGCCCTTGGGCACCTTTCTCCTGTACTTTCTACTGGTTTAAAAAATTAAGAGGGTGGCAATTTCATAAAGATGAAGAAAAGAGTAGCACAACAACAACAATGACTGAGAAAAAATAACTCATTTGGAAATTATTATCAGAGAAGATTAATGCCTCGTACATTCTCTCCAACCATTTTGTCAACATCTCTAATTTATATTTGCATATTCTTATTCCTGTTATAACTGCCTTCCCTTTAGCTAACATATTCCCGCCATATGCTTCCCATTCCTGTTATTACTCAACCTTACTCCTAAATAGTCATATTCTTTGACTACCTCCAGTTCTTGACCACCTAGAAACCATTTTTCTTCCTTCCTTAGTTTATTTCCTTTACTTACCTTAATTCCTCATTTTTCACAAAATTCTTGAATTTCATTTATTGCTTTTTGTAACCCTATTATCGATATGGCACCTACCATAAGGTTGCTTGCATATAATAAACCTGGAATCTCCTTATCCCTTATTACTGGACAATGCTGATTTCTTATTTTTACTCCTTCTAACATATCATCTATGAATAGGTTAAATAATATTGGACTCAGCTTACATCCCTGTCTTAATCCTATTTTTTTGTTGAATTGTCTCTGTGATGTTGCTTTTTTCACTGCTTATATAGAAATTTACATCTTTATATATTTTCGTGATTTCTCTTATAAACTTGATACTAAGTCCCTTTTCCCTTAATTTATATTCCAGAGCTTCTCTATTTATTTTATCAAAAGCTTTTTCAAAGTCAGCGAAAAACATATATACCCTTTTATTTAAAGGTGAGTCGAAATTGTAACACTAACATCACTTAAGTTTACTCACTTAACATGTTTCGGGAAACCGTTGTTCCCATCCTCAGAAGGTTATTAACTCGACTGGCCCGTGTTGTTGGTGTTTCCGTTTTTTGGACTGGATCCTGTGGTGGCATCTTGTGGTGGAGAAATGTACTTCCAGAGAGGATTTGGTGGCGGCAAATCAAAATTCATTAGATGTGTGTTGTGTTTTAGAATGGTGATCTTCTCCCATGCATCTAATTCGGCTGCAAATTTGGCTGGTTTGACTAATGTAATATTGGGTTTGATGTTGTGATGTTCCACCATTTTTGGATCACTAATCACAACATCAAACCCAATATTACATTAGTCAAACCAGCCAAATTTGCAGCCGAATTAGATGCATGGGAGAAGATCACCATTCTAAAACACAACACACATCTAATGAATTTTGATTTGCCGCCACCAAATCCTCTCTGGAAGTACATTTCTCCACCACAAGATGCCACCACAGGATCCAGTCCAAAAAACGGAAACACCAACAACACGGGCCAGTCGAGTTAATAACCTTCTGAGGATGGGAACAACGGTTTCCCGAAACATGTTAAGTGAGTAAACTTAAGTGATGTTAGTGTTACAATTTCGACTCACCTTTAAATAAATTCAATATACATCACTGTTTCTAGCTTCTTTTCATTACAATACATACGTAATATATACCCTTCCTCTTTTCCTGTTCAAATATTATAAATATTATAAATATGTTATCTACAGTCTGTCATCCTTTCCTAAATCCTGTCTCCCTGGAATTCTGATATCTCTTTTTCAGTTTCTACCCATTCCCTTAGTCTGTCGCCAAAATTCCTGTATACACCTTCCCTGATATAGATAGTAGACTTACTCCTCTATAGCTCTCAGGCCTATTCACTCTTCCCTTCCCTTTATAAATAGGTATCATCATACTTGTTTTCTAGCTTTCCGGTATATCATTTTTTAATTTTATTTTGTTTAGTAATTCTGTCATAAATTCCAATCCTTTTTGAGTTACACCATATTTTGTGCAAAATTCTTCTGGTACTCCATCTTTTCCTATTGCTTTCCCTTTCTTTATATTTCTTAGTTGTAAATATACCTCCTGGGTTAATATTTCTCTAATTTTTTGTTTGTTATCATCTCTTGTCCAGAATTTTTATGCTCTAACGTTGTCACTATCCCTTCCCCGATCAGGTTATTAAATATTCTACCCATTCAGCTGGTGCGATTTCATTTTTTCCCCCTCCTTTCCTGCTCACCCTTCTTAATATTTTCCATATGTTTTTACTATCTTTCTTTTCGATTGCCCCCTTTAATTTATTTTCCATATTTTCTTGCCATTCTTTTTTCTTTGTCTCTAGCAAGCATTTATATCCCCATTTGTAAATCACCAAATTTTGCCTGTCTTCTACTTTTTTTGATCCCCTCCATTTTATAAGTTCTTTGAAAATATCCTTTTTTGCATTTTTATTCTCTTCATCATACCATCCCTTATTTGTCTGTACCTTTCCCTGTTTTATTTACATATCTGTCCCTGCTCTTTTTACTATTAGTCCCATTAACTCCAATGGTTTCTCTGTTTTTCCTTCATATAGGTTCATCTTTATTCCATATTCTATAATTTGGCTTACCTTTGAATTTAAATCTTTTATGAATTTTTCTTCTAGTTCCTCCTTCCATTTATAGGTTTTTAATCTCCTCATCCTTGTTACGCCTTTATCTACTACTTCCTGTTCTCCTACCTTTAGTTCCATTGTTAACGGGGAATGGCTACTATTTACTATCTCATTTCCAATTTTAAATTTCGTAATTTTCTCCTCTGATTCCTCGCTGCATAACATATAGTCTATTACACTTTGCCCATTTGCACTTGCAAATGTAAATTCTCCTTCCTTGTCCTCTTCCATTGTCCCATTACATATTAACAAATTATTTATTTCACAGAATTCTAATAGCTTTTTTCCTTCTTTATTTATTACACTATCTCTGCTTTTCCTTTGTCTTATTTTGTTTTTTTCTCCTTCTCCTATCATGGCACTTCCTTGTAATCTACAATTTTCCCCCCTATTCTTACATTGAAGTCTCCCATTATAATAAACTCTATGTCTGGCCACTTATTTCTGATTTCATCCATGTCCTCACCTATAGTTTTATACAGGTTATTCTCATAAAAGTCTGATGATTCTGGGGAGTTATATACTACACCGATTCCAATATTTACATTTATATCCTATTTATTTATTTTATTAACATCCAAATGACCTTGTTAACCTTGTTTTATATCAGTTCTGTTTCAACACTTATGCCCATTTCTTTTTTAACAAATATACCAATTTCTCCTGAAGCTCTCCCATTCTTGTGCTTTTCACTGGCACTTTTGCTTATAAATATGTAGCCCTTTAGCTCTGTTTCTTCCCTTTCTGCCAACCATGTCTCCACCACCCCTACAATGTCCATATATCTCATTACAATTTGGATTTCCCCATTGTATATCTTATTCCTTATGCCTTCGACATTCCAGAACATCAAATTTATCCTCTTTCCCTATTTGTTCTTTGTTTTATCCTGATATGTATATTTCTCCATTGCTTTTCTAAGTCTAGTGAGTCTCGGTACCAGATTGTCACTTTCCTCGCTCTGTAGCATTACCCTCCCTTCCCTCAACTTTATTATTTGTAACCCCCTCCTTCTTGCAATTTCCTCTGCTTGGCTAACACTTTCCACTCTTAATACTTTCCCACTTATCACTTGCATCACTCCTTCCTCCACATATGCATTTCTTACTGTGCTTCTATCCTCTTGGCTCCTCTCCACTTCTCCCTCCTTGCATCTCTTCCCCATTTGCCACTGCAACCGATGTTAGCTCCTCCCCCTCCTGCACTGTTGGTTCTTCCTCCCTGTTTTCTTTTGTACTCTTTCCCTGACTGTTTGCCGCACCTGCCGAATCTGAGGTTTGGTCAGCTGTTTTCCCCACCTTTCCCCAAGTTACTGACTCAGCTGTTCTCTCAGTTTTCTGACTTGAATGTGCTCTGGGCCATTGCTTCTGTTGACGTTCGCACATTCTTTCTCATTTATTCCTCCATATACTCATACTCCATTCTTCGCCTTCCACGAATAATTTTAAATCTTTCAAAAATGCCTTTTTCCCAGCTGCTCTTGCTTCTTTTATCCTGAATATTATTCTTTATTCAAAATTTGTTCTTCTCTCGCGTAGTCTTGCTCTATAAAAATTCTTGTACCTCTTAACTTCCTGGCGTTCCTTAAAATTTCCCTCTTTTTTTCCCATTGTCGTTATTTTTATAACAATAGTTCTAGGTATTTTCCTCTTTTTTCAATTTGGAACATGTCCTCTATCTCCCAATCAAACATTTTTATACCTAGCCCTTCATCTATGATCTCATATACTATTTTTTCTAAGCTTCTGTTTTCTTCTGTCCGAAAATTATGCAGTTCTTTCTTCTCTGTCCTGCTTTGAATCTTTTCTCTGTATCTTAAATTTTTCTCCTGCAATCCATTATCTGCTATTCCATCTTTTCTCTGCGTCTTCATCACCTCCTTGAGCTGTCTTGTATTTTTATCCATTTTTTTGCCTAATTCTTTTCCAAGTGCCCTTAGGGATTCCATTAACTGGTCCATTTCTACCGGCCCTGGATTCATCTCTGCTCCACCAATTATTAGCAGCATCAGGATTACTGCCGCCACCCATACTTGGAAATCTATCATCTTTCCTGTTTTCGTGAGCTTTCTTTCTCCCGAAGCTGCCTATCTGCGCTTTGTATGCTTCTGTCTCTATACCCATCATCGTGTCAGCTCTCGCTCTGCACAAATTTCTCCTACCACTGTCACCAGACTCCATATATATACATATTATCTGGGAACAGGAGAAGAAGGGGGAATATTAACAAAAAATTACTTATACATACAAAATAAGCAGTTTATTATGCTTCTGCAATAAACTGTTAGAATATAATTTATTCCCCTTCCAAATATCTCCTTAAGATCTATATATAAGTGCATCTCCTGTATATATATTCTTTTTTATTTAATTATTTCAAAAAATGTTCAATCTGCAAAACAGATACCAGATATTCATTGTTGCAGTGTTATAAATATGTTGCTGCAATGGTTTTATTTTTCTTCATAGATGAAGAAGTGGACACTTTTATTCCTGGGCCATCAATAAGCTTAGGAGCCAGATTTGCAGATACTCCTGCCAACTTCATGATTCCTGTGTTAGCGCGCATGTTAACACAGCAGCAGCAGTCCTCTGGTTCTATGTTGGTTGAGAGGATGAGCCAAAGACTAGATAAAGCTAAAGGAGGCTCTGTAGATTCCGTGGCTTCACTAATAGAGCTCTTGGATGGACTCGTACTATTCTATCATGTAGCTGCACATAAACAAGTAGCCAAGGTAGGCCCAGTTTTTTCTTTTCTAAGAAAGAGGAAATTATTTTCTGAATACATGTGTGTGCTAATTGAGAATGCATTTCACCACAAATATTAACATGTCTAGCTTATGTAATTATCACTTGATGGGAAAGCACAGTGAAGTTTGTAGTAATGCTGAAAGTTAATAATGGATGGAATTTTACACTCAACTCCACTACTGTTACGAAATTACCTTTGATCATGTTTCAGAGGCATCTTGCCTCCATGATCAGCTGTGATCCATACAAGTTACCCGATATGAATGTAGATGTCACTTTTGGCTGGATGTATAGGGTTGGCAGTGTTCATAGCATATTTATAAAATTACACCTTAAGCAAACAACTGCTGTTTAATTTGCAAAAATTGAAGTTAGTAAAAGTAAAGCGACGAGAGTATTATACATTAAAATAAATATTTTGTGACAGTATTTCACTTATATTTTTAAAGTACGCATTCAGAAGGACATGTTTTGTAATCTATTGATTACACTGTCAGCTTCTTCTTGTTTACTCGTTTATTTGCATTTTTACAGTTACTGCCACTAGGTGACGGATTGTTTGTTATAGTATTGCCATCAACTGAAAGTAAAACAAATTTGTTGACAGAGTCAATTGCCGGTATTTCAAAATTCATTACGTGATCTCTGTTCTTCAAAATAAATATTTTTTCCCAAACCATTAAATCTATAGGTCTATTTAAATGCTTTAATGCTTTAACTTCTGGATTTATTTCATGATTAAATGACAAAACATTATTGCTAGAGCTGATTTATCAATTTGTTTGTATTTAATATTTCTAAAATGCTCCTTTGCTCTGGTTTCCAAATGATTTTTGTCTTTCCATGATAAATGTGGTCACAGTCTAAACAGTTTAATTGATAAATGCCAGATTTTATTATTTTTTTGAATTTGATCTTTTTAGAAAAACCTAGCAAATTTTTACTTTCTCTACCATGTACATAGTAGGTAGAGAAGGTATTGCATTCCACCCAAAAATTTCATACCAAGATTTCACTGGAAATGCATTTTTGAGGTCCTCTGAATCCAAATAAAGCAGTATTAGAAAGAGGTTTGTGTCTGTGTGTGTCATAACTCAAAAGTGAAAAGTTTGATAAATACCAAACTTGGTATTTAGGTTCAGTAGCTTCCAAAGATGTGACATGTAGATTTTCCAAGAAAATCACCCCACCCCAAAGTACCCTTTACATGGAACATTTCTAGAAGTTTTTTATTTTCTAAAAAATGGCTTTAATGATTTTGATTAAAATACTACATATTAAAGATACTTACATGACAAATAAAATGCATATCTGGAATTTTCTGGGAGTAGCCTGTAAAGTCCCTAATTTGGAAGGAATTTTGCATAATTTTGAATAACTGGTAAACATTAAGCGATACACAAAAATGTACTGCACAAAATATGTGGATCTCTTTAAAACACACAATTTATTTCAAATAAGGTTTTTTATGGCAATGCCATTTCTGAGACATTCGTTAGTAATGGTTGCAGTTGTTCATTGCTTGGCCATTCTCTTGAAGTTCTGTCAACATTCAGTTGTTTCTTGCGATTGCATAGATACAGTGTAAACTTTTAAGGTCAGCATGTAGCGTCCAGTCTTAAACATTCAACTATTGCTATTCCCCTTTGTATCTATAACAAAATGTGTAATGTAGCTATTACTGCAAAGGTGTATTTGGATTAAAATGTAGTAGATAGAAAAATAAACTTTAGTAAGAATAATTTGTATACTCACTAATAAACAATAGAGGGTAGAGAAAGTCATATGAATGTATCACATCTGATTTTTTTTTTATGTTGTATTTATTTTGAAGAAGTAATATTATACTATGTTCTTTAAAATTTTTTCTGAATGTGTATTTTAAAAAGATAAGTGAAGCATCACAAAATATTTATTGTAATTTACAACTGCGTTTTGTTTGTTCCTTTGTCAGTAGAATAGTAGTTAAAGGATTGCTGTTTATGATTTAATGTTTAAATATAATCCTGGCAAATGATGGCCCCACTGCTTCCATTCTTGTAACCAGCATTGGAAGCTCTCCATTATGTGTCGCAGTACGTCTTTAGGAGTATTGGGCACAGCAGCTCTGATGCAGTATTTTAATTCCAGTATTATAGGACCACGTGTGTGGAAAACTTACTTGAGAAAACCCCATAAAAGTGAAATCTCAGGACATGTTGCATCAGGGGATGTGTGTGTCTAAGGGATGTCACCATGGTGGGAAATTAATCTTTGTGGAAAAAAATTTTCCTAAAAACGCCATGCATGCTCTGGTTGTATATGCGGTTGCCTCATCTTGTTAGAACCACAAATTGTTCATATCTATGTTCATCTGTAATTGTGGAAGAAGAAAGTCCTGCTGCATTGTTAGATAAGGCTCATTGTTGGCACTTTCCTCTAAAAATATATTCAGTGTTCACACGGCTCTTTCTCACTAACACTTGGCTTAAGATTACAGGCAGATGCAGTTGAGCTAAAGGAGCTAATCACCTGATATTGATATGTCCATCTGACACATTTCCATGACATCTCAAATTGAAGAGTCTCCTAAATATGCATTGTGTACCAACCACACTATCATTTATCTTAAAAAAGTTGCGACGAAAGCATAATGCTCCGCAGTCCACCTCTCCATGTTGATGACAAACAAAATGGCAGCTCATTGATAGAACGATGTCTCTTGTGCTTATTGTTGATGTACTATGTCCATTTACTGTGTGATTCAAAATACACTATGAATGCTGCCACACCTTTTATTTGGAGATGAGATCATTCTCATTTGGGAAGCTGAAATTTACGGGCTCCTGTTTTTCTGGTCAACATGATTTAATTTTGAATAATTTTTGTTAATTTTGTTTCATTTTGCACATTTTTGTTTCCGAAAAATGATATGCTGCTATGTATTTCATGTGTGTCTGGTATTCCTTGAATCTCAAGGCGGGCACTGATGACCTTAGCTGTTTAGTGCCCTTAAACCACATCACATCAATCTCATCACATCAATCTCAAGACAATGCTTCTTTTTGTTTTGCCAATGTTACTTTTTTCACATTCATTACAGTTTATCTCATATATGCCTGCCATTTTCTCAAAGGATTTTCAATAGTCTGGTGTTCACACTGGTGAACATACCCATGGGAAACAGAATACATGCTAGAACTTTCACAATCAAATAAACAGAATACAATAACGGCCTCCAGAAAGAACTCATTGACAGGAAGATCGGAAGTTTGCAATGAGAAATGAATAAAGGAATCCACCATGCTGCAGAAAGTCAAAGAGAGAAAAGTATTCAAAATGCTCAAATACCATACCTGGGCACTTGGAAAATTTCAGAAAACCATGGATAAATATTAAATAGCTGAGGCGCCCATCAATAAACATAGCCTAAAGAACCTAATTAGGTCAAATGCAATTCCTATTGAGAAAATGCCAGGCATATATGAGAGAAATGTAATGAATGTGAAAAAAAGTTACATTGGCAAAACTAAAAGAAACATTGGCTTGAAGCTCAAGGAACACTAGAGGGACATGAAATGCAAAGAAACAGAAAAATTAGCAGTAACATATGAAATGAAACAAAATTAATAAAAACCATTCAAAAACCAATTGTGTTGACTTTTTGAGAGTAACTATTAATACAGAGAAACAGGAACCAATAAATTTGTCCCCCAAGTGAGAATGACTCAAATACACCTGGCGAAAAGCAACATCTACATCTGTACCAGAAACTTGTCAGTGAATCACAGCTGATGATGGAGGCAAGATATCTCTGAAACATCTTCAAAGGTAATTCATAACAATAGTGAAGTGAAATTAAAGTTCCATTGAATATTAATTTTCAATAATGTCTAGCTTGATTAACTGAAATGTGCCAGAATATTGTTGAAGCATTTAATTTAATTTGCAATTATATGAACATGTTTCAAGCACCATTGTGCCCATTATCAACTGAAGTGATGCTCAACTGCACATTTGTGCAAAAATATGAAAGTGAAGTTATGTTTAAACAATACTTTACCCATTTCAGTAAATTCAATTTTACTTCTCTTTTACATCTATACCTAAGTGAATATACACCCAGTTAATTCTATTCTCATATTAAGTAACTGGTTATTCTATTCTGATATTAAATAGCCAGTTATTTAATTCTGCTAAGAGAAAAAAGCTTTATAACTACAAATCCCTTGTACTTTTAAAGTGCTTTTATGAGTTTCTGTAACTCCGGGATAAAAGTAACAGATTTCCTGAGAAAAGCATCACACATTATTTCAAGTATTATAGTATATGGTATTCATTTATGGCATAGTAGTCTACATATTAAGGAAATATTACTGTGTCAAAAGGGCAATAAGAATTATGATAAGAAAAAACTTAATGAACATTGCAAGCTGTTATTTATACAATTAAGAATATTTCCTGTTTGAACTTTGTTTATTTTTAGGTTTAGATTTAAATGCATGCTCAATTGCACTGGTATTATTTAAGGTGTAAATTAAGCGGCAGCTGAAGCATGAATGCACTGTAGTGCCAGTATTACTTCGCTGAAATTGTTTGATGTAGTGCATATGTACTACCATTACTACTATCAGCAGTCCTGTATTTACGCATGGGCCATATTGGCAACATTGAGAAAATAATGAAATATATATAAATATGCTGAAAATAAATTTTCACATGCGCTAAAAAAGAGCAGTGATGTTAGCGGGAATTCTTATTAGTGAGAGGGAAATTATAGTAGGTGGATGGAGATCTTACGTGCTTGGTGTAACTAGCAACACTGCCTTCCTGCAAGCTGCCTGCGCTGTTTTTGAGTCCATTGTGCAGACAGGGCAGAAGAAAAATTGATGGACTCATGGGTGTAACATTACCTGAACACAGAGCTGACTACCAGTGATGTTTTTCTCAAGCAGATCAAATTTCAAGCTATTGCAAATTTCGCAAGTAGATTACCAAGCAGCATATCGACTAAAGGTACTTCAATACCTTAAATTTTTTCACACAGTTGAACTAAATCTACATGTCGTTTTTTGACCAATGGTTATCATCACCAAACAGAAAGCATGGAAAGCAGAATAAAGCAGCATTGATTTCACATCCACAAATTCATTTACTTTTTTGTGTAAATGTCCATATTGAATTTTGTAATGCGGTTAACCTTTGCAGTTTTTTATTCTATATTTGTGTGCAGATCAGGAGCAAGTCTTCCAATGTATTTCACTTTCACCATAGTGCTAAAGTAGAAAATGGACTACTTAATAAAGAACTTACTTTATTTATGTTACTTAAAGAAAACAGCACACTGCACATGTGAGTACTCATGTACTCTATTTTCTAGTGTTCATATCACATTTCTCTTTGAATCGTCTGCTGGACTGCTGGCTGGCAGTGCAGGCAGCATTATTAGAAAACATTGATTAATTTAATTCTAAGTATGAACAATGAAAAATGGATGACGAAGGTTACATAACAACTTCTACACTAGAAATTATTGATTAGTACCATATTTCTCACATCTCAGTATAGTGGAATGGGGAAGGGCAGTAGAAGGAACTTGTATGGGTTAAAATCTCCCTCATTATTATGAGCATATTTTCATACCAAATAATAGCTTTGAACGAAGAAGGTAGGAAAGAAAACTGCAGCTCTTGAAAGAAAAGTTGGACTTAAAAGGCATATAAAATGCCTTTACTAATGTTAAATACACCAGGTTCTTAACCCTATTTTCTGGAATATAACAGCATGGTGAAATTTACTTTGGGTATATATGGACACTTTATAGATCTGGTGATCTACTTTCATTGATGTATTTCCCTTGTCATTTATAGGTAAGATATTTTGACATTAAGTGACTGATAAAATGGCCTATCTTACGAATTTTAAATACACTCAGTTCATCACCCTTTTCTCTGGAGTAAGACAATAGTACAAAATTTACTTTAGCTATACATGGCTGCTCTATACATCTACCAATATACTTTCAATGGTATATTTTCTTTAATAAACGAGGTATAAGGTTTTCAAAAAAAGTAATGTAATAACATTTTTGTGTATATTATATTTTTTTACAGCATTGATTTGGTGTCTGTGTCAAACATTGTAGATTCACTTGTCAGCTAAGTGGCTTGAATAAGTATAAAAAGAGCTCTGGAGTTCCAGATGGAAAGGGTTTTAAGAAAGAAAAAAAATTGATTGTTAAAAAACTGCAAACTGCAACTGCAGGTAAATTATAAACCTTCATAACAGAGAATCTCAAGAGGGTAAGAAATAGGAATTGGGACCATATGGGAAGTGCTGTCAATGTAAACTATGGATCCTCTAAACTCAACTTTGGTTTTCTGCAGTAAATTAATAGTTTCTGGTATATCAATTTTTAAATCAAGAATTCCAAAACAATACTCAAATCATAAAAATCATAATGCAGCAAAATAATTAAAAGCATAGTTAAAAATACCTCTAATCAATCAAAACTAATAAAGTGTAGAGCAAATTAATGTGGAAAATCCAAACATTAATGTAATGTAAAAAGTGAAGGAACAAATTAAACATATTTGCCATTTATTTGCAAGTGTGTTCTTATTCTCTTAATCATTTGTGTTTTAGCATTGCTGGAGAGACTGCTATTTCTCCCTTAAAGATGAACTGTTAATTGTCACATTTATTAGACAGAACACATACTTCCTGTAATGCATGTCAGCAAAGCTATAAAGCTTTTTCAGATCCCCTTCTTCACCATTAGCTATACAGCAAAATCCGCTAACTATAGCATTCTGTAAACACAGTTGATGTATGCTTCCCTCTCCCTAATGTAAGATGGCTTGTCTGCCCATGTACACTACGTGATCAAAAGTATCCAGACACCTGTCTGAAAATGACGTACAAGTTCGTGGCGCCCTCCATTAGTAATGCTGGAAGTCAATATGGTGTTGGCCCACCCTTAGCCTTGATGACAGCATTCACTCTCGCAGGCATACTTTCAATCAGGTGCTGGAAGGTTTCTTGGGGAATGGCAGCCAATTCTTCACGGAGTGCGGAACTGAGGAGAGGTATCGATGTAGGTCGGTGAGGCCTGGCACGAAGTCGGCGTTCCAAAACATCCCAAAGGTGTTCTATAGGATTCAAGTCAGGACTCTGTGCAGGGAGTCCATTACAGGGATGTTATTGCCGTGTAACCACTCCGCCACAGCCCGTGCAGTATGAACAGGTGCTCGATCGTGTTGAAAGATGCAATCGCTATCCATGAATTGCTCTTCAACAGTGGGAAGCAAGAAGGTGCTTAAAATATTAATGTAGGTCTGCGCTGTGATTGTGCCACGCAAAACAACAGGTGTGCAAGCCCCCTCCAGGAAACACACGACCACACCATAACACCACCACCTCCGAATTTCACTGTTGGCACTACACATGCTGGCAGATGACGTTCACTGGGCATTCACCATACCCACACCCTGCCATTGGATTGCCACATTGTGTACCATGATTCGTCACTCCACACAACATTTTGCCACTGTTCAATCGTGTAATGTTGACGCTCCTTACACCAAGCGAGGCGTCGTTTGGTATTTTCCTGCGTGATGTGTGGCTTATGAGCAGCCGCTCGACCATGGAATTCAAGGTTTCTCACCTCATGCCTAAATGTCATGGTACTTGGAGTGGATGCAGTTTGGAATTCCTGTGTGATGGTCTGGATAGATGTCTGCCTATTACCCTCTTCAAATGTCGGCAGTCTCTGTCGGACAACAGATGAGGTCGGCCTGTACGCTTTTGTGCTGTACATGTCCCTTCACATTTCCACTTCACTATCACATTAGAAACAGTGGACCTAGGGATGCTTAGGAGTGTGGAAATCTCGCGTACGGACTTCTGACACAAGTGACACCCAATCACCTGACCATGTTCGAAGTCCGTGAGTTCCACGGAGCGTCCCATTCTGCTGTTTCACGATGTGTAATGACTACTGAGGTCGCGGATGAGTACCAGGCAGTAGGTGACAGCACAATGCACCTAAGATGAAAAACGTATGTTTGTGGGGTTGTCCGGATACTTTAGATCACATAGTGTACGTAGGACATTCATATCAAATCAACACAGCCCATGACCGAACATATTCAGAGTTTAATGAAACTGGATGGATTCAAGATACAGTTTATCCTTTTTAAAAATTGCAAACATCAGCTTAGTAACCCTAGTATATTTTGTATGTGATGAAACTTTTATTGAGCATATGTTTTCCACTCTTCTTTAAACTGATAGCTCCTGAACTGGAAAAACTAGAGAGCTATTTAAGGTCTTAATTTGAAGATTTTAAGACAAGCTCTTTCAGGATATGGATAATTTCAGTTATAACTTTGAACATTATCTCAAGTAATTTGTGAACGCTTTGAGTGTAACATTTCTGAAGATGGTACATAAAAAAAATCTCAAAAAAAATTGTGATGGAAGTGTTATGGAATAATATAACCATCATATATGACATTGGGTCGCTGTTTGGTTTTTATACAATTAAATAAAATTAAATAAAAACTGTATACAGCCACATTATATTTGAACCATACATCGAACAGTCTTTGAAGTTAATTCTCTGCAAAGCTCAGTATAATTCAGTAGTACCAACAATTCTTATCTTAAATCTGACAAGTAATCAGGTTGGTGATATGAAAAGCATATTGACAGCCATTTTTTACTTTCTCTACTACGTATAGTAAGTAGGGGAAGTATTGCATTCCACCCAAAATTTCGATACCGAGATTTCACCGGAAATACATGTTTTGAGACCTCCTGAATCCAAAAAAAGCATTTTTGGAAACATGTCCGTGTGTGTGTCTGTGTGTGTGTGTGTGTGTGTGTGTGTGTGTGTGTGTGTGTGTGTGTGTGTGTGTGTGTGTGTGTGTGTGTCTGTGAACAGCATAACTCAAAAATGAACAGTCAGATAAACACCAAACTTGGTATTTAGGTTCAGTATCTTCCAGAGATGCGACACGAAGGTTTTCAAGAAAATCCCCCCACCCCAGACTACCCTTTACATGGAACATTTTTCGAAAATTTTAATTTTCTCAAAAATGGCTCTAACGATTTTGTTTAAAATATCATATGTTTAAGATAATGTCATGAGAAATGAAATGTATATCTCGAATTTTCTGGGAATGTCTCCAAAAGTATTCTTCATTGTGAACGACTTTTGCATAACTGGTAAACCATAAGAGATAGACAAAATTTTACTACACAAAAAATGTAGATCTCGTTAAAATACACAACTTATGTTATATACATTTCTTTTGTTGAGTGAACTGTTTTCGAGATATTGCTTGTTATTCCCTTAAATTTTCCAATACTTATACTTTTTCTCAAATTCATTATTCATTTTTCTATGTCCTGGACTTGCAAAGAGAATGGAATGCGACACATAGCAACCAGCGTTAAAATATTTGACCATCGCTTAAAAGCTACCATATTCCCCTTGCATCTACAAGAAAATTAGCAATAAGATTGACATCTCGATATCTCGATTAACATAAAGCATATGGAGAATAGGCGTTTGTAAAAATAGATTGTACAAGAGTAGAGAAAGTCATGTGAATGTAACACATCAGATTTTTTCTTCCAATAATTGCTAATGTAGCTTGATACGAGGGCTGTCCCAGAAGTACCTGGCCTAAAAAAGAAAACACAAAATGTTTGAGAAACAACATCCTTATTTCTCTCCATAGTCTCCTTTCAGGTCGATATGTCTGTTCCAACAATGTTTAATACTTTCGATACCCTGTTTATAGTGAGAACCGTTGAGCTCTGCAAAATAGTCATCAACTGCAGACCCCACCTCTTCATTGTTGGCAAATCTTTTACCATCAAGCCATTTCTTCAAGTTTGGAAACAGAAAATAATCAGAGGATGCTAAATCTGGCAAATAGGGTGCAAGGAAGCAATACAAACTTTAACTTATTGATTATGGCCATGGCGATAATGGGTGAACTGGTGCATTGTCTTGATGAAAAAAAACTTTCTTTTTCACCAAATGCAGTCATTTTTGCTTGATTTCATCACTCAAATGCTGCAATTAGTTCACATAAAACTCAGCATTGATTACTTTTCTTTTTGAAGATAATGAAAATTATCCCACATGCATCCCAAAAACTGACACCATGACCTTGCCTGCTGATGGAATTGTCTTCGCCATCTTTGGAGCTGATTCTCCCCTTTCAATCCACTGTTTTGACTGCTCCTTCATCTCAGGTATGAAGTGATGGACTCATGTTTCGTCCATGATTATGAATCAACGCAAAAACTCGGTTTTATTGTGGCAGAAAATTGCCAAACACTTAATTGAAACATCCTCATGATGCTGTTTTTGTTCCACTGTGAGTAAATGCGGCATTCATCTTGTGCACAGCTTTCTCATGTCCAAATTTTCAGTCAGTATGCAATGTACAGCACTTTTTGAAACGATTACGATGTCTGCTAGCTTACGCATTTTCAGTTGATGGTCATCCAATACCATTTTGTGGATTTTCTTCACAATTTCTGGCATAGTCACCTCATTTGGTTGATCATTGCAATGTTCATCTTGGCAGCTCATATGGCCATGCTTAAATTCTGCCACCCAATATTTTACTGCTGTAAATGAAGGAGCACACTCCCCCAAAGTAGAATCTAGTGCAGCTGTAATATTAGTTGGACTAAGACCTTTCAAATAAAGTATTGTATCACATAATGATGACCAGTTTTATCTATGTTTACAAATTTGCAGAGAGCATTCACTATTGTTGGCTGCCAAACAAATACTAAACAACATAGTTGTGTCAAACTTTAAACTTAAGCTTTATAAGGTTAGTACTTTCTACCATAGTCATTGGTTTGAAACAATAACATCTATCTATACATCAGGTCAGGTACTTCTGGGACCGCCGTCGTATTGTATGTTTTTCATGTTCTTTTATAGATTCAAAGACATGAAGGTGACTATACTCTAAAGAGTAATTCAGTTTGTTTTCCATTGTCATGAAAATTAGTAAAAGAATAGTGTGCTGCAATTCTTTCAATGATCAAAAATACATGCCATGCCACAAAAACCTTACGAGTTGTGCAGAAGTGAATGGTAGATTTACAACCTGATATTAATGTTATTGCCAAAGTGTGAGCTAAATTAAGGACTAAGTTTTACAAACTAAGAACCTCTGCTGGCACTGCAGATGAACCACCTAGTTGTAGTACAAGTACTGCAAGTATTAAAATGAGTGAACAGGTCCAACTTTTGACTGTGTTACCAAAATGAAGTATAAGAAGAATAGAAAGGGAGTTTGGTGCTTTGAATTACATGATTAGGAAATGAATTGATACATAGATTAACTGTCAATCCCAAATCCTAAACCAGGAAAATCACTTGGTGATAATATTGTGAAGCATGGTTTTTATAATGATAATAGAATTAGTAGATGTATGCCTAGAAAGCAGGATTTTATTTCCGTAATAGAACATAGAAATAAAGTACACAAACAGAAGATATTATTACTAAGCAGTTTAAGTGAGGCTTATGGACTATTCAAGGAAGTAATGCAGATGCCAAAATTGGGTTTTCCAAATTTTGTAGTTTATTGCCAAAGAACATTGTCCTAGCAGGGGCATGTGGTACGCATTCTGCAGGATTTTATTTCCGTAATAGAACATAGAAATAAAGTACACAAACAGAAGATATTATTACTAAGCAATTTAAGTGAGGCTTATGGACTATTCAAGGAAGTAATGCAGATGCCAAAATTGGGTTTTCCAAATTTTGTAGTTTATTGCCAAAGAACATTGTCCTAGCAGGGGCATGTGGTACGCATTCTGTGTGTGTTTGCAGTATACATCAGAATGTAGAACAAATGGTAACAGAGTCCAGATTAGAGAACTGGCTGTTGGATTGGAAAGTGCAATACAGACATATAAACACTGCCTTTCTCAGATGATATGCAATCCCTCTGTCCCAGAATGTCACTTGAGCAATTGCATTAACTGTCCTGTAGAAGAAAAACTTAGAAGAGTGTTATGCATTTGAAGTTAATGCAGTTGATGAAATTGCATACAAACAGTGAGTGACTATTGACAGGTTCAATCCTCGAAACTCTCACCCATACAACTGACAAATTTCTGGACATTTTATTTGAGAAACTCTTTAACAATTGTTACCTCATTCATTTGTGGCTCAACAGCAAGTGACATTTGTTACAGAATTTAATTGTGGGCTAGGTTTAAATGAGTACATAGTGGTTTGTGATTTTGCTGAAAATTATACTTTTATTTTGCAAGGTGAGGTGCAATTTCCTTTCTTTGGAATAATTCCCAGGCCACAATTCACGCATTTGTAATTTATTTCAAAACCAAGATGCTGTTGCTTAACATTTGTCACAAAAGCATTTGATCAAATTCATGTTTGAAACATTTCATGTTCAGCCTAAATATGTGTATTATTTCTCTGATGGTGCAGCAGCTCACTACAAAAACAAGAAAAACTTTACAAATCTGTGTTAACATGAAAAGGCTTCGGTGTGAAAACAGTGTCATTTTTTTGCCTCTTGCATGGGAAAGGTGACGGAATAGCTGGTATTATTCATTGACTAGCAGCAAGAACTAGTTTGCAGAGACCATATCAAGATCAGATTATGACTCCTCAACAGCTGTACAATTGGTCCAAACAGCACATAAAATCAAGCAATTTTGACTATGTAACAGCTAAACAATACAATAAGGAAAAGAGTCTTCTAGAGGATTTGGTAGTGCCAAAACTGTTATTGATACTCAAAACTTCATGCTTTTATCCCTAGTGACTCCTCTAAGCTTAAGACAACATCATATTCAGTCCATGACAGTAACATTACTGTCCCCAACAAAGACACGGTTAGAACATCAATGGATTTGTTGTTTGTACTATTGGCCAGAAAAGGTGGGTAGGGTGTGTACTAAATATTGAAGAAGCAACTAATGAAGTGAGTATTATGGTTCTGCATCCTCGTGGACCATTCTTCATCATACATGTATTCTACTAAGCCTGACATTCAATTAGTTTCTAGAAACTCAGTATTTTTACTTTCTCTACTACCTACAATAAGTAGGACAAGTATTGTATTCCACCCAAAAATTTGATATTGAGATTTCACTGGAAATACATGTTTTGAGATGCCTGAATCAAAAAAATCATTTTTAGGAAAAGGTCTCTGTGTGTGGGTGTGAGTACATGCATGCACGCGAGAGAGAGAGAGAACAGCATAACTCAAAAATGAAAAGTTGGATAAATACCAAACTTAGTATTTAGGTTCAGTAGCTTCCAAACATGCGACATGAAGATTTTCAAAAAAATCCTCGTACCCAGACTACCCTTTACATGGAATGTTTTTCAAAATTTTTGATTTTCTAAAAGATGGCTCCAAGATTTTGATTAAAATACCATATACTAAAGATATTTACATTACAAACAAAATGTATATGTTGAATTTTCTAGGAATAGACTGTGAAGTCCATTTCATTTGGAAGAAATTTTGTATAATCTTGTATAACTCATAAACCTTCAGAGATAGACATAAACAAACTCCACAAAAGGTGACGGAATAGCTGGTATTATTCATTAACTAGCAGCAAGAACTAGTTTGCAGAGACCATATCAAGATCAGATTATGACTCCTCAACAGCTGTACAATTGGTCCAAACAGCACATAAAATCAAGCAATTATGACTATGTAACAGCTAAACAATACAATAAGGAAAAGATTCTTCTAGAAGGTTTGGTAGTGCCAAAACTGTTATTGATACTCAAAACTTCATGCTTTTATCCCTAGTGACTCTTCTAGATCTCTTTAAAATGCACAATTTATTTCAAATAAGCTTTTTGGGGGGCATAAGCCATTTCTGAGATATCCATTATTAAAGGTTTAAATTGTTCATTTTGTGAACATTCTCTTAAGTCCTTTCAACATTCAATTGTTTCTTTCAATTGCATGGAAACAGTATGAAAATTTAAGGCCAACATTTAGTGTCCAGTTCTTAAACATTTGACTGTCACTTTTCCCTTTGTATCTATAATGAAATTGTAATGTAACTACTTCTGCAAGTTTATTTGGATTAAAATGTAGTAGGCAGAAAAATAAGCTTTAGTAAGAATAGTCTATATATTCACTAATAAGCGACAGAGGGAGAGAAAGTCATGTAAATGTAACATAAGAGTTTTAGAAAAAGATTCGTGTGTGTGTTTGTAAACAGCATAACTCAAAGATGGAAAGTTGGATAAGTACCAAACTTGGTACTTGAGCTCAGAAGATTCGACTTGATTTGCAAGGAAATCCCCCCACCCCAACTACCCTTTATATGGAACATTTTTCAAAAATTTTGATTTTCTAAAACATGGCTCTAATGATTTTAATTAAAATATTACGTTAAAGAGATTTACATGACAAATGGAGTGATTATTTTGAATTTTCTGGGAATAGCCTATGAAGTCCTCTTCATTTCGTATGAATTTTGTATAACCTTGTATAACTGGTAAACGTTAGGCGATAAATGAAGACGTACTATACAACAAATGTAGATCTCTTTAAAACATGCATTTTATTTTAAGTAAGTTTTTTTGTGGCATAACCCTTTTCTGAGATATTCGTTATTAATGGTTCAAATTGTTCATTACTTGCTCATTCTCTTCAAGTCCTATCAACATTCAGTTGTTTCTTGCGATTGCGTATGGAATTTTAAGGCCAGTGTATAGCATCCAGTTCTTAAACTTATTTTGACTATCGCTGTTTTCTTTTTATCCATAACGAAATGTGTAATGTAGCTATTTCAGCAAAAGTTTGTCTGATTAAATGTAGTAGATAGCAAAATAAGCTTTAAGAATAGTTTGTATACGAGGGGTACTGTTTATATTTTGAGCCTAATGATTAAAACAAAGTAATTTCTGATTGAAAGCTGCTTTATTGTTTTTCAAAATATTCTCCTTTATTATCAATACACTTTTGCATCCGTTTGAACCATTTTTCAAAGCATTTATTCCAGTCTTCTTGAGACACCTCCAAAACAGGTTTTTGAAAGCATCAATGGCTTCTTCTGCCAACAAAAATCGTTGTCCACACAATTTATTCTTGATGTTCGGGAACAAAAAGAAGTCATTGGTTGCCAAATCAGGACTGTATGGCGGATGGCCCATCAATTCGATTTTTTGAACCTTCAAATACTTTGTTGTTAGACGAGTTGTGTGTGCACTCACATTGTCTTGATGAAAAACGATCCTGCGGTTTTTGTTGGTTTTCCTTACTTCACCGAAGACTTCCGGGAAACAAATGGTTGTGTACCATTTGGCATTGACCGTTTTACGTTCCTCTAAAGGCTCTGTTGCCACATGGCCAGTTTTGCTGAAAAAGCAGGTGACCATTTGCTTCGAAGTGCTTTGAGTGCGAACGGCTTTTGTTGGATTTGCTTCATCTTGAAACACCCATACAGTCGACTGCTATTTACGTTCCGGCTCATATGCATAGATCCATGATTCGGCACCTGTTACAATCTTATATACTTTTTTGAGACACCGCCATTGTATTTCTTGAGCATTTTTGTACACCAATTGACACGAGAATATTTTTGAGATTGCGTCAAATTATGTGGGATCCAACGAGAGCAAACCTTTTTCACGACTAAATAATCATGCAATATTTTATATATGCTGGTGGAACTAATGCCTAGGGTTGCCTCAATCTCACAATATGTTGCATGATGATCTTTCATTATTAGTTTTTGCACAGCATCAATGTTTTCTGGCACAACAACTGATTTTGGAGGACCTTCACGAACTTATCATTGAGCGAATGGTGGCCACGATTAAATTCGTTATACCAGCGTTTCACAGTGGCAAAGGATGGAGCTTTGTCGCCAAAAGTGAAAACTAGTTGATCGATGCACTCTTGTCTTGATAATCCACGTCGAAAGTCATAATAAATCATTGCACAAACATTTTCACAAGTTAATTCCATGTTTTTGTTGACACACAATTTTCAAGTTAGTGTAAACAAAGCAAATGACACTCTGTTGACAAAATGTTTGAAGTAGATTATGGTAAAAAATGTCATACTTTCCATTGGAAACTCAAATGGCACCTACAACATTCAGGGTTGCCAAGGCTCAAAATATAAATAGTGTCCCTCGTACCTACTAATAAAGATAGAGGGTAGAGAAAGTAATGTGAATGTATCACATAAGATTTTTAAAGTTGATTTGCATACTTCTACAGGGAGGACATACAATCTAAGACCTGAAGAAACAGACAACATTATCAGAAAATATAATTTACTAGAACATTAAGGTGTGTACAGCAATGGAAAACTATGTCCATTGGGACTATTTACCCTAGATTAAAGTATGTACATAAGGTTTATTTATCTGTGGTCAAAAGATTCCTGTTTGTTGTTACAAGCCGAATTTGTTTCTAACTTAAGAATGACTGAGAGTTCCAAGTTGAAACTTCCTATTTAATGACCAAATGAATATGAACATATATTTCTTTCAGAATTTTCTGACTGTACCACCTTGAAAATGTTCAATGTCAAAACTTAAGATAAATTTATAAAACGTTAAATCCTTTATAATGTTTCCTAATATCTAAAATGAAGGTTCTTTTACTACCTTTCCAATAAGACCAGTTTCATGTTTATATCTTCATTGGTTGTGAAGTTATAAATTTTTACAACACAGCATTTACAACAGTTTGCCACTTTTTTCTGTGTTTTAACTAATGGCAAATCCAAAAATACCAGTCCCTTGCAATTTATCTTTTTTATACCATTATGTTTCATACAATAGAACATAAAAACAAAGCTTCATTAAAATTTAAAGGGGTCGGGTTGAAAATAGGCATTGCATGTGAGAAATTGGCATGGAATGACTCATGTACATTGAGAGTGAGAGAGTTTTACTCTCTATACCATACAAGTATATAAGAGGGGAATATAGGAAGAGAAAGAGCTGAAACTGTAGAGGTGGGAGCAGCATTGCAGCTTGCAATGACTCTCACTTCCAAAATTGTTTTTTTTATTTTCACTGTGTTATGATGTGAAATGCATGTGAGGAAAAATCTGAAAATAAATGTTCACAATATTAGATGCCATGTTTGCAAGATGCTTAAATACTGTAAGCAAATAATTAAGTACCAAATAAAATAAAACTGATACTGGTAGTCAGGGTTGTTAACCCACAGACTCGTAAATAGGTCTACAGTTCAACCCCCTTCCCCAGGACCATCCTCCCTGACAGATTGTTTTTTCAAGTTTTCCTCAGTTCTCATAACTGGCAAATGCTGAGGAGATATCCTTAACTTATACCTGGAATGTTTCCTTCCCAAATTTCCATTCCCAATTATCATTTAAGCTTGTGTATCACAAATGTCACTCCTGTGGTGCAGTATGTAGTAAAATGCTCATTTTATGTGTGTGCAATACTGTGGAGCACCTGTTAGCATTGAAAATTTGCATGAAGAAAATTTGTTTGCAGATTTCAAATTGGTTGAAATTAAGTTCACAATAAAATTGCTTTGGTGGACTTTGTGACAGTGATGTGTCTATAATTAGTAATTGTTGAGTCGATTGTAACACTACATCACTTATTTGTTATTATAATGAATACATGTTTCAGGAGCTAATTGCTCCCATCCTCAGTTCCCTGTCGCCTGCCCACATCCTTCGTCTTGGTTGTAAGCTTGATCTCTGGTGGCGGTTGGAAGAACTTCTTCAAAAGTAAGTCTCCTGGCTGGGTTTCAAAATTATAAGTGCGGTTTCTGTTCTTCCAAATATAAATGTTTTCCCAAGTTGTAAGTTCTTCCAACTGCCACCAGAGATCAAGCTTACAACCAAGACGAAGGATGCGGGCAGTCGACAGGGAACTGAGGATGGGAGCAATTAGCTCCTGAAACATGTATTCGTTATAAAAACAAGTAAGTGATGTAGTGTTACAATCGACTCAATAATTACTAATGGTTGAAATTGGTTTAAAATTAAGAGTTAAATAGATGGAGAGCCTCCTAAACTTGTTCAATTTTTATGCAAATCATTGCACATATGGAGTTGAAATGTTATATATGAGAATTTGGAGAACATTTGTTGATGGGTTTGGCTGAAATCAATTAAAACCTAAGGGTTGTTTAGATATACAACCAATTCATGAGTTGAAATTTTATGCACAAGAGTTGGATTTCTTAATTTTATACGGTAAATGTGCAATGATTAGTTTTGTAATCATTAGAATATTTAAGACCATTATTTGCAACAAGTTATCATGAACATATATTTATGAAATTAATTTGAGCCATTGAGTAGGTCATAAAATATTAAACGTCTGTGAGTCAAATGCAGCCAAAATTGGCATTTGAACTTGTGGTATGGTTTGTAGAACTTTATATTAAGGATCTTTTAGGCTACTTATTGAAAGCTATTACTAGAATTTTGGATATTGCGTATGCTGTGGAAATGTTAGTATTTAATCATATAACACAACTGAAGCTTATAATGAAATGACATTATATAGGCTATGTTGATGTTCTTTAAGTGGTACAAGAAAAGAGCAATGATTCAGAATAAATAGTGCTAACAAATGCTATGCCTGCATATGTTGATTTAATATGTATTCAACTTATTCTTGGCATCATTGATATATTACCCAGCTGCACTTTTTCCTTCTGTGTTGTCTCAATGTGTAACTTTTAAAAATGAACAGTTTACTTATCTTATGTTAGATTACAAAATATGAATGAAAGTGAACTAAATATATGTGTGTTGGAAAGGTAGAATCAGTTCAGGGGCATGTGATCATTGGAAGAGTAGGACCAAGCTTAGTCTCCTAAGTCTCAGAAGCTTATATATAAACTTCATTAAATTTTAACTTTAGAAGACATGACAACAATAATATTTTTTCGTTTGCTCAGTTCCTGTACTTTAGCGAACACTTTCGTCCTCCCTTGCCATCAGCATCAACCAATCAGCTCGCCTAGGACTAGCTGCACTGCATGTGTTGCTCGTGCCTTGTTAAAAATACCACATGGTCAGGCGGTCGCTGGTAAACAACTTCTGTGTATTCATTCTTGTTAGAAAGAATATGTTAGTAGGTTTATTGTTTTTGTGTATTATGAGTTAAGTGTTGAAAATGTGCTGTGAAGTGTCACATGGATTAAAACAGTATTGTGTGTTTTACGCTGTTTAGTATTCATGCAGAGGGACTCTGTTCAGAATACAAGTCCTCTGCATCTCACATCAACTGAAATGTCATCTAGCAGTGCTTGTGCAGCCAGTCATGCCTGCCAACAGTCACAATGTTGTGTTTTGGATCTTTGTTAAGTACCGGTACTTCTTTTGGAGCTTTGGATTTTCAGGAAAAGCAAGACATTATAGTAAAGGGTAAGCCTATTCTGGACGTTTCTATAAGTACACAAATGAAAAACTGTGTACATCATTTCAAAATTGAATATTACAATTCTTCAAAACGGCTAACTGCATGTAAATTGAGAAATAAAATATTTTGCTGGCCTTGTATTCTTTTTCAAACCGACAGAGAAGTATGGAATAGTGTAGGTTTCTCTGATAGTAATTTTCATAAAGGAAAGATTTGACATGAGAAGATGCAATCACATTTATCTACAATAATGAAATTGAAAAAATTTCATAAAATAAGGATAGACTTTCAACTAAGTGAACAATGCAGGTTGGATGTTTTAAAACACAATGTCGAAGTTGATTCTGATAGAGAAATAATGAAGCGATTAATCAGTGTAACTTGCCTATTGGCAAAGCACTTTCAGAGGGCATAACGAGCATAATGAATCCCTTAATCGGAAACTATATTGAATTCTTGTACATGCTATCCAAATATGGCATCAAATTAGACACACACTTACAAAGTGTTAAAGTTTTCAAAGGATTGTCAAATCAAATTATATGATTATATTGAATGATATTATTGAAAGTATTAATGATGTAATGCTAGACATAATAAGGAAAGAAGTAAACTGGGCACCTTTAGTTGCTTAAATGCTGGGCGAAACAATGAACGTTGCAAAATTATCTCAGCTCTCCATTGTCATTAGTTATGTAAATGAGAGTAGAATTCAAGAGAGATGTTTAGGTTTTGCAGTTGCGTTTAGTGAGCATGTATATAAAATCCTTACAGACTTTCAGTGTGAGTCTGAGAACAAGCTCGTAGCTCAAGGATATGAGGGCTGCAGCATTTTTTGGTGATTTAAATTAGTTGCAAGCGCTAGTGAAGAAAAGATTTCCCAATGTGCTATTCATCCACTGTTATGCTCATTGACTTAACCTAGTTTTATCGCAGTCAGTCAATTCATAAGGGAATGCAAAACATTTTTTCAAGACATTGAATGGTTTTTGTTCATATTTTCTCATTCAACAAAGCATGTAAATGCACTGAATCCATCAGAAGTCAAGGAGAGGTTTTGGCATCAGTTATGTGTTGGAATTACAACTCTAGGATTGTGAACACGATACATTAAAAGAAGACAGAACTAGTCTCATTTTTTGAGCATATTGTTGATGACCCAGACTCCTGGGATAGTGACACTTTTATTTGTGCCAGAGGATATTTAGCATCATTGAAGGATTTCACCTTTTCTTTTCTGTTGGGAATTTTCAGACATATTTTTGCCCTCACTGATACATTATTCAGTATTCTCCAGACAAAACTTTTGATATAAATTATTGCTTTGTGAAAGTGAGAGAGACAATTTCTTTCATTAAAGAATCTCAAAACAATTTTGATAATGTTTATGCAACACTAGTAGAAATTAACGTAATGAGAATGAAGCTAGAAAGCGATGCTGGGAAGGTGAATTGGATGATCCCAGAATTAAATATTTACATCTTTACAACAAGGTAATTGTCACGATACCCAAATGGAAAGCCGATTTCGTAAATTAGAAGAGCTAACATTTATTGAGCTACTTGATTCAAAAAACTAGAATTCCTGAAATTTTGTTTATATCTCTTAAATCAGCCTATAAAAATGTATTTAAAAAATTTTCTAAGTGAATTAGGGGCTGTTTATAGGTTGTCAGACTTTTCAGGCAGGAACAGTGACTGAGATTGTGAAGTTTTTGAAAGATACTGAATTAGGAGAAGAAGCATTTCTAGAAGTTTATAAATTAATCTGCTTCATAATTACAATCCTAGTGAGCAGATCTACAGTGAAACATGCGTTTTGCTGTTTAAAATGTGTAAAGAGTTACATACAGAACACTCAGTGCAAAGACAGGCTTTCCCAACTTTCATTGTTATCAATCAAAAAGGCTCTATTGACAAAATTCAAGTGAAAGACATTTTTATGATCATGTCTAGAAACATTTGCCCCAAAAGGAGAGAGGAGGATTCTGTTGATGTACAGATGAAAATAGAGATAAGCTTTATTTTCATTCTAGTGTGTATTAACTATAATAACATATTTTTTATATTTTTCTCCTGTGTAGATTTGTTAAATAGTATCATGACAGTTTCATTACTGCTGGTCCTCTGCATGCCACTGAATCAGTCACCTGATTCTACCTTTCCAACCTTGTCCTACACATGGCTTGTGTGGAAGAACAATTAATTACCATAAACATATCTAGGTTTGTACTGTGTTCTTTGTTAGGTGCATTTACTAGTGAGTTAGCATTTTATACCATGAGTTGGAAGATCATTTATTGAAACATTTGAAATTCATTTGAAATTGATACAAAACTATGAATAATTTCTATGGATAGCTTCATAAAAATAACAACTAACCAGAATGCAAGACTTAAAATTTTACAGATGTTTCTGAAATGTAAGTGTAATTTATTATTTTTTTTATTACTAGAATTGTTCATTCATGTCAGCATATCAATATCAATATCAATTTATTGTCATTAAACAGTTATATAACTGCAATAGACATTGTCAGTATATACAATAATACAAATTAATAATACAACATAAACCACACCTTGTGCAACTTTTACAGCAAAAACGTAACAATTAAATATCAGTATCAGATGCATTAAAATCAATAAATTCATTAATAGAATAAAATGGATTATCCACAAGCCAAGAATGCAATCGCTTACAAAATATTTTATAAGGTAAATCTTTTACAGCTTGAGGTAGCTTGTTAAAAGGTTTAATGCCAATATAGGAGTAACTTTGAGAAGTTTTCTTAAGTCTATGCTGAGGAATATCAATCATTTAACCATTACGGATATTATATCGTGTCATACATATGTTGATTCTGTTTCATAAAACCCAATACAGTATAAATATACAAATTTATAACAGTCAAAATATTATATCTTTTAAAATAGGGTTTACAGTGTGTTCTAGTAGTTATCTTAGCCATAATTCTTATAGCTTTCTTTTGCATAAGTAATACATCTTGGATATATGAGCTATTACCCCAAAGTAAAATCCCATAATTAATAATACTGTGAAAGTATGCAAAATATGAGACACGTATATACTCAAAGGGTACACAATTGACTAAGTTTCTCATCAAGAATAAAACCCTTGACAACTTTCTGCATAAAAATGTAATATGTGACTCCCAGGTTAAAAATCTATCAATAAAAATGCCTAAAAACTTGACATCAGTACAAAGCTTTGGGATAACAACATTATTTAAAGTAAAAATTATATTTTTAGTTTTAGAATCATTAAGTAAAAAATTATTTGCTTGAAACCATTGTGATATATACATTATATTATTTTGAATCTCAGTTTCATGATACTGTATATATGCTGGACAGATTGGAAAGGAGAATCATATTTGAAAAATTTAATCCATAAACCAGGAATTGGTCTGCCATGCTGGTGGTGTTACCATCTGAGCTAACATGGCTGCCTTCGTAAACCATACTTGGTTTTGTTCATTCTCAAAATTCAGAAACCTTGGAGTCTCCTCTATTTCATTGTCATAGGTGTGAACATCCTTGGAAACTCAGTAGTCTGTGTTCAGCTTATAATCTATGAATCTGAATATGGTTATTTATAATTAGCATTAAAATGTGTATGCTTTTATCCTCTACAATGTGTTCCTATTTTGTTAGTGTTTTAATATGCTTTCCAATGTATTTCATACGTACTGTGTTTGTCAGGTTAGTATACTGCGTGAAAGTATGGCAGAGTATACAGGTGCTCTATGCAACTTGAAGACCCGCCTTGATACGTGTATGAGTAAAATCCCAGGTCTGAGCTCAGAGAGTAGTGAGACTGAAATTGTTAAGCAACTGCAGGAGTCTTGTGAAGTTTTTGAACAGAAACTAAGTGAGCAGGCTCGTCATATGGCATGGGTAAGAAACTAAAGATTTCATATGTTTCATGTATTGTGTGTTGTGCATTGTGTTATTAATACATGCTTAGAATATCTCTGTAGGTTATAAGTAATAATGTAGAGGCGGTTGATAGTGAAGTATTTAAATGAAAATGAACGAGGAGTAGGAAAACTCATTTACACTCTTCACTTAAGTAAAATTACCTGGACATGTTTCGAGAGTTCTTTGCTCTCATTGTCAGCTGCTGACCTTCTGGTTGGTAGTTGTTTGATTATCCTGTATCGAAATTCATATATCCCAGATACCCCAGCAGAAGACAAACTCAGCAAGTACATCAAACCCTCATCAGATACCACCACAGATGGTCAACACAGGCAAATACAGGACAATCAAACAATCACCAGCCAGTAGGTCAGCAGCTGACGATGAGAACAAAGGACTCTCAAAATATGTCCGGGTAATTTTACTTAAGTAAAGAGCGTAAATGAGTTTTCCTACTGCTCGTTCATTTTCATCTCTGTAGGTTCTTATAAAATGCAGAATATCTATAAATCGAAGGCAGGCTTTTGTACTTCTCATCACCTACTTCATTGGAATTTAGTATACACTATGTTAAAAAGTGCTTCAAAAACCTTTTTGATTTTATTTGCTGAACCGTAGGTTCTCAAGCTTTTAATTATTTTAGATTAAAACTAAAGCAAAAGATTAAGGTAATTTAAGATGCATAATGAATATGCTGTATTCTATATAACAAGTCTATTGCATATTACTTATAACTTTATAATTTGAATTTAAAATTTTAATTTTTGTAGTGTTGCTCCAACATTTTAGGTAATATTGTGACACCTCTAGTACTTTGATACACATATACAGTATGCAGAGTCGGCCTTAATTGATGCAGGGCCATGTGCAAACCTTTGATGCGGGGCCCCTACAATTATTGATATATCAAAATAATAATTGCAATCCTGTAGCCTACTGATGTATGCAAAGAATTCATGAAATTTTAATAGGTAGGCTAATTGATAAATGTTAATAATAAAAACAAACCACTTATCATTGGGAATTCTTAGAATTTTATTAAAACTCAAGATGAGATAAGTTCACAGTTATTGTTTGTGATATACACTTATTTATTTAAGTATTCATCATTATACTGTTATCTATTTTTATATTTAAGAAATTAAAAAGTATATATGCACATATAAATTTGAAGGAGATCTAAAAAGTTTACAACAAAAACCTTTATCAGTGCATGAGTTATTTCCTATATCTTTTCTCTCCATTGGGTGAAGTTTTTACTTGAATATGAGATGAAAATGTTCTCCTGTTCTTATTTAAAGCATAATCAAAATTATAGCTTTAGCAGGGCCTTGTTGCACAGTTTCATCAATGATGGGGGGGAGCATAAATGCATTGGGTCAAGTACCTAGACGTGGATCTGTGACTATTTCATTGTCTTTCTACTAGATCTACCTGAATGTGGAATAGCAATCCAATACTTCATTTCCTTTTTCACTTAAACCACCGGATGAGAAGTCACTACTGTTAAGGCTGTCATTATTTAAGCATCCTTCACTTTCATTCGCAGCTTTTTAAAATTTAGGTTAAAAAAAACTTTTCGAAAGCACCATTTAGTTCATGATTTAACTTTTTCTTAGCTTTTTGAGCACCTGACTTGTGTCTTCGACTTTTGTCTTTTTCATAAGGCATTTCTCTCTCACCTGTTTAAACTTTACAGTATAACAAAAGAATAACTTTCATTGCAACATACATCTTAGGTTTAAACTCACAACAATCTCACAGTGCTTCCAGTTACTAGTAGTGTGTTACTGCAATTACTTTATTATGCTAATTGTTATTAAAATTAAAAGCACAACTATACTACACTGTCATTAAAAGTAAAAATTCTTTCCATGATAGCTCACTTCATTTTTCCCATTTCATCTACAAAACAAAAAATTAAGTTTTTTTTGGGGTATGTTTTTTTTAATTCTATACTTGGGGCCCTTAGAAGCATGGGGCTTGGTGCAGCCGTTCTGGTTGCATGTGTGTAAGTGCAGCCTTAACAGTATGTGTCAGACAAACAGTCTTAATTACATAGTTGCCTTCCTATGCCATCTATTGGTGCTGTTGATTTAACTAGAAAGTGGATGTTTTTGTGATTGTGTGATTGCTGTTCTTTGAATACACACATTTGTATCCTTTGACATCAGTGCATTATTTACCAGCATTCCAGTATATTATCCAGTAAAATAATAATATTATTATTATTATTATTATTGTTGTTGTTGTTATTATTATTATTATTATTATTATTATTATTATTATTATTATTATTATTATTATTATTATTATTATTATTATTGCTGCTGTTGTTGTACACATTCCAGCTTAAATTTACAATATTCGGATAGATTTATTCATCATATTCTTACTTTAATGTGTACATGCCTAGCACCTTCCTTTATGTTGCACAGCCAGTATGGTTCCCTGGCCTTCAGAATGCTGTGCAACATTTACTTCCCTTTGCTAAAACTTCAGTATAATTTTATTCATTTTCTCTAATCTCCCCCTCCCTCTCTCGCTAAAATGATCAAGAAAATAAGTACACTAATAGTCGATTATAAACCTCTGAATACAGCAGATTCACTTTTCATTCCAAGTGTTTTTTAAATTTGAAAAAAACTTTCAAAGAATTTAATATTAAATGGCACCATAAAACAAATACAGCATCAGGAACTTACTGAACTACCCTTTACAGAGCAGTGCACCAAAACTAAACTGTCTGGAGTATACCAAATGAAATACTGAGACTGTGATAAAATATATATGTATTGGGAAAACAAAAGGAAGCTGGAAATTAGGATGAAGGAACACCTTAGGATTGCCAAATATAAGCAAATAGAAAAAATGTGCAATAGCACTCCATTTTTGGTTTTTCAACCATAGTATACAGTATGACAAACTACTGAAACACACATAAAACTACTAGCAGTCAGCATATGGAGGAAACAAATTCATTATAAAAAACAGAACAAAATTATGAACTTCGAAATCCATTCAGCTGGTGCCATGGCCAAGTAGTTAGACTGCTCGCCTTCCACCAAGGGTTCAATCCCAGGGAACTGTATGTGAGATTTGTGGTGAATGAAGCGGCATCAATGCAGGTTTTCTCTGGGTTCTCCAGTTTCCCTTGCCATTCATTCCACCAACTACTCCATCATTACCTTTTCTTTCATCCATTTCGCCATCATTTCATATCATCTCCTTCGTCGCTCTCATACCAGACTTCAGGCTGATCAACCATCCTGGTTCTTCTTTCCAATCCAAAAGTCTGTCTGCTCCCCAACAGGCATCTGACCTCAGGCATTGGCTTGTAAGTCCTGGGGGGTGTAAGTCCTCCAAACAGGAGGGGTGAACTGAGAAAGAAGAAGAAGAAATCTGTCCAGTGGATGACATCATCGGATGCGTAGCTATTACAACAGATAGCAGCACATATCCAAAGGAGAAATTGGCTAACAGTCAATTACCAACTAATAAAGGGAGAATCCTCCCACAAACATGTATTGGATTTTTCAATTAACGTAATTGTAGCATATGCATCTACATGTTTAAAAATTTTACAAAAAAGAGGAACTTATTTCAGGATTCCAAAAGCACATGAAAAAGTAAGCACCCTAATAGTTAGCACTATCAGAGCATTTTTGGTCTGCAAATGACCAATCAAAGAAAAAAACCAAAGCTTTTAAAAGCTGTTCACAAAACTGTTGAATTCTTTTTTGAAAAAAACGTCTAATACATACAATTAAGGATAATCTGTTAAATTTTTATATTCCATATGATAATCTCATCATACACATTTAGCCAAAAAATGCCATATATAAAGCATAACAGGAAATGCAGCAGTAAGTTAAGGCTGAGAATGGGGACAAGTCACCGAAACAAATTCATTGTTAAATGGTGAAGCTATGCTAAAAACTTTGAAAATAGCCAGTATTTTACACAACTTCAATATGCTTTCCCAAGAAGAAAGACACATTGTGAGACGGTAATTTGTATCACAAATTACTTTAATGTAAATAATTATTTTTATATGAATAGGTATTTTTATGTAACATTGATTTCAGAGGTTTAATAATTGTAATTATTAATGGTAAATAATAATTTTCGGCTCTACTGAAACTGTTAACAATAACACAATACTTTAGCAAGGGAGTGAGTTGTTTATCGTTACCGGGAACCAGGAAGTTACGTCATGTTTCGCGCCTTTTCAGTAAAAAAAGCTTCCAGAACATTCTATAAAAGTAATATGTATTAATGGTTTTCATTGGATAGTAAAATAGACGCTAATGTTGGCGCGTTTTATTAGCCAATGGTAATTCATTTATAATCTTTAGGTGTATCTTGGGGTAAATCTATAAATAGTGTAGATTCAAAGCGAGCGTCCTCCAGTTCGGCAAGATTCTCGACACAGTACACATCGTTCTCCAGTTTGGCAAGATTCACGAAGCACTACACATCGTCTCCCGCAGTTATACAAAATTCTCCGTACATTACACGTTGGCCGCTCAGTTCGCCAAATTACACGCAGTGAAAATCATTAAGGATCTAAAATATTACAAAGTCACTTATATACAAAAATTGAAGTACGTGAGTTAAAAGTGAGAAGTTATTATAAACAGTTTCAGTATGGCGATTATCTAGACAAATCTGTGAAAGTGTTAGTGCACGTGTTCGACAATAAAACAGTATAAAACAAATTTCTTCACTAGTAATTTTTGGATAAAAGATTCCTTTTCCGCTTCACACCCTGCAAGAATTAAATGCCTACCTAAATAGCTGGCCGGAAGACAATATACATAACCTTAAAACTAATTCATATAGATTGCTACGCCAGATGGATTCAGCAGGCGACCGACGAATGACGTCACACAAGATGGTTCCACGCGTGAGGTAAGCAACATTACGTGAGAAACATTATCCACCACGTGGTGCTCTGAAGCATATATACAAATTTGTGCTAATAATACTTCAATTGTTATTTTGCCTGATTTAGTTTGATTTTAAAGAGCAGCAGTCTGGTGTAAATAATTTGTTCATGTGATTATTTAAAAGAATAGTGCAAAGAATTATAATAAAGCTGGCTTTTGTGCAAACTTGATATGATTATGTAAAACAAAAAGTATGGAATACGTTCCATTTGCTAAAAGTAATTGAGACATTCAAATGTACATTTGAGTGAAACATACTGACAAGGCAGGGTTAAGTTATGAAATTGTGCTAACATGTCCAAGTTACTATTACTTACTCACCTTTCTAGGTCAATAGAATATCCTTGTTGGCTCAAAATATGTGATAAATTCCAGTAGATTCAGGAAAATGCTTTCTTATTTTATCATCACACAGGATTGTTTAATATGATTCTTACAACTAGTTGACATACATGTACTAAACCAATTCACAAACTGCTAATATGCTGTGAATATCCATGTTACAGCATTTTGTATACCACCATTGAAGTTAAGCTTATTTTTTGAAGTTTTAACTCCTACTTCTAAGCTTTGTCAGGTTGTACGAGTATTAAATACCTTCGCCTGACGAATCGTATGATGGAAAGAAGGAACAATTATTGGCACTCTGTTTACATAATTTCTCATTTTGTTTAGGTTTTGGAACACTTGGCAACACATGCTTTAAATATCAGTTAGTATAGGAATGCAATTTCATGTTTGTATACCATTAAGTACTACCACCTTTGTCTAATAAAACAACTTTTTATGGAATAGCAATTGCTCTATCTGATTGTGCAAATATTTTTTCATCTTCAAAACAGTAAACTCACTGCATATTGAACCTCATCATGTCTTTAAAGGTTATCGTCCTCTAGTGTAGTGGTTACCATGCTAGCCTCTAGTTACCGAGGTCGCAGATTCAAACCCGGCGGAGGATGATGGTTTTTTTTTTCAGGCATAAAATCCTTAGCATGGCTTTCTTTGGAAGGGAAGTAAAGCCGGTGGTCCTGTGTCATAGATTTACAACACGTAAAAGAACCTCAAGCCTGATAAAGAGGCCTTGAGCAAAATTAGCGGTCTTTCACGCTCAATATAGAATGGGACACTAAGGACCACAGCAGTTAAAGAACGTCCATAAATAAAATTCAATTTAATTTAATTTCTGTATAGGTCACATAGTTATCTGCTTTCTGCAAAAGAAGCAAGAGTAGTGCTCTCAGTCAGATTTCAAGAAAAATAGAATTATATAGATATGAGTTCGCTTGACTTCACATTATGTACAAAAAGAAAAAACAACTAAATAGCTTGGTTTGCATAATGCTGTTTATTATTGCTCATTGTTGTATTCAAAGATGAAATATTTTGAACATATTGTATGTTTCACAAGTGTTTTTCTTTTTAATTATTTTTATATCTCAGGATTTAAATAACTCCTTCTGCTCTAGGCAAAGGTCGGCCTCGGCCACTCCGCGCTGAGGCAGCTGTACCCTGTATTCCGCTCCACAATGCCCATACGCCTCAAACTACGCCTATATCAGGCGATTATCCCGCCCCTAATTCTGTACGGCTGCGAGGTCTGGGGATCGGCGGCAGCGACCACCATCCGCAGACTGCAAACCGTTCAGAACAGGGCGCTTCGGATGATCTATGATACCGGGCGTAGATTCCCATCACATATCTTACATACCCATTCCGGTCTCCCATACATCGTGGACGTGGTGCGGGAGAGAACCCGCACCATGTACACGAAACTCGCCTACCATACCAACCAGCTGGTTAACTCTTTGGGCCGCTATGACCACAAGGCGCCGCGGCGGAGGAAGAGCTACCGGTTGCCGAAAGACGGCTTGGGCCCCCGAGGCTGAGGTCTGCCAATCCCTCATTTCACAAACTTCCCCAAGTAAGCAGCATTGGGCCCGGTCACTAGCTGGATGAGTGAGCATTTAGCAACGATCCGCCCTGCCGCCAACTTGAGTACCCCCATCCCATTACCTACATTCCCATCATGCTTTGCTGCCATGCCGGCCTGCTTAACTTGACGACCACACAAGCGATCGCCCAAGTTAAGCAGCATTGGGCTTGGTCACCACGTGGTCGCTAGTCCGCCCATGAGGGGACACCGAGACCCAGCCAATGGTAGCGCAGCAAGCTAAACTCCGCCCAAGACAGACAAAAATCAAAAGCTTGTGTACATTCTTTTTATCCTTCTATATCGCACAGGTAAAGCCGCATACGCGGCTAGGTACTGTGGCGATTATATTCCGCCCAGGTGAACCTGGGCGACCTGTTCTCAATTGCTGGATTGCTGGGTAACTGATGAAAACAGATGTTTATTTTCCTCAGAACTAGGATTAAAATTAAATGCACAACCTGCAGCATCTTGCAACAATAAACCACTTCTAAAGATCTACAATAATTTTGCTGCATATATACTGCTGTTTGGTGCAACTAGCAAACCATAGAAATAGTTTTAAGACACCAAGTGTGTATCTGGAAAAAATAGCTCATAGCTTTGTATAGAAAACAAACTGTTAAATTTATTTATTAATGATCTTTCATCTTGGTTGTATTTTATTTCATACTGTATTGCTGCTAATCATTTCTCTACTCTTATTTAGAAAAATTACATAATTTTAAATTAGTACGAGGGTGTGTTATGCTTGATGCCTAACACAATCACTCCATAAAGGGCATCTGACATTTTTCACATCATCCTGGGATACTATTTTGTAATAAATGGTACTCACTTTGAACCTATAAGGGTAAGAAAGGCATAACTTATTAAACTGTTTTTTTCTTCCTTTCTTTCTTTCTTTACATAATAATAAACTCACCTTACACAGAATATACTTCCAAAATACAAAAATAAATATGGGTTCCCACTCAAGAAAAATATGATCAAAAAAAAGAAATTAAAAAAAAAGTGTTGCATTCACATTATTTTCTCTACTCACTCTTCTATAAACTATTCTTTAAAAAGTTTATTCTTCTATCTACTACTTGTTCATCGATATAAAATTTCATTACATATTTATACATTTTGTTGTAGGTATAAGAAGGATACAGAAGGCTAAAGCGAGTCAGATTTTTAAAAAACAGGTCCTTTGGGATGGTCTTTGAAATTCCATGCGCTTTGCATGACCACAAGAAAAAACAACAATTTACCACTTAGAAAAAACTGATATGTTGCTTCACATGACTTCCTCTATTCATTCTTCTGCCATACTATTCTTTTAAAAGTTTAAATACAAGATGTGTTCAAAAAGTATTGAACATTTGGTCGGCAAAAATACATTTATTGATTTGGAGGTCCGAAACACTAATCCTCTTCAAAGTAGTCTCCTTGGTAATCCACACACACTTCTCCCAGTGTTCCTGCTATTGTTGCAAACACTTCTGGAACACAAATTTTGGAATGGTGAGTAGCCAGACCGCCGCATTCTGCATCATGTCTTCTCAAATGATTGACTCAAATTGGGTCCCTTTCAGCGGCATTTTCAGCTTGGGGAATAGCCAAAAGTCACATGGAGGCATATCAGGTGAATAGGGAGCCTGATAAACCACAGGAATGTTGTGTTTGACGAAGAAAGCTTGAATCAAATGCACAGAATGGGTAGGTGCATTATCATGGTGGAGCTGCCAAGCTTTTGTTGTCCACAGATCTGGTCATTTGTGCTGCACACATCACGAAGGCGACAAAGGACCTCCTGGTAGTAATCCATTGTGAGGTTTGGTCTTGTGGTGTTTACTCATGATACACCACACCACGGGAGTCAAAGAAAATGGTCAACTTGACCTTGACTTAGCTGCAGACCTGCTGTGCTTTTTTTGGCCTCGGGGATGATGGATGTTGTCACTGTGATGACTGCATCATGGTTTCTGGGTCATAGCCATAAACCCATGTCTCATCTTCTGTGATCACGCTGTTCAGAAAGTTGGAATTGCTGTTTTGCATTGACCAGCATATCCTGTGTGATGTCCAGACAGCATTGCTTCTGCTCCATTGTTAGCAGTTTCGGTACGAATTTCATGGACACTTTCCTCATGTCCAAATCCTTGATAAAAATTGAATGTACCAATCTAATCCTTACCCCTATCTGTTCGCAAGTTCTTGGACTGTGATATGATGGTCCTGCAGGACCAGAGTCCATACTTGCTCAATGATATTGTTGTTTCGACTGTTGAGGGTCTTCCTAACATGGTTCGCTGTCCATTGATGTGTGACCATCTTTGAAGCGGTTATACCACTCCTTTATCCGTGAGGTGCTTATGGCATCATCCCCAAAACTCTGTTGAATCTTACAAATGGTTTCCACTTAGGTATTGCCAAGCTTTTGGCAAAATTTGATGCAATATCAGTGTTCAAGTTGTTCCATCATTTTGCAAAAACTGAAATCCGACAACTGCTCACTACATAGGCCAACTGCCAGCAACTGATGCTTTCTGCAGGCAGGAAAAAAATTCACAACTGTGCAGAATGTCTCCACATCTCCTCTGAAGGAAGTCTCCCGTCCTTCATTGGTTTACACAGGAAAAAATAAAGTTTGATACTTTTTGAGCGCACCTCATATTCTTCGGTCTACTACTTGTTGATTGAAATAACCTTTAATTACACATTTTGTTGTAGCTATAATTAGAATAAGTAGGCTAAAGTGCTAACAGATTGTTAAAAAGCATGTCACTGTGTGATGGCTTGAAAATTCCATGCTCTTTGAATGATCCTGAGCAAAAAAGAATAGTGACTAAACACTTGCAAAAAGCATAAGTATTTTACAATTCAAACTAATAGCTAGGAATATCTAGGAAATGCTTAACATCACTAATAAGATTTATTTGACATAAACGGATTGCATTAATGAGTACTATACTACTTGTGTATTAAGACTTTGTCTATCTCTTATCAATTATAGAAAAATCATTCAGAATGAAGAGGAGTTCATAGGCTCTTCCCAGAAAATTTAAGATATAGATGAATTTGTCATGCAAATATATTAAATATATACCATTTTTATCAAAACCATTAGAACTGTTACTGAGAAGACTACAAATTTTCCATATAAAGGGTAGTTTGGGTTGGGAGGTCGTTTTTGAAAATCTTTGTGTTACATCCTCAGAAGACCCATAAACTTTTAATACCAAGCTTGATGTTTAACCAGCTTTTGATTTTTCAGTTATGCCATTCATACATGCATGCACACAAGTTTTTCTAAAATTGCTTTTTTTCATTATTATTATTTATTCAGGGGGCCATAAGAGGTGTATTTCCGGCGAAATCTTAATATCAACTTTTTTGGTGGAATGTAATACATACTTCCTCTATTTATTAAAGGTAGTAGAGAAAGTAAAAAAGTATCATTGTAAAATTCAAAGAATATCACAGAAATGATAACACCAGAAAAAATCTGTTTAACATATATTATGTGCTTTAATGACCTCTATGTTTTTTGTGTAGTAAAATTTTGTCTTATCTCTTACGGGTTACCAATTAAACAAAAGTTATTATGAATTAAGAGGATTTCATAGGCTATTCTCATGTCATATTTTAATCAAAATCATTAGAGTCATTTTTGAAAAGAAAAAAAATTAACATTTTCCATGTAAAGAGTAGTCTGGGGTGGGGATTTTCTTGAAAATCTTTGTGTTGTTTCATAGGAAAATGCTGAACCTAAATACCGGATTTGTTATACAGGGTGGACCATTTATGTTGAGACTGTACAACATCTCCAAAACTAAGCATTGTAGAAAGAAATTTCTTGAATAAAATTTGCTTGATATTATGGAGGAAAGTAAATGCTATAAGTCGTGTTTTATATGGAGGATGTTGTGATGGTCATTTTAGGGTCATTTTAAATTTATCCTAATTGTAGGTTTCCGTTTAAAAAAATTAAATTGACTGTAAAATAACTATTATAACATCCTCCAAACAAAACATGATTAATGGCATTACTTTCCTCTATAATATCAAGCAACTTTTATTAAAGACATTTCTTTCTACAATGCTTAGTTTTGGAGATGTACAGTCTCAACATAAATGGTCCACCCTGTATACTGACTTTTTGTTTTTAACTTAATGCTGTTTACACACGCATGCACGCACACGCACACATGCGTGCATGCACACGCACACACAGGTAGCTATCTTGCAGCACATCTTTTCAGTCTTCCAGCACACCTTTACTGTCTTCTGTACAAGTCTTAGTCCTAATGGCCTATTATGATCTCTCAGACAAGTTTTATGTCCAGCGCTTTCTTGAATGGCCCACAGATCTCTTCCCTGTTGGATGATAATGAAGCACGGCTTTGGGAACTCTATCTAAACTCATTTCATTGCAAATGATTCATCCAGTCATTCTGGTTATTCTTAGCAACCACTTGGGCATCCTTTGTATATTTCCTTTCATTTCCCATAAGAATCTTTGGATTGGCCGGATGGACAACACACCTTTTCAGTACAATGCATAAGCTCACTCATCCCACAACTTATGTTCAAAAGGATAGGAAGATCCCTCCATCTGGGTAATTCATTTATTAACCACGACAGAGACAGAGTCAGAAATTTAACTTGATACTCTACTGCAGAATAATTACATTCATCATTAGGATTATAACTAGATTATTTTCCCTTCACCCAAAATTACAGATTTTGAATGGATTTAATTTTAGTTATTTTAACTGTCATAATGGAATGGAACAAGTAAAATATTTTATGTCAATTTCACTGAATAATGTAAGCTGCTTACTTTTTCACATTACCTGTACCCATTCCAGAATGGTGGTCAAGTGCATCAGAAACATTCTAAGGGTTTACAAACCCCTCGGGTGAAGTTTCTAGAAGAAAAGAAAGAAAGAAAAAGTCTTGCATTTGAAAATTGTATCATGAGGGGTCCCAAGTTTGATTTCTGGCTGGGGATGGGAATTTTTCTCTAGCCAAGATTATTCCCTATTCTCCCCAGAGTCTGGAAGTATGAATAAGGGTGTGGATGGTGAGTGATCTAATGTGTAAAACCCAAGAAAAACCATAAATCCAATGACAACTGTATATGAGTAAGCTTCATTGCTGACAGGCAATCTGTTCCAAAGGCTGCTGATATGACCATTGCAGTTAAAGGCAGAATAATCATGTCCATTTTGCATTTACATAACATTTTAGTACAATTTTTACATTTTGAGTCAATTTTGCATTTTATTGCATTTTCACAACATACTAAACAGTGATTTGGAGGTTGTAAAAAATGAAAATATAAGGCCTTTATAAGCACTTCAAGTTAAATCCCATTTGCAAAAAAATCACCACTCATAATCAAAATGTTTGAAAACACATTACTTCCATTATATAATACTTTAATTCCAGAACCTTCCAATCTAAATAACTATTAATTTAAACTTTATTTGAGTAAAAAAGCTTTGTTAGTTTATATTCTGGGATGAAGTTTAAAACCATCATTATTTGCATTTTAAGTTTACACATCCTCAGGCACCTAAAATACAAATACCAATGCTTTTAAACTTCTCCTGAATATTTTAAATTACATGCTCTATTTTTCTTTTCTTTTTATTAGGTACCATTTATAAGGATTATTTTATATTTTATTTTATAGGGCAAGTGAGAGTTCCTGGCCTGGTAGTGAAATAATGTTTTCTGGGTCAAAAATGCACTTATTTTTCTAAGTAGTAAACTACCCTTTGAGGTCAATGCACTTTGTCAATGCTTTTCCAGTGAGTAGATTCCATCTTAAAGTGCGATGATGAAAGGTCTGCGTATTACCCAACTATAACTGCCATAACCTCTTCATTAGGCACAAAATGTTTTCTGGCCAAAAATTTCTTTAGATTTGGTAATAGGCGACAGTCAGATGGTACCAAATCTGATGAATAGGATGGATCTTCCAACAATTCATATTTCAAATCCTTCAGTTTTTCCATTGCTAAGGCACCCTTGTGGGCTGCTGCATTATACTGGTGAAGATTCTTTTTTCTTCTTTTGCATCCAGGCCTCTTCTCACATATTTTTCATCCAGTTGGTTCAGAAGACTTGTGTAGCATTCACCAGTTATGGTTTTATCCTTTGCCTAGGTTAACCAATAAAAATAATTATTTTTGCATCTTAGAAAACACTTGCCAGAATCTTTCTAGCAAATGAAATTGACTTTGCCTTCTTTGCGTCCATCCACTGCCTTGATTGCTGCATCATTTTTGGCACATAGTGGTAGACCCATGTCCCTATCTCATCCACAGTAATAAATCGGCACACAAAATCAGTTGGATTCTTGTAAAATGGTACAAACATTGTTGTGAACTTCATTTATGCTGTCAGCATTAAACAAATGGGACATCCATCTGGCACAAAGCTTTCCTATCTTTAGTTCTTCATGTAAAATGTACTAGACACATTCCTCTGATGTGCCTGTAGCATCAATTATTACATGCATCTTTAATCGCTGATCATCCAGTACCATATTGTGCACTTTCTCATTGTTTTCCTCTGTGGTTGCAGTTTTGGGACCTCCTTTGCGTGTATCATCTTCAAGAGAAGTGCAGCCTCATTTAAATTCTGCTGCACATTTCTTAACAGTCAAAAATGAAGGAGTATAAACCTTCATCTCCTTGTAACCCAACACACAAAGCACAGCTATTTTTAACAGCTACCAAACAAAACTATTCAGTGGATAGGGTTGAAACTGGACCTCTGTTTTTGAAAAATTTGTATCAATATGACAAAAAAAAAAGGTAATTGATATTAATACCATTTCTGTGCAAGGCTGAGAACTTTTCACCTTGCCCTCATAATGCATGCAATGTAGCTGTCATTTTTGTGTGTGTTTACTGGTGGATGGGATAATCTTATTATAATATTACAATAAATATTTTGCAACAATTCTTCACTTATCTTTTTAAAATATAAAAATTAAAATTTATATTTTAAAAGGAAAGGTGAAGAATTAATACAAAATATTTATTGTAATATCAGAATATTACAGCTGAAGATGTGAACTCATGCTCACCATACATGTTCTGCAAAATAAATAGATGTAATAAGAGTGTTTAGGTTGAATCCGCTTTCATTAAGTATATTTTATCAATTGCTTCACTGTGTGTGATTGCACTACATTTTGGATAGAATATTTGTGTTTGCTTCATTATCACTAGTTTAATTTTTATGTATATAGACCTTTTATTTATAAATAATCAGTGGTAAGTTGTATAAAACTAATCCAGGTGTATTGTATTTAATTACTCATTCCTTTTGTGCAGGTTCGTGCAGCGGTTTACTCACCAGAAAAGCAGAGTCATCTGGCATGGCTGCTGCGAGTGATTCTCCAGACTGTAAAGCTGGCTTCTCAAGAAGGAGAGTTGTTTGCTTTTGTACCTGATTTTTATTTAGATTCTCTTGTTGAAATCTGTACAGCCTTGCGCATGTACATGCACCCTACTGCTCCCATAGAAAACATAGAAGGTATACTTGGCAGTTATTTTATCATTTTATGCTTGTTAGAGCTGAAGTAAAGGACTACTTGGGTGGAGTTAGATAGCATGTGGTGTGCTGCACATTATTTATCGGACCCCTAAGACAATAGGAATACAATAGGCTGATCATCTGTAAAGTGCTATATTCCTAATAAGGGCTACTTATTGTGAAACATAGAGACTTCAGCCAGAAAAAAACTTCACTTTCTGATGAAGTTACGAATGATTGCAAATCTGATGGGATTGTGCAGTCAGAATTGCTTTCTTGATTTCCATCGTGCATTAGTTTTAGTAGAGTACAGAAATGGGGTAGTAAATTATATAATTGATGGTAACACTGACAGTATTGGTAAAAAAAAAGGAACTTTAAAGGCATGCATAGAATAGGAAGTAGCAACTGAAATTTTATTAATTTATATGTTTGTTTACTTTCTTTTATTATATATGTAGCTTTCATAATTATAGCTGCACTTTAGTTCTAAAGAGAAGTTTTGTTTGGTATTGCATTCCAATCATGTGTATGCTATTAATTTTACACAGTTAACAAAAATGTTTTCAACAGGACAACTAGTTAGTTGTATATAATGTTCATTTCATCTGCAGACAACAATTACTAATCTCCATATTAATATTTATGTTACTTGTATAGCTAACAAAAATGTTTCAACATAACTTTGTCATTGATCAGACTGAATTTCATTTCATTAACTAATTGATTTTGTGCTTCAAAATAACATTATTTTAAAGCATTTTATTCAAATTTTAAGCAAAATAAAAATTTGTATGGGAATTAGCAGTCATGATGATTATTTTCTTTAAAGAAATCTAGGATTAGCATAATCAAAAGCAAAATTGTATTAGGTAGCATAGAAGGTTTGTCAATAAAGAAACCATACCGAATTTTATACCCATTCCCCATCATTTTAAGGACAAGGAGACAGGTAGGACTCCTCTCTACGGTCATATGAAGTTCCAATCATATGCATTGGTTAGTCTGGCTGTGACAGTGTTAGAAGTGGATCATCTGTCTGAGCCCCATTGGAATAATGCTGAATGCTAAAGTAGAGTGTGTTAACATGAAATTTCTCACAAAACTTGGAAAATCTGCCACAGAAACTTATGAATTGTTGACAGAAGTTTATGATGGTCATTGTCTATCTCATACACAAGTTTTCAAGCGGTTGAAGAAATTTAAGGAGAGTAGGGAAGATATCGGGGATGATACAAAATTGGGTTATCCTTCCACTATGAAACTGAAGAGAATGTGGAGAAGGTCACTAAAATTATTCAAGGAGACTGTCGATTGAGCATTTTAGCAGTTGCCGAACTCATTAACGTCAATAAGGAAAGTGTTACAAGATTTTGCACAACGAACTGGGCATGAAAAAGATGTGTGCTAAAATGGTGCCAAAAATCCTCACTCAAATGAATTGCTGTGTTGACATTCATGAAAACATTGAAAATAATCCTGATTTATTAAAAAACATAAATACGTACAATGAAACTTGGATTTTCCAGTATGATTCAGAGACTAAGCAACAATCCATGCATTGGAAGGGCCTGCAATCCCCCCAGGAAGAAGAAAATATGCATGAGCAAATCAAGGTTCAAAACAACGATGATTGGCTTTTTTAATATTCAGGAGGTTATCTACATACATACATACATACATATTTATTCACCATAAGAAATCATACAGAGTTATTGGTTTCGTCCACAAGTATATACAATAAAACATATCTACAAGTTGTATTAAGAAAAACAATATGCAGGTAGATAAGCTCTTGTCAATCCATGTATGTCATCATTTAAGGTAATCTTGAAGAGAACAGCAATTTACAATGGTTTCGAAGGCAGACATCCTCTTGGCTGAAGTGGCTCCCTCAGATGAAAAAGGACCCATGAAACAAATGAGTTCACAACATATGTAAATATTTAAGTTTTGCTCATACAGTATTCCACATATTCGTCTAAAGAGTAAAACTGATTTTTTCCAAAGAACTTATGTAATTCTACCTTATATTTATTTGACGAGGTTATATTTTTAAAGTACCTGGGTAAATAGTTATATAATTTTAAGCCGTTATACTTAAAGGATGTTTCAAACAATTTGGTTTTGTGAGTGATCGAGTGTAATTTGTCCTTATTTCTTGTATCGTGTGAGTGAATTTCACCATTTGTGACATAATTTGAAATATTCTTCTTGGTGTATATTAGCAATTCTTTCATATACAAACTGGGTAAGGTCAAAATGTTCAAGCTGTGGAAATATTCTCTGCAGCTTTCCGTTTTTGGGATCCCCGCTAGTATTCTTAGTGCTCTTTTTTGAAGTTTAAATATTTTGATACTATTTGTAGTATTTCCCCATAAGAGTAGACCATAGAGCAGTCGCGAGTGAAAGTAGGCAAAGTAACAAATTTTGAGAACTTTAGCTGATACACGAGGCTTTAGTTGACGAAGAATAAATCAGGTGCTGCTAAGCTTGCCTAATAGTTTTTCAATGTGAAAGTCCCAACTTAAGTTATTATCCAGCCACAGCCCTAGAAATTTCGTTTCACTTGCAAAGCTGACCAATTTAGAACCAATTTTGATGCTGCGATTCCCTGATTTTCTACAAGCTTTATGTTGAAAATTTAGAGCTACAGTTTTCTCTTCATTTACAAGCAGTTTATTGACTTTAAACCAATCAATTATTTTTTTCACGACCACTGTTTGCATTTGCTGTAGGCTACTATTATCCTTCCCTGTAATGAAAATGCTTGTATCGTCTGCAAATAGAGTTATTTTGGCTTGTGTTGTGTTTTCAAGACATAACGGTAAGTCATTTATGTACAACAAGAACAGCAAAGGACCCAGAATAGAACCCTGTGGAACCCCCGATGTTACAGTTCTTTTTTCAGATAGGTTCTTTCTAATTTCATTGTATCCTGTTTCTATAAAATCAATTTCAACTATTTGATCTCTCATTTCTAAGTATGATTTAAACCATTTGAAGGCCACTCCCCTTACACCATATTTATACAACTTATTTAGCAGAATTTTGTGATCCACCATGTCGAAGGCTTTTGATAAATCCAAGAATAATCCAACCCCTAATTCGGTTCTGTCCATTATGTCATAAATATTATCAACGAAGTTTATTACAGCCAAGCTAGTTGATTTATTGCTTTGGAATCCATATTGGCAGTTATTAATTATATTATTTTTGGTAAGGAATCCCATTAATCTCTTGTACATAATTTTTTCTAATATTTTTGAGAAGACTGAAAGTAACGCTATCGGCCTATAGTTGTTGGGGTCTTGAGGTTCTCCTTTTTTGAATATTGGTTTAATTTTAGCAGTTTTTAGCTCAAGTGGAAAAGTGCCACTTTGAAGTGATTTATTAACGATGTGGCATAATGGTTTTAAAATATGCTTGCTGCATTTTTTAACTAAATAGCTCGAAATTCCATCCATAGCTTCAGATTTTTTATTTTTTAGTTTACATATTATGTGAAGCAGTTCAGTTTCACATACAGGAGTTAGGAATAACGACTTGTCATTGATAAAGCTTGGGGCTGAGTTATCGATATTTTTTGGACAGCTTTTACTTTGCAGGTTTATTGCAATTTCAACAAAGTATTTGTTAAATATACTAGCAATTTCCTTAGGGTTTGTTATAATATTGTCTTTATATTTCAATTTGATGTTTTCTTTCAATGGGGAATTTGAGTTAGTTTCTTTTTTTATAATGTCCCATATAGTTTTTTGACTGTTTCCTGATTTATTTATTTTTCTAGAATTCTCTAATATTTTAGCTGCTTGAATTACCATTTTGTAGATTGATTTATATTTCTTGTAGTAATTTTTGAACTCCTCAGAGCTGCTTCCATTTTTAATTGCATTACTGAGAAGTTTTAATTTCTTGCCAGAAGTTCTTATACCTTTAGTTACCCATGTTGAATGCTGTTCTTTGATTTTTAGATTAATCAGGGGAAAGGCTGTCTCATAGTAGTGTTTGAAAGTGTTTAGGAATTTAGAGTAAGTGATATCAACTGAATTTTCCTCGTAAACATCTTCCCAAGTTTCGTTTTCTAGTAAATAATTAAAGTAATCTATATTTTCAGCCTTCTGTAGTCTGACCTTTTTAAACATAGTGCTTGGCTCCCTTAGTTTCTTCCTGTTTGGCCAGTTTATAACTATAGATTGGGCAAAATGATCTGATAGACAGGTATCAAAAACCTCAATGTTTCTAACACAATTGTTTAAATCACTACTTATAGCTATCTGATCAGTTGATGTTTTAGAAGTATTCGTGACCCTTGTTGGCACATTTATTGTGGTTTGAAGGCCATAAAGGTTTAGCAAAGTAAGGAATTTTGATCTTTCACTGCCGTGTTCTAAAAAATTGATGTTAAAGTCCCCCAGCATTAATTGGGTGCCTGTAGGTCAGACTATTTATCAGGTTTGTTATGGACACCTTCTGCAAATGTAGGAGACCACACTTGTGGAAGAATGGATCCTCCACTAGAACAATGCCCCAGTCCACAATGCTCTTATATCTGTGAAGAGTTATTTGGCTAAAAACAATGTTTTAGTGATGGAACATCCAGCGTATTTACCAGACCTAGCACTGTGCAACTTTTTTCTCTTCCTGAAAGCCAAGTCTGCGCTCAAAGGAGCCAGGTTGAAGTCCATGGAGGCAGTGAAAGCAAAAGTAATGTAGTTGTTGTACAACATAACACAAAATGACCTGAAACACTGCTTCCAACAGTGAAAAATTTACATGGAGTGGTATAGGGACCAGGGAGGGTGACTACATTTTTTTCAGTAAAGTATTAGAGCATGAATCTGGTTTCTTTATTGACACACCTCATAAGTACTCATCTTCCAAACATAAATGTTGGTTTAAACTGAAGGATTAAATGAAGATATTATCTTCTATGATGGAAGGTGTTATGAAATTATTTTAATGCCGTTTTTTCATTGATAACTGAAAATTAATGTAATATGACTCATTTTCACTGCTCAATATTTTTACACAAAATGGCTGCAATGGGTATCGCTGACTTTGTAGTAAAATTTGATGTATAAAACATGAAACTTTCATTCATGAAGAAAAGCAGAAGTAAGTAAAGTTATAATGGAGCACCTTCATCCATTCAACCCTTCAATTACGATTCCTAACAATTAAGAAGCATTAACATTGTAATAATATTTCCACATCATGCCATGAAACTGAACAGGAGAAAACCTAGAAAAAATATTCTATTGCTTGTAGCTTCTGATGTTCACTTAAGCATACACTTTTGTTACAGGTTATGAAGATTTGCTTATTGAAGTTTCAGAATTTCTTTGTGATCATTTTTCTGATCCAAGAATAGTGCATGCAAATTCAAAGGATACTTTGACTCAGGCCTTAGCTAGTTTTGTTTGCAGTCCAACTACTTTGATGGCTCTGGAGCGTGTACCATATGCCAGGTAAGAAAAGGTTCATTGTACTACTTTCCATTGTTTATGCATATTTATTTATTTTCATTTTCTGCTGGTGTTGCTTCTATCAGTACTGCTATAGTAGTGTTAGTGTCAGCAGAGTTACAGCAGTATGTTTGTAGCATTTACATAATATTGCTCCTTTTGTAAACGCTAGTTTGAAATAAAGTAAGAAAATTCAATAAATGTGATATAAAAAAATCTGATGTGTTACACTCACATGACTTTCTCTACTCTTGTACAATCTAATTTTACAAACGCCTATTCTCCATATGCTTCAAGTTAATCGAGATATCGAGATGTCAATCTTATTGGTAATTTTCTTGTAGATGCAAGGGAAATATCGTAGCTTTTAAGCGATAGTCAAATATTTTAACGCTGGTTGCTATGTGGCGCATTCCATTCTCTTTGCATGTCCAGGACATAAAAAAAATGAATAACGAATTTGAGAAAAAGTATAAGTATTGGAAAATTTAAGGAAATAACAAGCAATATCTCGAAAACGGTTCACTCAACAAAAGAAATGTATATGACATAAGTTGTTATTTTAACGCGATCTACATTTTTTGTGTAGTAAAATTTTGTCTATCTCTTATGGTTTACCAGTTATGCAAAAGTCGTTCACAATGAAGAATACTTTTGGAGACATTCCCAGAAAATTGGAGATATACATTTCATTTCTCATGACATTATCTTAAACATATGATATTTTCATCAAAATCGTTAGAGCCATTTTTGAGAAAATTAAAATTTTCGAAAACTCTTCCATGTAAAGGGTAGTCTGGGGTGGTGGGATTTTCTTGAAAACCTTCGTGTCGCATCTCTGGAAGATACTGAACCTAAATACCAAGTTTGGTGCTTATCCGACTGTTCGTTTTTGAGTTATGCTGTTCACAGACACACACACACACACACACACACACACACAGACACACACACGGACATGTTTCCAAAATTGCTTTTTTTGGATTCAGGAGGTCTCAAAACATGTATTTCCGGTGAAATCTCGGTATCGAATTTTTGGGTGGAATGCAATACTTCCCCTACTTACTATACGTAGTAGAGAAAGTAAAAAAACTGATGTGATACATTCACATGACTTTCTCTACACTCTGTCGTTTATTAGTGTGTATACAAACTAGAACTTATTTTTATATCTACTTCATTATAATCCAAATAAACTTTTGCAGAAATAGCTACATTACATATTTCGTAATAGATACAAAGGCAACCGTGATAGTCAAATGCTTAAGAACTGTATACTATATGCTGGCCTTGAAGTTCCATACTGTTTCAATGGAATCACGAAAAGCAACTGAATGTTTGACAGGACTTGAAAAGAATGAACTTTAAAGTATTGAACAATTCAAACCATTAATAACGGATATCTTGGAAATGGCTGATGCCCAAAAGAAAAGTTATTTGAAATAAATTGTGTGTTTTAAAGAGATCTACATTTCTGGTGAAGTATGTTTTCGCGTATTGCTTAATGTTTACCAGTTATAAAAGATTATACAAATTCCTTCCAAATGAAGAGACTTCAAAGGCTATTCCCAAAAATTCAAGATATACGTTTTGATTGTCATTTAAATATCTTTAATATGTGTTATTTTAATAAAAATCGTTAATATCCATTGTTTTAAAAATCAAACCTTTAGAAAAATGTTCCATGTAAAGGCTAGTTTCGGGTAGAGGATTTTCCTGAAAATCTTCATGTCACATCTTTGAAAGGTACTGAACTTAAATATCAAGTTTGGTGTTGATCATGCTTTTCGTTTTTGAGTTATTTTACACACACACGCACGCACGCACGCATTCACAAAGATTTTATGTTTATGTAATCATATACAATCATATATAAGTGTGTTTGCAGGAAAGTGGCAAAGTATATAAAACTGAAAAACTTATCCAAAATAATTGCTTAGTTATTGATATAAGAATATATAAAAATGGCTTGAAATTATCTGATTTGTTGCAGTCAAATGAAGATGGTAACAGCTTTGCTTCGACCCTATGAAAACCGAGCTTGGGCACAAAGTAATTGGGTACTAGTCAGAATGTGGCAAGGTTGCGGCTTTGCTTTTCGTTACCAAAAGTCACCTCATCTTCTTAGAAAACTTGGTCCAAAACTTCTCCAAGTTGATTCCACCATCATCAGTCAATCGATAAGTATGTTTAACTTTATTATTTGCATTTCCTTTTAGAATAACAGCTGAACTTTTGTAGTACATCATAATAATACAAATAGAGGGAAAATACAAATTGCAGGAAATTGATTTCTGTTTTTAACCATTGACTTTATGAAGCAGGCATTTGCAATTATTTTGAATCATAGTATAAATAAAACAAATTCTCTAAATTGCAAGAGTCTGAATAGTGTGGCTTCAGTTCCAGTTCCTTTTCTTACAGTGTCTGCAACATCATTATTTACGCTTATATATTCACAATAAATAATCGTTGATAAACCTCTCTGTCACAAAAATAACTGTTTTTAAACATTACTTAGCGTATAAGAATCCAAACAAGTTTGCTGATATTGCTTCAGTGATTTTAACAAATGGAATTACCCTATAACCGCATCATCCTAATAAAGCTATAGGATAGTCTGCAACTCATTGCATTATGAAATAATTATGAATCAGCTTATATATGCTATAAATATAATCCATTATTAGCTAACACATCAGCTTATATGAAAAGTAAATACTTAAATAGCTTACTAAAACAAAAAAATCAATATTCCATATCTAGAGGTTGCTGAGCATTGCTTTAAGAATAAGGTATAGGTTGTTTCTACATAATATCATTACCTCTAAAACGCAATACACAAAATATGCTACAAGCTTCTCTTGCATTTTATTCATCAATGCTTTTACTTGTTTTCTTTTTTCAGAACCTTGTCCTTCTGAACTGTTCCAAGGCCATGTAAGAGAAGTAATGCTTGGTGATGAACCATTAACAACACAGTTTCTCAATTCCCTTTTGAACCAACTTAACTGGGCATTTTCAGAGTTCATAGGAATGCTTCAAGAGGTAACATTTAAAACATTTATTAATTTACAGATTTGTTGGTGAATAATATTGATTCATAAATAACTTGATTTTTGCATGTAACTATTGTTATTATTTTAATTAATTTCTTACAAAGCATTTGTTAACAGCCTTTATTTAAACCTACCTTCAAACATGTGCTTGCGATAGCATGGAAGATAATGTAAACTTTTGAATTGAATATTACTATAAGTATATCATAAAAGCTGAAGCTGGTAAAGAAAAATATATAGAGTAGTTGTAGAAGCCAATGAACAGACACTTGAACAAAGCATGTCAATGCTTTCATTTACTTCAACAGTGCATGTGTAATATTAATAAGACAACATGTAACATTTGTTATCCTGTAAGTAATGTAAAAACTACTAAGAAACAGGCTACAGGGATTGTTAACAAACATGAACAGATACATATGTAGTATAGTTGGGAACAGAACAGCACACAGAGCAGACATGTTGTTGCAGAAAGAAAATTTCCTAAATACAGAAAGCCATAAAAAATCGCGGAAACTAGAATAGCTTATAGAATTAGAAACAAATACTGTCTTATACATTGTAGAACTGAGTAAGAGAATGCCACAATGACAAAGGGATTTAAAACTCACACATGCAAACTTCAGTGCATTATAAATAAAACGTATTTTATGTCTAAGAGTAAAACTACACATTTGTCAAAAGAGATTAACAAGTAGTCATTAATGATTATAGAGCATCTTCCACAATATACAACCTAGATAAAGCAACAACAAGGCCCAACTCATAGTTAATTCATATTGAGCATTGATAGTTCAATTTTTATATCAGTGCATTAAATAAAAATCTGATGTGTTACACTCACATGACTTTCTCTACTCTTGTGCAAACTATTTTTACAAACGCCTATTCTCCATATGCTTTATGTTAATCGAGATATCGAGATGTCAATCTTATTGCTAATTTTCTTGTAAATGCAAGGGGAATATGGCAGCTTTTAAGCGATGGTCAAATATTTTAACGCTGGTTGCTATGCGGCGCATTCCATTCTCTTTGCAAGTGCAGGACATAAAAAAATGAATAACGAATTTGAGAAAAAGTATAAGTATTGGAAAATTTAAGGGAATAACAAGCAATATCTCGAAAACGGTTCACTCAACAAAAGAAATGTATATGACATAAGTTGTGTATTTTAACGAGATCTACATTTTTTGTGTAGTAAAATTTTGTCTATCTCTTATGGTTTACCAGTTATGCAAAAGTCGTTCACAATGAAGAATACTTTTGGAGACATTCCCAGAAAATTGGAGATATACATTTCATTTCTCATGACATTATCTTAAACATATGATATTTTAATCAAAATCGTTAGAGCCATTTTTGAGAAAATTAAAATTTTCGAAAAATGTTCCATGTAAAGGGTAGTCTGGGGTGGGGGGATTTTCTTGAAAACCTTCGTGTCACATCTCTGGAAGATACTGAACCAAAATATCAAGTTTGGTGTTTATCCGACTGTTCGTTTTTGAGTTATGCTGTTCACAGACACACACACACACACACACACACACAGACACACACACAGACACGCACACGGACATGTTTCCAAAAATGCTTTTTTGGATTCAGGAGGTCTCAAAACATGTATTTCCGGTGAAATCTCGGTATCGAATTTTTGGGTGGAATGCAATACTTCCCCTACTTACTATACGTAGTAGAGAAAGTAAAAATTGGCATCATAACACCAAACAATAAAATCTTTAGTTCACAGCAACATTTTTCTTAAATGAAATAAATATTTTAATGGGTTCACAACAGCATATACCTATCATATGCACTAACTCTCGAAAGATCATATTCTGCACATAGATAGGAGATAAAAATGTTAAAGAAACTAACTTCCAAGTGTAATATTTCTCATTTCAGTTCATTTCAATATTTCTCATTCAGTAAACCACAAGAAGTTAACCAATCAGAGCACATGAATGTCATCATGCTGACACATCAGAATTTGCAGTTAGCTGTTTAATATTTATATGCAGACCTGGTTAATTGGCTGCAATTTAACTTAACATTCTTTCCTCCCTCCCTCCCTCAATGACAGACTGGTGATAAGTGATGTGTAACAGGCTGATTTTCAGTTGGTTTGTTGCCATGTCCCCCATATTTCTGGGCCTGGGAACCAGAATGTGAAAGGGGCCCCTTTTTGTAATTTTTTTGGTGGGGGGAAAAGAAGTTGGTTAGCCTCCCACTTTTTTATTGTATTCATCTCCATGGCTTGGGCCAATGCCAATTTGTGGAATGTGATTTCACTGTAGAAATACTGTGCATAACCGCAAATAAATAAAAATTGTACCGTCACATGGGGTAATTTTAGATGCTTTTTACGGTTTTTTTTTTTGGCCAATTGCTAATTAATATACTTAGGCAGTTTGTTTAAATTTTTATGGATGTATTAATAATAATGAACTGTATAATATATATTGTATTATGAAGTATGAAATTAATTATATACCCCAATATTTTAAAAAAACAGTAAAACATATCCAAAGTTACCTCACTAATTGGGGTAGCTTCAGACAGGCTATAATTTTTAATTGATTTCCATAGTTCCCCTATTTATGGGGTTAATTCGGACACACAATAATTAAAAAAATATATTAAATTATATGAGTATCATTTATTTAGAGTTCAGATTACAAAAAATATTACAAAGCTACATAAACACAAAGTTCAACACATTAATACATTGTGCATTTTTCAATGAAATTAAAGCAACAAGAGGAATACTTGTAGAGTATCAGTATTGAAAACAAAAATGCCTCTTTTTCTCCTTAGATGCTGGAAGTATTTTACAGATCTAGTCTTCGTTACTGTGTTTTCATCCTCTACATCTGGGAACATTTCTTTCATGAGCAGTTTTCAGTTGTTTCTTAGGAACACCACTTTTTTAAGAGTTGGCAGTTGAATAATTTTTATTCAACCTCCAGTATGTCCTAAGGACCACGCCTGTAGTTGGTTGACGAGTCTTTTGGACTTAGCTGGGAGATCATCAACATAATATTTCAAAATGGAAGAAAATTTTAAATGATCCATCAACAGTTTCTGACTTACCAAGAATCTTCTGTTGCTGCATTCCGACAATTACAGGACATGATTGTTTGAATAAACATCTTTACGAAATTGGAGCAGTAACATCTTCAAATTGTTTTTTTGCTCCAAGGAAGAAGAAATGGACATGGTACACCTGAAAAATTGTGACTCTCTTGTGGTTTTTGAAAATCTAACATTAAAATACTGGAAAGCAAGAGGGAGAAGGATTTCTCATTAACTCCTGAGCATTAGATGTGCATGCATGTACGCACTCACCCTGGGAACACAAACATCCTCTTGCTTCCATGGGATTGCAAAAACTTCACAACCGCTTCTCGTGCTCCTACATTAATTACCATGCCAAAATACTCCCTAGGAAGTGTTTCTGTTTCCAGACACATAGTTGTACCCCACTACAAACAAAAGTTTCTGTGTCAAGAGTTCGTACTGATGCTGGTGCAGAATCCTCTGCTGGCTTACCAGTATTTTCTTCTTCCAGATTCTTGCCATGGTCTTGCTGCTTTTCCTCACTAATTTCCTTCTCAGCAAAATGATTACCAACAATAGGTTTTCCCAGAGGAACATCCAGCTCGTAACAGCGGCATGTATTCCTGGTGCCAGTACGCATCATGGTGCTGATAGTACCTTCTTGAAACTGGAAGACCAAGATGATCCTTTTCAATTGGGTCTGAATTCTCTGAAAACTTTTTGAGGACCTTCTGTGGATTGTAAAGATTGGACCCATGGCACAGAAGCCACTTCTTACGTTGTCTGCTTTCCATGCTTCTGTCTTCTTCAATGTCTCTCAGAACTGCAGGGAAGGCATCTCTAGAAATAGGCCCACATGTGCACATTTTCAAATTTGTCAAACTTGTCTCCAAGCTTTTTTAAAGGGCCCAAAAAAACAATGTCTAGAGGCTGTAGGATGTGGGTGCTATTTGTGAAAGAAGAACAAATGAGATGTTGTGCTTCTCACATTCCTCAACCACTTCCAGAGATTCATGTTTTGACAAATTTTCGCCAATCATGATTTTCCTTCCACTTAGCTTTTTCAAATAACTTAGTGCACTGTTAGGAACTAATCTTCAAAAATCGGAAGATTGAACCACCCATTCTTGTTTCTATTGTATCTTGCATCAACTGGCCCTCCTTCTTGCCAAGTGTCTTATAATAAATGCTCAGCCTTATGTAAACTATATGGAGGAAGTAGTTGTCCATCTCCACTAACACACATCATAAGAGAAATGTTTGCTTTGGAGGAATCCACTATCCTTAACCTCTCTGCATGTTTGATGCCCTTCTTAACAATCACATGTCTCCTACTCAGTCATCGCATAAATTAGTCTTGTCATAGTTTATGATGTTTTCAGATGAAATATCTGGTAAAGTTACCTGCAGATCATCAAAAACTTTCCTGATGGACTCAAGGGTAACCTCTGCACAAGCTCCTTTGATGTTCTCGGACAAACGAACTGAAAGAACATTAGAATGCCTTTTCAAACAGGACATTGTCCATTAAACATCAGGGAGATTCTGGGTAAATCGTTTCTCCTTTCTTTCCATTCTGTCAAGGTATCCTTTTACAATACACCGAATGTCAGTTGAAGTGAGAGGGTATCCTCAATGAGCTGCACTAAGTATACAATGTACCAACATTTCCTCTTCTTCATTATCCAGCACAGTTGGCATTCCAATTGCTTTTGGGTTTGTGCGATTCACTTTATTTTCTAATGTGGATCGTGGTATCTGAAAATACTCCTGTGGTTTTTGGTATCACATTTTCCCTGATTTAATTGCTTTCACTGCCTCATTGAGTTTCTTTTCTTTATAGTTACATATATTTGGCTTCCCAATTTTCTTTTGTACACACGTGGCATTGTCCAAATTTACTCCAAGGTTAACAGATTTACAAAGAAATATGCATGAAATTATAACTATGCATATAAATTTTACCAAACAATCCTAGTTACATGTATACACAACTGGTGACTTAAAGTCAATAATTGGCACCAGTTGGATTGTTTAATTAGATGTGTGCACCAAGAAGTTATACCAACAACAGTAAAAGCTAAAATGAATCCAACAACAGTGACCACTGCTACCGCACGCCATTCTTAAATTCTTAATAAATACAAGATTAACACGTCAATCTGAGCGCAAAAATTTGTCCCTCATACAAATATCGCTAGTGCATAAGTTGTACCCCAGTTGTTATAGAATGACCAACTGTAGAATAAAGAAGATATTTTGTCCGAATTTACATCATACATCTGAATTTACCGCAGATGACAGCACTATAATTTCATAAATTATACTTTTTAAGCATAATGTTAGGTTAATAAATGAGAAAAGAGTATTTTTATTAAATTTTATTATCATATTAAATTAAAATTTAAACTTAACATTGATTACAGTATTTACAAAAATGAATTGGATTTTATCCATTAATCAATATGTACAGACTATTTAATGTAAGAATACCTCTTTTCAGGATTATTTTATGAATGTAAGGAGTCTACAATAAATATCATTTAGGCCCAGGCCTTTTCATTCCTTATTTTAAATTACATTACATAGACCTAGTAAACCAGAAAATCTTTCAAGATAAAGAGGTACTTTATAAATGAAAATTTGTTATGGAAAACTAGTAATTTAAAATTATACAGCAACTGAAATTTAATAGTAGCAATTGAACTCATGAAGGTAGAAGGTCTACAAAAATGACTGGCATATTATTTCTACAAAATTGAACTGAACATACTGAATTGTACACTAAATAAACTGTACACCCTCCTGGCTGAAGTGGTCAACAGCAACATTCAACACTAGGTTTAGAGAGGTTGGCCAATCTGCTGAAGGGCCTCTCAGCATAGATACTGTTATTGGAATTTGCAAAAGAATTGATTCAGGTGCACAAATTAACAAAAATACTTGGATGGAATTGAGAAACTTAAATGGTTCATTTTCTGAGTCAAACACCATACCATGGATTCTCTTCTTAAGTAGCATTTTTTTCTTGTAAGCCATCTGCAAAGTCTTTTGGGTAACTCAGAAACAAATATTTGGTTTTCATTTTGAGTTGATCGCTATATCCATGAAAGTGAAAATTTCGACTTTGGTGAAAAGAGATCAAATATCAATTTAGAACCAAAAAATCTAGTCTTCAAATCTGCCATGACAAAATCCAAAACTGGAGAAATTACAGAAGACTTGAATTAATTTGTTGCTTTTAATTGAAATTCTTTGTCATGCGTGTTTTCATCCACATTTGGTAGCCTAGTGTATTGCATCATAGAACAGCTTGTGTGAAACATTGTAACAGTCCCTCACTCCTGTAGCATAGATGTGCAATAGCACTGATCAGCCCACTTTCATAATAAGATAGGTGGGGGTAGCTTACATATATGTTTACAATGCGTTGTATATGTGACTACCGCCAAGTTTTGATATCACTTGTAGTCCTTTGCTCCCCTACCACTCTCACCATTTCTCCTCTCTTGCGCATATAGAGTGTCATGATGTTTTACACAAACTGTAACAAGGTGAGAGGAGATGCCCACTGCTTTTGATTCCTGTAAAATGATTTCCCATGAATCTTATAAGTTCTGCACCTCATTAAGTAAATCTTAAATGAGTTGGATCTCAACATTGAAGGAAATCCCTTTACTCTGAATGATGACATTCTTCTGGACAATAGCAGACAGAACTTTGTGACAAAATGATATCAAAAGGTCCTTGGCAGATCAAAAGGCTGATATAGTGCTCTAGAATGGAAGCCTAAGATAAAAGGGTGTAAGTAATATGTTCATTAGAGAGATCAAGAAAATTCTATATCAGATGTGATAGAAACAGAATAACAGATGCAGTGGATCAAACAGACAGGGGTGTAAGTTGAGTCGTATACTATTTATTGATGGCATTTTAGAAAGAATTGAGGAAAGCAATCCACATAGTCCAGTGATGGGAACCAAAGAGATACTGGACTTTATGCTGATGATCTAGTTCTAGGTGTGATAACAGTTGTGGGATTACAGAAAGCAATTAATGGAAATAGTAATTTTTGCAGAGTGAGGCATAAGAATAAATGTCAAGAAATCTAAAATAATGGTATTTAAAAAAGGAAGTAAATTAAGGAAAGATGAAAAATTGTGTTTGAATGGAGAAAGACTGGAAATAGTGAAAGAATATGATTATCTAGGTGTGAGAATAAGCATTAACGGGGGATGGAAACCTCATGCGAGGAAGGTAATGGCCAAAGGAAAACTAGCTATAAAAGGAGTGAGTGTGTCTACAAAAGATACCAGAAATGTCTGTAAATTGGTTGGAAAGGCTGTATGAAGCTGTAGTAGAATCAAAGATGTTATATGGAGTGGAATTTTGGGGTTTATCAGAAACTATAAATAAAATTGATGTAATGCATAGGATGTTTTGTAAAAAATTATTAGGCATGCCAAAATCATCACCAAGAGGAGTAGCATTGGCAGAACTAGGTAGAACAGGAAGAAAAGGAATAGTGATGGAAAGAGTTTTGAAATACTGGTACAGGAATCTGAAATTATATGATGGTGATATAATTAAAACATGCATGAGGTACAAAATGCATTACGGCACAATAATTGAGAGAAGAAATTGAAAGATACTTTGGAAGAGATTGGTATGGGGGACATATGATAGTGGGGTGAAAATAGTTCAGTGGGGTTTTGGAAGAAAGTAAGGAAGAGATTAGAAAATATTGAGGAACAAGAGACATGGCCAAGTTTTGAGAATAACAGTTCTTTGAGGTTGTACAAGATAATAAGAAAGGGAAGGGAAAGGGAGGAGCATGCCAATAGTTGTGACAAGCAAGGAAGAGATGGATTTGCATGGATGTGATCAGGGGTATTGCATACTAAAGGTTTGAGGAACAGTAACATGGAAGTGTGGTATGTGTGGAGAATCAGAGGGTATGCTCCATTGTTTGATGTAGTGTAAAGAAACAAGTAAATGGATAAAAAAATGGGATAAATTAGAAAATATTACAGTGTGAATAAAAATGTTAACAGTTACAGAATGGAAATGAAGTAGGAGCAGGGTGAATATTTAGGAAGAGTAAGGAGTACATGGATTAAAAAAGTTAAAAAAAGAAAGAGATGGGAGGGAGTCAAATTAGGGTCCAAATGCATGCAGACAACTCGGGAGTCACAGTATGCTGTACCCATAGGAAAGTGTGTCAATTCTCAATTACAAGAAATGTATGTGATTGTTGATAAATTCTATTCTATTCTTTAAGGTCAGCATTCCATCAAGTAAATCTTTAATGAGTTGGATCTCAACATTGAGGGAAATCCCTTTACTCTGGATGATGAAATTTTTCTGGACAATAGCAGACAGAACTTTGTGACAAAATGATATCAAAAGGTCCTTGGCAGATCAAAAGTACTTCTTAAGTCTTAAAACGTGTTTCTTGCTAATGGAGTCAATATAATTACAGTGTCTATCAGGAGTGGACCTAGAACCTTGAGACTTGAAGGATAGTGTGTTACTATTGGACACACAACTTGTAGTCTTTTACTCCAATGGGTCTCAGAAACACTTTGCAGAGATAATGTGACTTGTTGCAACAATTTCCAACAACCAGGAAACAAAGAGTCCAGATTTTCATGCTTTCAAAATATGTCAATATATTAGGATTCAGTTTGGCAGCATGACACTATCTTTTCAAGGAGTGTGCTCCACAGGGGGGGAGAGTGGCAAATTCATGTTTTTCAAGTACTACTGATTGAAATTCACTAATGTATTCCTGCCTGTTTTGAGTCATTGTCATAACACTGTGCATGAAATCTGTCTAAAAATGGCACTTGAAGAGTTTCCAAGGTGGACAGTACGTCATCAGTTATTGCCTTACCTATTTAGTTCTTAAATTCAATAAATCTCTCCAGTTTCAAATGAATTTGTTTATTTTGAAAAACATAACACATTATAAAAGCATTCTGTTCTTGGTGGGAGATATGAGGAGTTGCATCACCAATTGTACCATAAAAATTTCCTCTTCTCTTCAATTCAAAATGGGTTTCAAAAGTTTTTCACTGTATAGGAAAATAAATTCATTTTGAGAGTACCAAGATAGATAATGTGTTTGCCTCTCATGCTTTTGCCTTTCAATTGGTTTTCTTCTACTTTGGCCAAAGGTTCATGAGTTACATCATATTTGCCAATCACTTCCATTATTCCAAGAAGTTTTATTTTGAGCATCACCAATCTGAGTAGTATCCCCCTGGAAAGTCAAACTTCTATCAAAAAATAAACTTTTATTCAGTATTCTTTGTAATATAACTTTCTACTTAGTTGTTTTTCAGTGGGTTATCTGTTCAGATTACTGTCAATACCATGCCCATTTAAGTGTGCTCAAAGAGTCTTTATGATAAGTAGTGTTTGTGATATTCAGAGCTATTTTCATGTAGCTTTAAATATCTGTAGAGTTTTTTGTTGGCTGTTTGTTGAGAAGAAAAACCTTCTTTTGCCAATTGACTCACATTTGATTTGAATTTGCTGCATGATAAGCAATGAATAGCATTTTTTGACTAGCTCCACATTAAATAAGTGGAAATTGCTGTCTTGTTCTGCGAGAGCAAATATATGTTTTTACTTCACGCGATGCCATCTTGTGTGACGTCACTCCTTGTTTGGTTCGTTTAACTCCATCTGGCGTAGCAATTTGCATCAATTAGGGTTCGAAAGAATTTAAAGTTTTGTATATTGTCCTCCGGCTAGCTATTTAGGTAGACATTTAACTCTTGCAGGGTGTGAAGCGGAAAGGAATCTTTTGTCTAGAAATGATAGTGATGAAGAAATTGGTTTTATAACTTTTATTGTCGAACACGTTCACTAACACATTTACATATTTATCTGGATACTCGCCATACTGAAACTGTTTGTAATAACTTCTTATCACTTCTAACTCACGTACTTCAACTTTATATATTTAACTGTATAATACTTTATAAGATTTCTCGTAATTCTGCTGCGCGTAACTTGACGAAATAAATGAACTGAGGGATCGACGTGTAGAGTACGGAGAATTTTGTAGAACTGGTGGCTGACGTGTTATGTGTTGAGAATCTTGTTGAACTGGGGGACACGCTACCTCGGCCTGGCTTATTTATAGGCTTGCCTTAAGATACGCCTAAAGATTATAAATGAACTGCCATTGGCTAATAAAACGCGCCAACATTAGCGTCTATTTTACTATCCAATGAAAACCACTAATACATATTTCTTTTAAGGAACATTCTAGAAGCTTTTACCGAAAAGGCGCGAAACATTACGTAACTTCCTGGTTCCCGGCAATGATAAACAACTAACCCCTTCATTGCATTATTGCGTTATTGTTGACAGTTTCAGTAAAGCTGTATATTATTATTTACCAATAATAATTACAATTAATAAACATCAGAAATCAATGTCACATAAAAATACATATTCATATTACAATCCTTATTTACATCTAAGTAATTTGTGATACAAATTACCGTATCATATGCCCCACTAGAAACATAATTATAAACATTTATAACCTGTTTGGAAATTTTATAATTTTGTTTTTAGTCTCCTAAATCTTGTAACACACGCTATTCACTTTCACTTAACACTTCACACGCATTTAGCACACGACATATGTTTTATCTCGCCACTACTTACTGGCTCTGGTTTAATTAATTTAGATATTAATCTGACATCACAAATTTTTTTTTTTATAGCAAATACTTTACCCTAAATTATTTAATCACTGTTTCAAAATTGTTTCCTCTCTTACATTGTTGACAAAAATTTATACATTTAAGATTTTTGTAATTATTACACATATTTACCAAAATATTTACTCTCTACACAAATATTTACATCTCTTAAATCTAGACAATGTTTCACATGTTCTGTTTGCTACATAAATATTTGTTTCAATTATTTTTAATTATATTTACCAATTTTTTTTTTTTTTTTATTTTATACTATATTTTAACAAAACTCTTGGAATTGTATTTACGTACTTTTAATTTAATATCATATTAAATTTCAATCTTTGCATTTTTAATTTTTAAATCTTGGAATTGTATTTACGTACTTTTAATTTAATATCATCTTAAGTTTCAATCTTTGCATTCTTATTTTTCAAATGTTGTTACAGTTACTAAAAATTTATTTATTTATTTTTTTTTTAAACATTTCTCTTTTTTTTTTTTTTTTTTTATTTTATCATTTATTTCTCTTTTCAAATGATATATATATATATATATATATATAAATAGTTAACCCTCTTACGTTCCAATACATTTCTCTGCAAGTCGTCTTTAACTATCCAGCATTTACTTTACATCACATTGCTATTTACCCTCCTGGATCAAATTGTGTGTGGCTAAACATTACTCGTAGCCGTAACCTAACCTTTAAATTTTTGTTCATGAATAACCTCTTGTATTCATATGAAATTTCGTCCCATGATAACATTTGAAAACAATCTAAAGTTTCCTGAACAATACATCTTTTGACAACTTTCATTTTCAATTCATCTGCTATCTTTATAACTTGAGAATACTCTGACAAATCTGTACTAAACTGTACTGGACTGGAGTTTTCATTTTGAACATTTTGGTACAATTTCTTTCTTTGCATTTCTGATTCTTTCTGTATTTCTGATATTTCCCCTCTGAAATTAACCTGCGCCTCATTTACATCTACATTCCTAACCTCTTTTATCTCTCTTAACTCACTTGAAATACTACTCATTTGACTTCCTAACTCTGTACATTCTACATTAACCTCACTTTTAGTATTAACCTCACTTTCTTTATTACCTATTTCCTTGCTCATGTCTAGCATTTTCTTTGAAATTTCTCCTATCTCACTTGCTATTACTTCCTCATTTTCATCTCTCATTTTTGGCATACTACTATCTAACTTCGTAACTTTTTCAATTTCTTTACTGCTTTGATCTACTTTTTGCTCTAATACATCATTACTCCTACCAATACCTTCCCTTAATTCCCTATTATTCTTTTCCATATCTTCCAATATTTCCCTGCTTTTTTTTATCTCTTCCCTTTCTTGATCTAATTTCTTACTAAGATCTTCCCTTATCTCCCTACTCATATTTCTCAGCATTTCCATAATCATAATAGTATCAGGATTAACATTTTCTGCTATTCTATTCTCACTTTCAGCACTAACATTTTCATCTTCAAATCCTAAAAAGTCTGGGCTATTTCCTGTAACCTGTATTGAATTACAACTAACTGTTACATTATCTCCCTCCATACTTATTTCTTCTGTATTACTAGCAGCCATTGTTTTTATTATCCTACCATTCCTGAGGAACATTGAAATTGGTTTACCTTTTTGATGCTGTATGTTGCTGTTACTTTAATGTCCAGCGTTCTGCCCCATTCTCCTAGATTTGTATATCGCTTCTGCGTTGTGTTGTGATGAATCTACGTCGTCTTGTAGTTGATCTCGGAATCTGCGTCTTGTAGATCGTTTCACTGCTGCGTTCGTCTCTTCCTGGTTAATTCTGCTACTTTCCTGGTTAATTCAGCTACTTCCTGGTTATTCTTGTTCCTTTCCTGGTCATCTCGAACCCCACGTTGATGCGCCAATTTGATGCGGATGGTGCTTACGTATTCTGTTTTACGTAAATTATTATATCTTGAAGATCTTATAGTTAGCCCCACGTTGTGGTAGCCAATATGAAGCGGTATTAATGTTGTAACTCATTTAATTGTAGCTCCGCATTTTGAAGCCAATATGCGACGGTTGCTGCTTTACGTAATGTTGTTTACATCACGTGTGTTGAAGCCTTCTTGTGACGTCATTCTTTGTTTGGTTCGTTTAACTCCATCTGGCGTAGCAATTTGCATCAATTAGGGTTCGAAAGAATTTAAAGTTTTGTATATTGTCCTCCGGCTAGCTATTTAGGTAGACATTTAACTCTTGCAGGGTGTGAAGCGGAAAGGAATCTTTTGTCTAGAAATGATAGTGATGAAGAAATTGGTTTTATAACTTTTATTGTCGAACACGTTCACTAACACATTTACATATTTATCTGGATACTCGCCATACTGAAACTGTTTGTAATAACTTCTTATCACTTCTAACTCACGTACTTCAACTTTATATATTTAACTGTATAATACTTTATAAGATTTCTCGTAATTCTGCTGCGCGTAACTTGACGAAATAAATGAACTGAGGGATCGACGTGTAGAGTACGGAGAATTTTGTAGAACTGGTGGCTGACGTGTTATGTGTTGAGAATCTTGTTGAACTGGGGGACACGCTACCTCGGCCTGGCTTATTTATAGGCTTGCCTTAAGATACGCCTAAAGATTATAAATGAACTGCCATTGGCTAATAAAACGCGCCAACATTAGCGTCTATTTTACTATCCAATGAAAACCACTAATACATATTTCTTTTAAGGAACATTCTAGAAGCTTTTACCGAAAAGGCGCGAAACATTACGTAACTTCCTGGTTCCCGGCAATGATAAACAACTAACCCCTTCATTGCATTATTGCGTTATTGTTGACAGTTTCAGTAAAGCTGTATATTATTATTTACCAATAATAATTACAATTAATAAACATCAGAAATCAATGTCACATAAAAATACATATTTATATTACAATCCTTATTTACATCTAAGTAATTTGTGATACAAATTACCGTATCAGTTCGCCTTTTGACTGTTTTTATGTGCAATAATGTTTCTTGGAAGTTTTTCATGGATAAACCTTTTGGAAAAAATTTTGATCAAGTCTGAAAGGTTGAAAAACCAATTACAGTTATAATTTGCTGTTGCAAACTAGCCGAGATCACTGAAGGCCATGTAACTGGATTGTTACAAACATAAATCCTATCATCAGAATCCATACTTAAGTCCCATTATCATTGTATTCAACTATCTTGACCTAAAGCAGGAGAACCTCTGTCGACTGTGACTATTTCTTCTCCATTAACCTGATGTTGAGAAGCTGAGGTACAACAGTAATGACCACTTTCAGCACTTTTTCAACCAGATTTGCATCTGATCTAACAAAAGAACATGTAGATTGGTTTCAAAAGGCCTTCTTTAGTTCTGTAATAGATCCTGTAGTAGATGTTGTAATTCTCATCTTTTGGGACTTTTTGCTTTTTCTTCAAACTTAATAAACATAATAGTCTGTAGACATTTAGTTTCTTTTTCTAATTTTTCTTTTTGAATCTTTTGTTTATGGCTCCAAATTTATGTTTATACCTTGATAACTTTAATTATCTTGAAGTTACCTCTACTAAAGAAGATGTTTTCTTTTTTGAAAGTTTAATCATTCATCCACATTGCAGCTTACTCCAAAGCAATACTATGCTCTTTATAATGCTTCATAAAAGTATTTAAACATGTAAAATTATTAATTCTTTTTTTTTTAAATGAAAGATGAATATAACCCTTTAATTTGTCAATCCAAAACATTTCACTTCTCACCCTTCCCAAAACCTCAACCCTTGCTTTCAGTTTATCATGAATGGCCATTACTTTAGGTATCTAGGCTAAATAACCTGTATTTTTATATGTACTGAATTCAAATAAGCATTTTGCATTACCTGAAAAAATAAACAAGTGTCGTTTTCCTGATTATCTGTTATTTACAAGCTAAGTATTTAAAATGCTGCAAAAATATTTATACAAAATACTTAATTATACCTCTTCTGTTACACAGTTCAGGATAAATTACAAAGACAAGTGATAACTTATGTATTGTAGGAATTCAGGGTGCTCATATACGGTATATTTTGTGCGAGCAAGAGTAATGCACTATGCATATTTTAAACATAAAGGGAAAAAGACTTTCTTACTTTCTTACCTTATCTTAGTTGGGTACGTGTTGCTAACATAACTTTATAACATAACGAACATGAACATTCATAACAATAAGAAACTAAATACAAAACACAACCAAATAAGTCACATCATTTACAGTTGCTGAATGACTAAACTATTTGCAGCATAGGGAGAAGAACGAGAATAGCCATTGTCAAGGATTGTCAAGTTCCACGACCACGACCACGTTACTGTTACTGTTACTGTTACTTCTTGATTCAGGAAACCAAAAAAGCGCGCACTTACAGTGAAATCTAGTTATGAATTTTTTTTAAATGAACTGTAATACTTCCTCTGCCAAATATTGATTGCTAGGCAGTAGAGAAAGTGAAAACTCTGAGGTATTACACTTATCTACCCACTCTTTTACAAAATACTCTAACAAAAGCTTATTGTTCTATCTGCTGCTTATTACTCAAGGTAAATGTTTGAAGAAATGCTTTTATTGTAAATTTCTTAACAAGTACCAGGGCGATACAGTAGGCTTAAATAATTTGTGATGGCTTTGAAATTCTATTCTTTGCATGAGCCAGCAAAAAAAGAAAATAAACGAACTAATAGGTTTTAACACTTAAAAAATATCCAATGTGTTGCATTCACATGACTTTCTCTACTTACTCTTCTGAAAACCATTCTTTTATCTACTTTTTGTTAATCAAGATAAACTATTGCAGAAATGCTTTCATTACACATTTCATTGTACGTACAAGGGGGATACAGTAAGCTAAAGAAGTTAGATTTTTAAAATGTGAGTTGCTATGTGAGGGCTTTGAAATTCCATGCTCTTTGAATGGCCGCAAGAAAAAGCGAATAGTGACTTACCATTCAGTAAAAGCACAAGTTTAAAAATAATAAAGAATATCTTGGAAATGGTTAAAACCACATAAACATTTTATTTTACATAAATTGTGTGCTTTAGTGAGATCTGAATTGTTTTTGTTTTGTTTTGTTTTGTTTAGTAAGATTTTCTGTATCTCTTACAGTTTCCAAACACATAAACATCACTCTGTATGGAGATGACTTCACAGGCTACTTGGAGAAAATTCAAGATACACATTTTATTTGTCATGCAAATATCTTAAACATGTGGTATTTTAATCAAAATTGCTTTAGCCATTTTTGAGAAAATGACGAACAATTATCTATGAAAAGGGTAGTTTAGGGGTGGGAAAATTTTCTTGGAAATCCTCATGTCACATCCTTGGAAGATGGTGAACTTAAATACCAAGTTTTGTATTTAACTAACATTTTTGTTTTAAGCTATGCAGTTCAAAGAACAGTGTTGCCAGTTGAAGGCCCCACACTCGCACATGCACGCACACTCCAGCAACAGCACTTAAAAATGACAAATATTGAAAAATGCAAACCATTATTAGCAGATATCTTGGAACTGGCAGATGCCACAAAAAAATTGTTTTAAATAAATTTGGGTTTTAAAGAGATCTAAATTTTTTGTGTATTAGGTTTTGTCTATCTTTTATGGTTTACCCATTATACAAAATTCCTTCCAAATGAAAAGAGCTTCACAGACTATTCCCAGAAAATTCAGGATATGCATTTTATTTGTAATGTAAATATCTACAATGTAGTGTGTTTTAATTGAAATTGATAGACTTGTTTTTGGCCCTAATCCCTAGTATCTGCTGCAGTTTTTGTTTCTGTGGAAGTATCTTAAAACACAGGTCTTTAAGAGTAAGAGCCTGTCCCTAAAACAGCAAATTTGAGATGAGTGGCTGCAGTTTCATTGGAAATGCTCGGAAATGTGAATGCTTCTAGATGCTGATTTGAGGAATGTGTGCTTCTAATTGGACATCACCTTGCAGATGTTAGTTTCAAGAAATTAATTTTCCAATTGTTTTAACATAAAATATCTCATAAATAGAAAAAGGCTGAAAAATTCATTGCATCATCATTTGAATCACAAAACCGTGGTTTACTCTGCTACTTCTCCTATGAACTGAGCTACCATGACAACATGCAGGCATGACATTAAATTCTCCAGATGACTCATATTTTTTCCAGTAAATCGCAAGATGTTCTCAAATTCATTTTGAGATAACATATCCCAGTGGTGATTCACAATTTCATAAGTAGTTATAGATTACTGCTGTTTGGTCAATCAAAATTAATTAATGTTTCTTTCACATATGCCATCATTAGCATGCATACAGCATGTATAAAAGAACAATTAATTAACATCAACTTCATAATTAGTTTTTATTTCTTAACAATATACTGATTTAAAAAAGGATGTCACTGATGTCATTGTACTTGATCACATCTGCATGCTAATAGTTGCTGTAAGGTTGCTCCATTTTAATTACAGTACAACAAACCTGTCACTCCTCAGACAAGGAATATGCCATCTACACCTTTACAAACCATATCTGTTATGAGACTGTATTCCTTGTTAAAAGGTGCAGGCATAATGAATTGGTTTTAAAATGATACACATAGCACCATAAGCCCAAGGCTGAAGTGCATCTGGAGCAATGACGGAAATCTGTATCGAACAAGACAAGACATCTTTTCAAAATGTGTGCACTATCCATCCTGCACAGTAGATATGTTTGGATTATAACTGCACATTTCTGCAGTATTTGATTTAGTAAACACAAATTTTAGACCCTTCTATTGCTTAAGGAGAAAAGCATAATTTACATACAAATTAGTCAGAGGTAGCTTGTAACCATATATTTCCAAAGTCTTACAAATGGCTCATCTACAGACCTATGTTTAAGAATGATTTGCTTCTATCATTGAGTACTTTAAACCATTTCTGTTTGCACTATCAGTAATGTACACATTTTATAGGTTAAAGGAACTGGATAGTGTGCAAGGTTTTGTTTTGTATTACAGATTCAAAATGTCTCAAGCCGTCCTGCAAGAGTTTTCATTGAATCAAGGCAGCTAAAAATATGTGCTACTTGTTTTGATCTTGCAATAGCATTACTACGAGTTTTGGAAATGGTGACAAGCATTGCGCCTACAGTCTTTACAGATGAAAGCCGAAATTCATCTGATCTCTTACTTGCTCGTCTTTGTCAGGTGAGTGAATTTTGCTCAATTATTTTGCAGCGTTATATATCATTTAAATACATTAGATTCCCATAATCCTGCCTTTATGAAAGTGTACCTACTGATACCTTGGAGCTTAAGAGGAAATATGTGTATATTAAGTCAAAATGTTGCTTAACTCTCAACTGACTTTTATTCATTTTTTCATTTATTCATTTATTCATTTATTTTCATCCTTTTACATATGTTTAAAGGACACGTCAGTATAATCTATTTACATTATATACAAAGTTTTACATTATTTTTCCATATTTGAACTCCTCTATACTGTAAAATGCATTTTCAATTAAATATGTTTTTATGGCTTTCACCCTTTTTATTGTTTGATTTATATTCTTTATTTCATTTGGTAGTTTATTGAACAATTCACTTCCTATGGTTTCTGTTGAACGATTATTCAAGGTCCCCCTTAGGGTCGTTCTGAAATAATCCATATTATTTCTTAATCCATAGGAATGTATATTACAATTTTTGTCATGTCTTTTATGTACAATAACTTTTATGCTTTCATAAATATATATGCATGGAGCAGTTAATATTTTTAGGCTCTTAAACAAACTTCTGCATGTTTCTTTATTTTTCATCCTACCAATTATTCTGATAGCTTTTTTCTGCAATTTTAGCACTTTTCCATTTCTCTGTAAGTAATATTCCCCCACAGTGTAATACCATAACTAATATGCGAATATATTAATGCATAGTAAACCTGTATCATCGTTTTGCTATCCATTGTCTTACTAATCTGTCTCATTACATATATACCTTTATTTATTTTTTTGGTAATATGGTCTACATGTGCTTTCCAGTTTAAATTTTTGTCAATTATCATTCCAAGGACGTTTGTACTATTTATTTGATCTATATTTACACCATCTATTGTTAGATTTACATTTTTGAGGTTTCGATTCGTTAATTCGAAATGTATGCATGCTGTCTTTTTTACATTTATTACCATATCTAGACTAGAACAATATTCTTTTATGAATTTTAGAATTGAGTTTGCCCTATTTTCTACATCTTGTATTTTCTGTCCCCTAATTATAACCGTCATGTCATCCGCATATCCAATTGCTATTTCTCCCTTAGATTCTATTAATTCATATATTTCATTAATGTATATTAAGAACAAAAAGGGTCCTAATTTTGAGCCTTGCGGAACTCCCTGTTGAACCTTTTTAAAGTCTGATTTTATTTTTTCTCTCACACCTTTAGCATTTAAATTACTTATTTCCACACACTGTGTTCTGTTTTCTAAATATGTTAGTACCCAATCTAGAGCCAGGCCGCGAATTCCACATTTTTCTAATTTGTATATCAATGTTTTTATATTCATACAATCGAAGGCTTTCGATAAATCTATAAAAATAGCCATCACAGATTCATGTTTATTTATTGCTTTTATTATAACATTGTTTGCCTTTTGTATGGCGTCTATTGTAGACTTATGTTTTTGAAAACCATATTGCCATTTTGATATAATTTTTAGTTTCTTTACAAAATTTTGTAATTGTTTTAAATATAATCCTTCCATTAATTTTGAGAAGGCTGAGCACAAGGTGATTGGTCTATAGCTTTCTGCCTCTTTCTTATTCCCTTTTGGTTTAAGTATTGGTTTAACTACTACTTGTTTTAGTGTATCAGGAAAGACTCCTTGCATTAATGATGCATTTGTAATGTGTGTTACAATGTCAACAATTTCGTTTTTAATCTGTTTTAGTAATTCATTTGAGACTCCATCCAGTCCACTTGATTTCTTAGATTTTAGCTTTTTTATCTCGCTTAGTACGCTTTCTTCTGTCACTTCTGAGACTACCATAGTGTTTAATTGACCTGCTCTTTTAGATAAATAATTATTTTTATTTGTCACACATTTATTTAAATTTAATCGTGCGGCTACATTTACATAGTGCTCATTGAATATTTCCCCGATTTTTCTTGGATCTTTTATGTCATTGTCATTACTTAGTATCACTATGTTTTCTGCATTTTTATTTTTTCCTTCCTTTTGGATTTTATTTACGATGCCCCATATTGTTTTTGTTTTATTGTCGGCTTTCTGTATGAGTTCTCTGTTATATTTCATTTTTGCATTGTCTACTACGTTTTTAAAAATATTGTTATAATTTTTTATATACTCCACGGATCGGTCATTCATATTTGGGTGCTTTATTGAGTTCAGAAATTTGACTCTTTTCCACGAGATCTCTATCCCCTTTGTCATCCACTTCATAGATGTGTCCCCTTTATTATTTTTTATTTTGATTTTTTTTACAGGTATATAACTATTCATTCCCTTTTCTAATATTTTGATAAAGCTATTATACTTTTCGTTTACAGTCTCTACCATATATACCTCTTTCCAGCTTTGTTGTTGCAGAAAGCCTTGTAGTTTTTTTACATTTTCATAATTTATTTGCCTTTTGTATTCAAATATGTTTGGAATAACAACTTTACTTATATTTACGTTTATAACCTGTCCAAAGTGGTCCCCTATTCCTGCTTTTACCACAGTTGATTTCCATTTGGTTTTCTCTAAGTTTATAAAAATGTTGTCTATACAAGTTCTTGATTGCTTTGTGACTCTAGTTGGCTCTTCTACCCCTATTTTTAAGTTATGCCTGTCTAGTATTTCCATTAACGCGCATTTAGCTGTATTTTCCCTTAATAAATTGATATTTAAATCTCCCATTACAATTTTTATCTTGCTTTCCCCTACTGAATACAGCAGCTTTTCTACCTTTTCAAAAAATATTTTTAAGTCTCCAGATGGAGCTCTATACACTCCAATAAGTATAATAGTTTTTGTCTTTAAATTGATCTCCGCTGCTGCAAGTTCGCATGCCATTTCTACCGTGAATTCACTACAATCTATTTCCCTAAAACTCAGTTGATTTTCTATATATACAGCTACCCCACCACTAGCATGTTCCTGCCTGCAGTAGTGTGTTCCTAGCGTAAAATCCTGATAATTATTAGCTACTATTTCTTCCTTTTTTAGACCATGTTCTGTAAATATCATTATATTCGGTTCTAGTTCCTTTATATTTAATTCTATTAGTGCCCTTTTATTACTTATAGACTGAACATTTTGATGAAAGAAGCTTAATACCCTTGCTGCCCTGCCCCTTTCCACTAATTTTTCACCTGCGTGGGCTGACTCATATTTATTTCTTATTATTTGTAGCTCATTTTACCACCCTCTGAGTTTATTTTTAGTTGCTCTGCTCCATGCATATATTGATAGATAGTTTTGTCATTTTTACTTTTACAACCTACACCTAATTTACTTTTTACTATATCAGACTTTTGATTACATTTATCAATTTTGTTGTCACCGTCTGTACTTAAATCTAGTTTCCCTGCACCATGCACAAATTGACTACCTTATTTATCATTTTACTCATCTCATACGAACCTTTTCTGTTTAAATGCAATCCATCCCTTCCCAGACAACTTTCATCTATAAAGCTATTTGACTCTATGTAAATAGCTTTAGTGGCTTTGCATGCCCATTTGATTTCAGTATTTATAGCCTTTATGTAGTTTTTGCTGTAATCTCTTCTTATGACTATACTACTTACTACAACTTTTGCACCTATATAACACCGTTTGGTACAAACAATCGAGTTATACACTTCGGCCATTACCTCATTTGGACTTATTCCTTTTTTTATATCGTTCGTACCTACATGCAATAACACCACTTTAACTTTACCCTTTTCACTATCACTATCACTTTTTATAATGTTGGGCATATATTCAGCCTTTACACCTCTGAAAACTTTCACATTTGCGTCTTTTCTGTTTAGATTTATATTTTTTAAGATGGAATCCCCGTATATCACAACACACTTTTCTTCTTCGTTCGCCTTCCTTCCCTCACTGTTTTGTTCTTCTTTCTTCGGTTTCTTATGTACATATTCTAGTAAACCTTTAAAATCTCTATTATTCAGGGATATTATACCTTAAAGGAAGCTTATAATGTTGCATACTTTTAACTTCTAAGTTCCTATACTCATGCTGCTGTATCTCCGGCCCTGACGTTTCATGAGGGTAAAGAAAGAGGTAGGTATAAATCAGAGTGGCCACCTTTAACAATACTAGCGCTGTGAATTTCCTCAGTAAAGAAACTATTCTGTTTCACTTCAACAAATAAATTGGGACTCTAATTTTATTTCTTCTAATGCTTTTAATAAATATAGTTTACTGTTGTTGTTTAGAGCTTTGCTACATGCAAAACACAACACTACAGAAAAGAATCGAAAATCTGGCAAGGTTTGCAGTGCTGGGTTGACTCACACAGCAAAGGGTGGAAGTTGTGTATAAGGACCAATTGCAGCCTTTTTCCCCGTATGCGTCCACTGCATTTTGGACTGTGTTGCCAATTTCTCTTGTAAGCGAAGCACGTGTGGGCAGTAGCTGTTTGCTTTAGTTCAGGTGAAGTTGGTTTTTTGTGTGTGTGCGATTTACTGCATTATCCTTGTTATAGTTATTCTTATAGTTATCGTTATAATCAAAGAAAAAAGTTGGGGTCTTACCGGAGCCAAAGCTGTAAATTTATATTCAGGCTATGTGAATATTTTGAAAAGGAGCGAGACAACGGGGCACTACTTCTTCCTTTGGTAAGAGTATTGGATAGAGTTTGTGATGTACTGAAGGTGCGTAAAACAACCATGAAAAGTGTGACGAAAGAAAAATAACCGGCCGATTTGAATATGCCATCAGAAGAATTGCAATCACCAGGAAAATCGAGATCTAAAGTCAGGCTACGACAACATTGGATGCCTTTCAGAAGGATGTGATAAGGCAGCATATTTACCAATTTTATGTGAGGAAAGAATTTCCTATTCGAGGGAAGCTTCTAGGTTCTTTGAAACAAGCCGGATTATTTAATGGAGGTAAGATTAGTTTAAGCAAGGTGTTAAAAGAACTTGGTTTTAAATTCAAGAACTTTTCAAGTAGGAAAGCCGTAATGGAAAGAGGTGATATAGTGGGCATGGTGTGGCAGATTTCTGAGGGAAACTAAATGTTAGTCCCGAAAAAGTGGTATGGTTGGATGAAATGTGGGTGAACGCAGGACATACAAAATCAAAGTCCTGGACAGACGACACAATAACAGGAACAATGAAGATGCCCATTGGGAAAGGAAGCATGCTTATTCTGCTTCATACTGCTGGAGTAAATGGGTTTGTTCGTGGGAGCAATGCTTCTATTTAAATAAAAACGTACACATGATTATCACGAAGAAATGAATGCAAAAAGTGTGACTGCCTGGTTTAAAGAAGCCTTACTTCCACAACTAAGTCCGAATTCCATTATTATTCTGAATGCCCCTATCATTCACTGCAGTTAAATAAAGTACCATCAGCAAAAGACAGGAAGCAAGTCATACTTCAATGGCTGTCGGAAAATAATGTTCCTGGAGTGTCAGCAGTAATGAACAAAGAAGAGTTAAGTTGTACAAACCAAGGTTTTGTACATACGAGATACACCATCGCTGCTGCACATGGGCACACTGTCATCAGGTTTCCACCATACCACTGCCATTCAATTCTATTGAACTCATCTCTTTATCAGCGACGTTGAGTGCTTGGTGCAACAAGGAATCGAACAGGTGTCAGTAGAAAAGTGGCAGAGTGCTATAAAACATATATGGGAACTTCTACTTCAAGCAAAAAAAGCCGAAGGTGTTTTAGAAGAACGCGTAGAAGAATTAGCAATTTCATTAAATGCTGACAGTAGTGACTCCAGTGGCGCTAATGATGAAGAAATGAATATCTACGAGGAATGCGGCATGCTTCCACTTGACTATTGGCATGTTAAATGTGAATAATTTAAATCTTTGTTTAAGCTTCCTGTAAATGCCATCTCCATACTCTAATATAGGCAACTATTTCATTGTTTGCACTTTACGAAGAGATGGCACATGTATACACACATGTTCACAGTAGGGGCAAGAATTGGCAACACTGCCTCTCTCAGTTGCATAAAATGTCAGAGCCAGAGATAAAATGGCAGTAGTATAATTAAGTACACTGTTACAGTTAATTTATGTTTGATAATTATTCTTACATATTGGCTGTGTGTAGGCTAGTTTTGGATGGTTGAATCAGATTTTAAATCGGATTGCATCAGAAAAATCTGATGTGTTACACTCACATGACTTTCTCTACTCTTGTACAAAGTATTTTTACAAACGCTTATTCTCCATCTAGTTCATGTTAATCGAGATAAACATTTGCAAACTCTATTGCTAATTTTCTTGTAGATGTAGGGGAAAATATATTTACAAGGGCAATATAGAAAACAGTAGCCTTTAAGCACATACATATCTCTTAATAGCTGGTTGCTAGGTGCAGCACCATTCCCTTTGCCACAGATTATAACTCTTTGCATATCCAAGACAAAAATAATGAATAATGAATTCCCATTTGAGAAAATTATTGAAAAATTTAAGGGAATAACAAGCAATATCTCGAAAATGGTTCACTCAACAAAAAAAATGTATATGACATAAATTGTGTATTTTAACGCGATCTACATTTTTTGTGTAGTAAAAGTTTGTCTATCTCTTATGGTTTACCAGTTATGCAAAAGTCGTTCACAATGAAGAATACTTTTGGAGACATTCCCAGAAAATTCAAGATATACATTTTGTTTGTCATAAAAATATCTTAAGCATATGATATTTTAATCAAAATCGTTAAGAGCCATTTTTGAGAAAATTAAAATTTTCGAAAAATCTTCCATGTAAAGGGTACTCTGGGGTGGGGGGATTTTCTTGGAAACCTTCGTGTCGCATCCTTGGAAGATACTGAACCCAAATACCAAGTTTGGTGTTTATCCGACTGTTCGTTTCTGAGTTATGCTGTTCACAGACACACACACACACAGACAGACACACAGACACACACACACGGGCATGTTTCCAAAAATGCTTTTTTTGGATTCAGGGAGTCTCAAAACATGTATTTCCGGTGAAATCTTGATATCGAAATTTTGGGTGGAATACAATACTTCCCCTACTTACTATACGTAGTAGAGAAAGTAAAAATGGAACAGATATTGTTAGTACAGTGCAGTAGGAGTTCAGTGAACTTGCAGCTTGAGAAGTTCTATATGAAGCCTTTAAGTCATTCAGCAAATTGGATAATGATGTATTCAGATTTTTTATGACAAATGTGTTGGGAAAACTATACCAGATGAGTCAACAGTGAAGAATTATGACAATCTGGTTCTCAGTAGATGAGACTACAGATTCTATGGGTTGCTATGTTGTGAATGAAATCATTGGGGTAATGAAAGAAGGAAACAGTTTTAGAGAAAGCAAAACTATTCTACAATAAGCTAATTGTTTGACAAAACAATGAATGATCTCTGGCCTAATTAAGTCCAGCATGATCTGGTGCTTCTATTTTTCACTGTCGCAGCATCATATATTGTTAAAGCAGCAAATTCTTTTAACATTAGGAAGCTTGATTTTTCTTACATTCTAAGAACATATGAGGGGGGTCAATTTGACTTTTAGCAATAAAATACAGTGTTTGAATGTTATAATCATTTTATTCTAAATGAGTTATCATCAAGAACATTCATTAGTTCTGCAAGTATTTCATCTTCTTGTAAGGGGTGCCCATTGTCATAATTTTTCGTCTTTACAAGTTTTTACTTCTTTTAAACACAACTTCCTACTTACAAATGAGTTGGCAAGGAAAGGAATTTCTGGTGAAAGGCAATGTTGCTATAATTTTGAACCACAAGCATTGTTTTTTCCCAAATATTTTGGGAAATCATAGTGAAATTTATTTAATACTTGTGTGCACAAATTGAGAATTTTATTATTCTTGCTTCATTTTCACACCTGTACTTACTGGGACATGTTTTGGAGACTTTTGTCTCTTGAGAAAGTAGTATTTTAGGAGTTGTATCGTATTTCAACTGTTGGGGAACTGAACTTGAAATTCGTTTGCAACCGCACGTATGATACCCGGTTTCAGGTAGCCTTCGCCCCAAATGTACTTTCAGGTGGCCTTTGCCCCAAGTTTAAAAATATTAACTTTGTAATTTAAACTGTTTCTTTAAATATTATATATATTTATGTTTGCCTCAGCTGTGTCAGTATTTATTTTAGAGACACATTTCTCTTAGCAGGGTTGTGATGCGACAAGAATGTAGGCTTACACAGATTTTAATTTTACTTCACTCCTTTTATTAAATAACACTTCACTGATATAGAGAGAGCTGTGAGATGTTTTTATTAAATACTTGCACTTTTAACATGTAAACTATTTTTTTCTCACTCAAAATACGTATAAAATTCTCGAGGATGCATCACGCATCCGGTTACAATCACTGTCTGCAGGCAGCTGACTTCTAGATTTGTAAATTTTGCTATATTTCAGTTTCTGATTGGTTAATCCTAGTCCAATAGAATACCTTCATTTAACTAAAGCTTTTTCTGGTTGTTGATTGGCTATTTTATAAACTGTCACTAAAATTACATTATTGTTACTCCAAGTAGTACTCTTAAAACTTTCTTACTCATTATTGACTCAAGGTTACCTCATCGTTACCTCATTGTTAACAACTTTTAACTTATTCACACAGTTCCTACATTATTAAATTACGTAATGCATTCAAATAACATTATTGAACATGTTTACAATAATATAAACATATGCAATGACTGTTCCATACATTTTACAAATTATTACATACACATATTGCTTCAAGGCGGGCTGTTATTGAATTTACATATTATGTAATTAGACTGAAATTATTTAAGTGTTAAAAATACTGCCTCACTCTATCATAACCTAGATTCACTGTCACGCTTCCTCTTGTGACTTGTAGATGGTGTTTTTTTTTGGAGGATTTCATTGTACAGTACATCCAGCCAAAAAGTGCCATCTACAAGTCACAAGAGGAAGTGCAGCAGTGAATCTAGGCTGATGATGGAGATAACAGTCTCTGAAACATGCCCCAGTAAGTTCTGGTGTAAAAGTGAAGCTAGAATAATAAAAATCTCAATTTGTGCATACAAGCAACAAGCATTGTTGTTATCATTTGTAACAGTTGATGTAATTTTAATTTACTTGTCATTTATATCAAATGAAACACATATAGCTTGTCAAGTATGAAAAAAGCATAGTTTTTCATATTGACGCCTGCAGGTGTTTGAAGTAAATAACATTATAGGTCACAACCTAATGTCCGGAAAAAAATTCATTTTTGGTAAGTGTAGTGAGCACATAAAGTGAATAAAAGTCACAATAGAAAATTGTGTTGAATTAATCTTTTTCTACCAAAAGTAGAGAGATTCTATTTAGGGTGAAATTGACCCCTCCCGGTGTTCTAATGTTAAAATGCTGTACTCAAAAATGGTACCTGTAACCTGCTTGGTATATGCTTGTTACAGAGTTTTAGATAAAATAATAGGTAACTTGCCTGATGTGGATAGACTAATCGAAAATGTTAAAAAGTATTTCTGAGATCACTATCTTGTATGAGAAAACTCCCACTGTTCCAGATGGGAAATCTGGTAATTATTATTGTGAGCATTTTGATGATGTGCAAAATTAGTCAACTCATTTGATACTGACAGTGTAGCATTGTTTAAAATCTTCCAAGAACTAATCTCCAACTCTTAAACCAAAGGTAAACAAGGCTTACATAAAATCAAATTTTGGGTTTATGCCAGGTGTTGATATGTCTCTGGTGTAATGTGGTTGCTCTTTATCAAAATAAATAAGATATGGTGAAGCCAGCTAAAAGCAAATTATATGATATGAAAGGTGAAACTGATGAACTTGTGCTTCATAAAATGGAAACTGTTAAGTTAGTTAGTTAGTTAGTTAGTTTATTCATCCGTTAAAGTGGTTTGGTACAATGTACATTCACTATTGGACACGTCAAGCTATAAACATAAACAATAATAGGTTTTTGCAATATATACAATATGTTTTTACATTATACAATAGGTATTTACATGCTAAATACTATGGTTCATGATATACATTTGTGTTCAAGGAAATCATTAATAGAATAAAAGGAGTGGTTAACTAGATGTGCCTTGAGACTGGATTTCAGCTGGTTTACATTTTTAATTGCCTTAATATTACTTGGTAAATTATTATAAAGTTTAATGCCAGAGAATAAGATACTTTTTTGGTAGAGCGAGGTGTTGCAGCTGGTCACATGTATTTGTGTATTTTCCCTAGTATTGTGTTCATGCACCATATTATTAGTTATGAATAGTGAATCAGAAGCATTAATGTTCTTGACTATAAGCAGAATAACTGCATATATGTAAATGCAGGGAAGTGGGAGGATCCCCAGTTTTTTAAAGAGAGGTTTACATGACGACTTTGGGCTGACTCCTTCAATAGTTCTGATAATTTTTTTCTGTGCAATAAAGATTGACTTGCTTGTTGGAGACTCACCCCAGAAGACTACTCCATAACTTAGGAGTGAGTGCACATGTGCAAAATATGCTGCTCTAACTGTTTCTTTACTTGTGCATGTTGTCAATATTCTTAGCATATAACATAGAGAGCTGAGTTTATTATTTATGAGGCTAGTGTGGGCATCCCATTTCAGATTGCTTTGTACGCAGACCCCAAGGAATTTTATAGATTCTACTTTTTTAAGTGTCTGATTAGAGAGTTGTATTTGAGGGGCAAGATAATTTTTGTTCATATTTGTGTGTATATCCATTGCTACAGTTTTATTTGTATTTATAATAAGATTATTCAATGTAAAATAGTTTTGAGATTTTCTCTGAGACTTGGTGAATAGAGGTTAGAAAGGTTTCTTTTTGGGTTGCCTTAACCAGGATGTTTGTATCATCAGCATATAAAATGGTTTTAGTACATGGATCATTTATGTGGAAATCATTTATGAAAGGAAGAAATAGGACAGGACCTAGTATAGAACCTTGTGGCACACCATAGCTTACTTGGAGTGGACTGGAGTGATAATAATTGATCTGATTATTTGATTTATTCTTTATTTCCACTATTTGCATACGACCACATAGATATGATTCTAACCATTTATTGGCCAACCCTCTTATGCCTAGAGCCTCTATTTTCGTTAACAAAAGCTGATGATCTATGGTGTCGAATGCCTTTGTTAAGTCTAAAAATATAGCCGAGGCATGTTGCTTTTGATCAATGGCTTTAAGGGACGCGGTTATAAATGAGAAAATTCCAGATTCAGTTGAGTAATTTTTCCTAAAGCCGTGCTGAGAGTCCGATAATAATTTATGTTTCTCTAAGAAGTTGGAAAGTCGTTTAAGAAACAGTTTCTCCAATATTTTAGAGAAAACTGAAAGTAGCGCTATGGGCCGATAATTAGACATATCATTGTTTTTCCCTTTTTTATGTAATGGTTTGATTATGGCTGTTTTTAGACAAGTGGGAAAAGAACCTGAGCTTAAAGATTCATTACATAGATGTGTTATTGGATTCACAATTACATGTGCGCATTTTTTAATAAGAAAGTCTGGTACCCTATCAATGCCAGCCGAGTTTTTTGGCTTAAGATCTTTTATTATTTGTAAAATTTCTTTCTCGTTTGTCGGTGTAAGGTATATTGATTCATGTATTGAGCTGTGAAAATTTAATGTAGGAGGGGGATTATTTAACGAGGCTTGTTTTATGAGATTATCTGCTATATTAACAAAGTATGTATTAAAGTTTTCTGCTACTTCAATTGGATCTACAACTTTTTTAGAATTTATGAGCAAGTTTATGTTGTTCACTATTATTTTATTAGTACCCGTTTCCTTTTTAATTATCTTCCACATTGCTTTTGTTTTGTTACTTGCTATATTGATGAGTCGGTCATTTGTCATTGTTTTTGCTTCTCTTACTACTTTACTTAAGATTAGTTTATACTTCTTGATGTAGTTTTGGAATTCTACGGTTAATGGGTATGTTTTTGATAATTTATGTAGATAGCGTTTAGTTTCACAGGATTTTTTAATTCCTGTAGTAATCCAGGATTTAGCGTTTTTTTCTGGAATATCTTTTACAGTTTTGAATGGAAAAGCTAAGTTTATGTAATGTTGTAGTGTCTGAAGGAACAATTCAAACTTTTCTGATACACTTTTGGTTTTATAGATTTCTACCCATGCTTCGCTGCTAAGTAAGTGAGTAAAGTATTGGATATTCTCATTATTGAAGATCCTTTTTTTAGTGAATTCTATTGATTGGGAATATTTGTTAGCCAAGGGAAGGTTTAGTATTTGTGCATTATGGTCACTAAAACCCATATCAAAGGTTTGGCTTTTGCACAGGAGAGTATTGTTAACAAAAATTTGATCGATTAGTGTTGAAGAGTTTTCTGTGATTCGAGTTGGACCATGGATTGTGGGTTCCAGATTATAAGATTTTAACGTATTTAGTAGGTCAGAGGTAGCTTTTGATTCTTTACAAAAATCAATATTGAAGTCACCACATACTATTACAGTATTTTTAAAGTGTTTAATATTATCTAGAACCATTTCCAGTCCACTCAGAAATGAATTTATGTTGGTGTCGGGAGCTCTATATATACAGAGTGTTGTTATTTGCAAATCAGGTAAATACACACCTGATATTTCTAGGTCCTGTTCCTTTGTAATACGATCAATGGTTTCTATGTTTCTGAAATTAATGCCTTTTCTTACAAGAATACATGTGCCCCCACCTTTTTTACTGTCCCTACATGACCATGCTGCTAGCGTGAAATCTTTGAATTTATCAAGCACAAATAGGTTACTTTTCTGAAGCCAGTGTTCGCTAAAACACAGAACACTGACATGCTGTAGATAAGTTGCAAGTAGAATCTCTATGAAGCTGATTTTGTTGTTTAATGATTGAACGTTGTGGTGTAGAAGTATAAAATGCTCTTTTAGCACATCTAAGTAACCACTTACCTTTATATTTACAGTGTGATCCAAGGTTCCCTGGTTCTTAGCTGGAGTTGATAAGCTCGACGTATAATTTGTATCAGCCTTCTTGTTTTGTTTTTTGGGTCGATTATCATTTTGAAAAACAGAGTTACTTTGCATAAAAGAATGTTCAACTGTCTGTCGATATTGCTTAGCTGCTGAATCAAGATCACAGTTCCCCTTGTTAATACTAGCAATATTATTGTAAACACGTGAGCTGTTATTTAATGATCCACCCCTTACAGTATTGAAACCACCAATATTACTCAATAATGCACAGAAGTTGTTACTGGTTCTATTACAATCGCTTTTTTTAAATGGCACTTTAACATCCACCTCACAGTTTATCAGTTTCCCTTTAATTCACAGTCGATTACTTCACATAGTAGTTTCCCGAAGTTGAAGGAACCTTTACGATTTAAATGTACGCCATCACCTGCAAATTGATCTTCGGTAATCCAAAAGTTACCATCCACAAAAGTACACTTTTTTGTGTTACATAGCCAGTTAAGTTCTTCGTTGATTTTTCTCGTCTTCCTTATTGTAGTATCGCGTCTTCTTAGCACGCCACTGACTATGATCTTCGCTTCAGGCGCTTCACACTTTATGCAGTTAATGAGGTCCATTGTTTCACCCATTATTTCTTGTGCACATAACCCTGGTCGTATGTTGTTTGTTCCGGCATGCATCATCACCACTTCTGGTTTCGTTTCTTTTAAGTTGAGCTTATCAACTTGGTGCTGCAGTTCGCGAAGTTTAATGCCAGGGAAGCACCTTACATCATATCCTTCAGCGGTTTCAGTATACTGTGTAAGATTAGTGATGTGCTAACAGGAAAGAATTACTCCTTTTGGTGGTTTTGGAGGAAGAGATAGAACCTGGTGATATAGCTATTATAAGTACATGCCTGTGTCTTCAGTAGATGTTGAACGTAGTTTTTCAATGTTCTTTTGCTTTACAATGCCAATATTTTACATTTGATAATCTATGTAAGGTTTTCATAAGCTACTGTAATGCAGTTCTGAAGGACAAATAATTGTAAGAGAGGATTTAAAAAAAGGGAATTTTTGTAGTTGATTTGTTTTTATATATTTTAAGTCCTTTTTTTTTTCTTTCTTTCTTTCTTTCTTTCTTTCTTTCTTTCTTTCTTTCTTTCTTTCTTTCTTTCTTTCTTTCTTTCTTTCTTTCTTTCTTTCTTTCTTTCTTTCTTTCCAAGTATTTTAAATTAATTTTGTCATATAATAATATCTTTAAGGTCATTTTACAAGTATTTTTGGTTGTTAAAACCTGGACCCTAGAGATGAAATACCCGTAGTTGTGTTCTGGCCTTATGAGCCTCTCAGGATGAGTTGGGGGAGAGGGGAAAATGTAGTCTGAATTACACAGTGTACACAGTGAGTTACTATGCAGCAAACAATGAGGTCTTAGTCAGCATTTACCTGCAGCACTCGCATAGGCTACTTTGCTCAGTGTATGCAAGTAGTTCACTAATGTAAGAATACAATGTGGAACTAGCATGACCACTAACATAAGGTAGGCTGCATGTTTTTTTTTCAACACTGTGTGTAACTGTATGCAACTTTTGATTCATTATGCCATCATGTCTGTATACTTGTGTGTATGTGTACTCGTTCCTTCCTGAGTGCACAAGCTTGGAACACATCTATAAATTTGCATTCAACTTTTGTTAATTGTTTCATGTTCCTCAGCAAAGCTCCAAGGTGATCTTGATTATTCCAAGATATCATACCTTAAAATATGAATGGCACCTAAGGTTAATTAAAACTACTTGCAGAACTGCAAATTGTCTTTAATGTTATGCTATCTTGGAGTAACTGAGGTTGTTTTAGAGATTCACTGAGGTACACAAATCAGTTAAGAGAAGTTCAGTGTGTGCAAGGGTATTTTGACATTGTAGCTTAGGTGTTAGAGCATTGTCTTGGAAAATAGAAGATCCATATTGCAAATGACAGCCATGGCAATTAATTTTTCAAATCTGATTTAACCTTTCAACATGTAAACATAGTATGTATATTGCGACATCTCTACTCAGAGGTACGCATGATGCAGCTAAGCACAATCTGTAATGACTTTGTATTGCGTACACTTAACTGTAAAGAAATGGTAGAGCTTCTGGGGTACTGAAATCACAACTCAGTTAATTCAGCGATGGTACTATTTATAATTATTTTTTCATTGCATTGTATGCATTTAATTCATGGTATGCCTGATGATATCTCCATACTTCACAGAAGGTGTGATGTTCATCCTGGACAGCTAGTGAGATGCTTCCTCTCTGGTGGCTTACTACATAGTTACACAAGTCCCCACCTGACGCGAGCACTATCTGTTCTCATGACTGTTACATTTGTCACACCACCACACTAAGTTTCCACCCGTTCTCAAAAATTCTATTACTCTACATCTGGAATCTTCCTTAACAGGTGTTTGCTAACTTACTTTCCTATCACCTAAATATTAACTAACAATCATAATTACCTAAGCGATCAGCTCTGTTAACATGGATATCTTATCACTAAAAGAAAAACAAATTATTATACTCTACTATATAGAATGTGGGGAGTGCTAAGCAAGCAGTGGAAGAGAGTGGACGTGTTAGGAGGAAGCTCCTGGAGTGGATGAAAGAGGGGCTTAAGTAACCATGGGAATTGGCATTGAGGTGTATAGAGCAAGAATTGGAACATTTAACAAGTTAAAGTGGAAGGATTCAAAAACAAACAAAGGTGTAGAAGAGATGGCAAACATGTTTCTTCTCACTTGTATAATAGGTATACTATTGATAATTGGTGGAGTTGAAATCAACCCTGGGCCAAATGGGGATCAGAACGTCATGGAACAAACGTTGGCATATATTAAAGATATGGATGAGAGATTAGGAATTAAACTCAATGGGATGGAAAAGGAACTAATAGATATCAAGGGAGAGATCAAAAATGAAATGCAAGATATACGAAATGAGGTACAGAAAGTTAAAAGAAGAGTTGAGCTGCTGGAAGAGAGACACCGCAGATTTAATCTGGTTATAGCAGGAGTGAAAGAAAGGAACGGAGTATGGCCTGTAGATGAGGTCAGAGAGATTATAGAAGGAAAGCTTGGTTTGAAGTTGGGAGATTAGAGAAGCATTTAGAGTGGGGAGAGCAAGAGGAGCCAGAATGATAGTTGCAAGATTTACGTCAGTGCAGTTTGTGTATGAAATATTGAAGAAATCAAAGTTACTAAAAGGAACAAATATCTTTATAAACAGAGATTTATCGGTGGAACAATGGGCCTTGAAGAGGGATTTAATTCAGCAAATGATCTTGGCAAGAATGGAAGGGAAACGGGCCTTCATAAAGAATCTACGACTGTGGGTCGACGGGCGCATGGTGACGGGATACGAAAGTGACTCAAGGAACAGTAGATGCCAGGAACAGGATATGGCTCAGCGAAATATATCCGAGACCAGAGAATGCAGAGGAAGTCCAAAGAGCGATCGGAGACCAGAGGACAAAGATCGACACATGGAAGTTACATCACCGATACGAGGAGCTGGTGGAAAGAAGATGACGGTATCGGAGACAAGGCGTGGAGATGACGTAGCTAGAACGTCAGATCAGAGTGACGCAAGGACATCAGCTGGCGAAACAAGGAAACTGATTTCACCAAGGAGGGAGGAAGCTAAACTGGCACGTGATCTGGCTGTGGGTAGGGCGGGGGCGTGGTCTCAGAGTGATGGAACGGAGGGAGAGGAAAGTATTGTGTCGACACCCAGTGGGAGTATACTGGTTTTGGACAGAAATTTAGCGGGTCCGTCAAAGGAGAAAACTGGAATAGAACTACGAAGTAGGAAAGTGTTGGACAGGTTTAGAAGTAGAACAGGTTCACAATAGGGAAAGGGAAAAGGAAGAAGGAAGATCGGGTTCTGGAATTGCGAGGGATTAAAAAATAAAATATTTACAGGGAAGTTGAGACATCTACTAGAAAAGGTAGATTATTTAGGGGTAGCAGAAACCTGGCTGAGGGAGGTAAACATAGAGGTTAAGGATTATACATATGTTGGAATAGAAGGGGAGGGGTTAGCAGTGAGGGGAAGAGCCTCTGGTGGAGTGGGTTTATTTATAAGACAATCCATGGGGAAAGTAGTAAGAGATACTTGGTCCAGGATTAAAAATGTTTTGTGGATTGTATTGGAAGATAAACTGATAAATAAGAAAACCATATGTTTAGGTGTAGTGTATAATGCACCAGCTCCCTCGCAATACCACAATCCTGAATTGTTGAAGGCGCTAGAGAGAGATATAAATAGGTTAAGAGAGAAGTACGGGAATACGGAAGTAATAATAATGGGGGATTTTAATATCAGAATAGGTGAAGGAGATGTGAATATAGAGTGTGATATGTTTGTTGGAAATGAAACACGTTCCAGAAGGGAGCAGTTCAGGCGAAGTAAAGATAAGTGTATTGATAAGTCAAGTGATGGTTTTATCGAATTTTGTGAAGTGAACGCCTTAGACATATTGAACGGTAAATATGGAGATGATTTGGAGGGAGAGTTTACTTTTGTTAATATGAATGGGCAAAGTGTCATTGATTATATATTATGGCCGATTAGCAAGGCATATACAATAGAAAACTTTAAGGTACTAAACTTTGTATCTAATAGCTCCCACTTCCCGCTGGTAGTGGAGATTCAAAGGCGATCAGAGGAAATACAGGAATTCAGACGGGAATGGGGAAAGAATACTAAGCAATATATTGAATTTAAATGGAGGGAGGAACAGAGGATAGAATTTAAACGAACATTAGATTCCAAGCATGGTCAAATATGTCAACAGGGAATGATTTTTATGATAAGGAACCAGGAAATAGAGAATGTAAACAATATTTTTAATATGTTAATGCAAAGAGCAGGGGAAGGGATGAGAAGGGGGAGAGGCAGGGTAATAAAGGAAATAGGGTGGTATGATGAAGAATGCAAAATAACAAAAAAGGTGGTGAAACAGGCATTAGTAAGATGGAAAAAGAGAGGGTATGAGGAAGATAAGAAGGAATACCTAAAGAGTAGGAATTTATATAATGCACTATTAGAAGAAAAGAAACAAGAATGGAGAAATAAAGAACAAAGTAATTTGATTAAAGTATTAAGGGAAAACAATGCCAGTAAGGTGTGGAGAGTGTTAAAATCCACGTATAATAAATGGTTAGCTAAACCAAATATCACTTCAGCAGATTGGATGGAGTATTTTAAAATGTTATTCGAGGAGGAGGGCTTTATCAAGATGAAGCCAGTGGCGGATTTTGGAGTGGGATACATAGATATATTAGATAGGGAAGCAACAGATGAGGAGGTAGTGAAACAAGTGAAGGTAATGAAAAACAATAAGGCAACAGGTATTGATGGAATTCCTCCTGAGTTTATCAAAGAATGGTGTAGCGATGAGACTAGAGTAAAGATGTTTACTGATTTGTTTAATGGAATAAAAACCAAGGGGTATATACCGAAGCATTGGAGGAAAGCAATAATTCATCCTATATATAAAGGTAAGGGGAGTGTTGACAAGCCCAATAATTACAGGGGAATAGCATTACTTTCAAATGTTGGAAAGATTTTCACAGGGATTTTAGCTAATAGGATACAAAACTGGCTAGAGGAATATAATATCCTCTCGGAGTTTCAAATGGGTTTCCGCAAGAGAAGGAGAACGGTAGATAACTTATTCATAATTAAAACTCTGGTGGATAAGTATTTAAAAGAAAAAAGGGGAAAATTATACATGGCATTTGTTGATTTGGAGAAAGCGTATGATCGCATTGATTTAAATTTGTTGTGGCACAAACTTTTGAGGAAGGGAGTAAGCCAACAGATGGTAAATTTATTTAAAGCTCTATATAAGGACAACACATTCTGTGTGAAAGTAGGAGTAGGATTGGTGACAAAAGAAGTAAATCAAAGGAAGGGGCTACGACAAGGATGTAAATTAAGTCCAGTGTTATTTAATCTGTACATTGATGATATCCTCACTGAGATAGGAAGGAATAATAGTTGGTTGCCTACGATAAATAAGGTATCAATCCCTGGGTTATTATTCGCTGATGATTTAGTGATAGGATCAGTTTCAACGATTGGTCTGAAGCAGTCCCTACAGCAAATGAATAAATACTGCGATGAGTGGAATTTGAAAGTAAATCAAGAGAAGACTCAAATTATAGTGTTTAAGAAAGGTGCCAAACTGAGCAAGTATGAAAAGTGGAAGAATGGAGAGAAGGAATATAAAGTGGTCAGAGACTGTATATATTTAGGGGTTAAAATGGATGGGGGTGGAAAATGGGAGAAACAGAAGAAACTGGTATTGACAAAGGGGAAAGGGGCAATGGCAGCGATTAGAGGGTGCAAATATAGAATACCAGATATAAATGTTAAATGGCTAGAGAAAATATATAACACAGTAGTTGAAGCAAAAATGTTATATGGTAGTGAAATATGGGGAGTAGAACGAGGCTGGGAAGAGATAGATATGGTACATAGGAGTTTCTGCAGAGAAGTGTTAGGCCTGCCAAATGCTACAGTTAAGGAATTTGCTCTAATTGAAATGCAGAGAGTGGGGGGGAAAGGGGTAATAATGGAGAATTATTAAATATTGGTACAGACTATTAAATTTAGAAGAGAAGAACTTGTTGAGGCAGTGTTTGGAATTCCAAGAAAGGAGCTTGAAGAAGAATGGGTGGAGTTATAGTATACAGACTAATTTGGAAAATAGTGGTCTAGGGGAAATCTGGAGAAGGAGGGAAAATAATGTTAAGGGTTTCTGGAAAGAAGCTAGGCAGAGGTTTGAAGATATAGAGATACAAAATTTATTTAGCAACATTGGGAACAAAAGTTCCTTGGAATCATATATATTAATAAAAAATGTATGGGCTAGAGAACAGTATGTGGATAACACAAATAAGGAACAAAGAGAAAGTATTGCCTGGGCACGAGCAGGTGTATGGAGATTAATAGGAATGAGAAATGGGTTCCCACAGAATCAGTGCCCAATATGTGGGGAAAGAGAAGATTTAGAACATATCGTTTTTGACTGTAAAGGTACACAACATTGGAGAAAGGTAGCTATAAATGGGAAATGGGTAAATCGGGACAGGAAAGTAGCTTTAAACAAGATTTTTAACAAGGATAGTAAAAAGGTAGGAGAATACTTGTCCAAAGTTAAAAAGAAATGGTTATGGACAATAAAAAGAGATGTAAATTAATTTCATCAAGTGATGTTAAGTTTTGTAATTATATTATTATTAGTATATTATTATTATTATTATTATTATTATTATTATTATTATTATTATTATTATTATTATTATATATTATTACTATAAGATTATTATTTTGGTACCATTACTATTATTTTATTATTATTATCATCATTTTTTATGTTATAATAAGAGTGTAATATGGGTAGAATATGGCAAGATAACAGCTTGGGCTGATGTATAGCCATATTCTAGGGAAGATTGCTAGCACAAATAAATAAATAAATAAATAAAATAAATATAGAATGTTCTCAGGCTTCAAATAAGGTAAATTATTGGTGGAACACTAATGTTTCAGGAGTGTGAATCTTTCCTGTTTTCAGGGTGCTGAAAATAATAGTAATGTATTATTTAAAGTAGGTAAAAAATATCCAGGTCATAATTTTATTACATTTAAAATAATATTTTTTTTTACTTTCTCTGCCACCTACGTTTAGTATGTTTGCATTCTAACAAAAAATTTGATGTCAAGATTTCACCAGAAACACATGCTTTGAGGCCCCCTGAATTCAAAAGAAGCATTTTTAGAAAGAAGTCCCATGTGTGTTTACAGCGTAACTCAAAAGTGAAGCCAGATAAATACCAAACTTGGTATTTAAGTTCACCCTTCCAAGGATATGATACAAAGATTTCCAAAAAAATCCTCCCACCCTAAACAACCCTTTACATGGAAGATTTTTCAAAAGCTTAAAATTTTTCAAAAATATGGCTCTAATGATTTTGATTAAAATACGTAATGTTTAAGATATTTACATAATAAATAAAATGCATGTCTTGAATTTTCTGGGAATAGCCCATGAAGCCCTCTTCATTTGCAAGGAATTTTATATAATTTTATATAACTGGTAAACCATAAGAGATAGACAAAAGCCTATTTCACAAAAAATTTAGATATCTTTAAAACACATAATTTATTTCAAATAACTTTTCTTGTGGCATCAGACATTTCTGATATATCTGTGTTGTAGTAGTACTTGATCAACTTTATTCTAAATCACATCACTCGGCTCTGATGTTATTGGCCACTGAAACATTTTTGGGAAGATTCCTTCCCATCTTCAGCGTAGGATGTTGACTGACCCCTGCCGCTACACAATCCCTGTCCCCCATGTGTTCTGTAGAAGGTGAATCAGCTGCCCTCTGTTGTAAGAAGTTCATACTTGATACGTCTGCTTCTGTTTTCTTCTGGTCTGACTCAGCTGCCCTCTGTAGTGTAGATGGAGAACTCCTCTGTTCACTCTCCTGTCTTCCATGAGCTGATTGCATGAGTTGTAGTAAGGAACCAAAAGATAGAATTACAAAATTCAAAATATTATGGTGAATGAATGTTTTCCCCCATATATCCAATTGTGAAAGAATCTGAATGGCTTTAAATAGGTCAATTTCTCGACCTATTTCATAATTTTTGGATTTCAAATCATGAACTAGGCCAAGAAATTGACCTCCTTAACTGCTTCAGTGATGGCCATTTAAACGCTGCACGGGCCGGGAATGGATACCCAATAAACAGTGCAAGACATTTAAATTGTTAAATGGAGTAAAAATGCTGCATAAATACACATTCATATTTTCCGTATTTATTAAGTTACCTTAATGAAACAAACACTGGTTTAAAGCTCATTAAAGGTAGTATACATCTACGGTATCAACAAAGTGTAAACTATTTTAAAAAACGTTGAAATATCACTACTTTGTTTCTCGGTAGCAAAAGCTATTTGTGCATCGAACGCACCTAATTTGTGAGTCAGCTTCTTGTGTGTGCGTACGAACGATATAGCTGCCTCAGCGATGTGTTCTCCAGTTCAAGGTTTCATGCTTTCATTTATATTACAACACGATAATGTACTTCTGTGTATTGAAACATGCCAGCTACAAACAAAGCAAACCTGTCTGTCAGCATTTGTATGTGCCTACGTCTTAGAATATTACACAACCGAAGTGTATGGTAGACAAATGCAGTGATATTTTCATTCAGTCTGGAAAGCTTTCGTGTTCTGTACTGAAAAGCACATTTGAAATGGTTATATCTCAGTGCTAACCATGTCTTCAACTAGCAATGTAGCAAATCAATTAGCTCGCCTAGGAAGTGCATGGGCTTCTGAAATTACTTCAGAAAATGTGGAGGACTTTTTGCTGTGTGATAGTGATTTGGATATAGACGGTGGGTTTTCAGATTTTGAAGGGGGTATTGAGGATATAGGTAGCAGTGAGGAAGAAAATGACACTCTTCCTTCAGGTGTTCGTGAAGAATCAACATTGTGGAGTGGTCAAAATAACTCCAACACAAATAGACATATCTTCACAAACACAGCCTCTGGTGTACAACCCCAGGCTCAACTGACTTCTGACAGCCAACCAATTGACATTTTCAAAAAAAAATTTACTGTTGACTTAGTGTCTCTCATTGTTACGGAAACAAATGTATATGCGAGTAAGGTGAAGGAAGACCTGACCTCTAAAGGCAATTTAGGCCCTAAGAGTAGGATCCAGAAGTGGACAGAATAACATTGAATGAGATTTACAGGCTACTTGGTCTAATTACGCTCATAGGCATTATTCGTAAACCTACATTACCAATGTACTGGTCCACAGTTGACATGCTAGCTACTCCATTTTTTGGGAAATGCATGTCAAATAACAGGTTTACTTCTATTTTGCGGTTCCTACATTTCACATGCACAGAAAATGTAAATGATAAGCAACACAAAATCAGGCCGGTTTTTGATTATATTATTTCAAAATTTAAAGAAAATTATGTGCCTAGTGAAAAAGTCACTGTTGATGAAAGCTTGATGCTTTGGAAGGGCCGCTTAGGTTGGAAGCAATACATCAAAACAAAGAGGGCCAGATTTGGCATAAAGAGTTTTGATCTTTGTGAAAGTAAAACAGGATATCTTTATAATAGTTGCATATACACTGGTCAAGGGACTGATAATACTGGAGATAAAGATTTGGGTTATCTGGCTCTATAGTAATGCACCTGATGGAACCTCTACTTGATCAGGGTAGGACTGTATAATTAGATAATTGGTACAGCTCCCCAAAATTATACATGGAATTATAAACAAATGCAATTGGAACAGTACGTTCAAATCGTATTGGCTTGCCAAAGGACCTGAATACAAAGGCTCTAAGGAGAGGAGAAATGCAGGTGTGTCAGCTCCCACCTTTGACATACATTGCTTGGCAAGACAGGAGGATAGTTACGGCATTATCCAATTGCAGCTCTAAGATTTTGATGATTGACACTGGAAAAATAGATTCTCATACCAAAATGTCAATTTTCAAGCCTGATGTTATTCAGGAATACAATATGCATATGGGGGGTGTGGATCTAGTAGATCAGGTATTGCAAGCATATCCCTCTTTACGAAAAACAGTTAAGTGGTATAAAAAAGTATTTTTGCACCAGTTGGATATAGCCATATACAATTGTTTGGTAATTTGGAGAGCTCTAAACCCACGCAAGACAATGACATAACTAGACTTCCGCATATCAATAGCTGATAGCCTAATTGAGCAGTATAATATTCAGAGGCCTCTTCATACTGGGGGTAAGAAATCCACAACCCCTGCACCCTTCAGACTTGAAGGAAAACATTTTCCTAAAAGGATACCACCCACCGCAAAAAAGTCGCGTCCATTTCGAAAGTGTCTGGTGTGTCGCAAAAAAGGTGTTCGCAAGGAAACCAATATGATTTACCGTGAATGTGATGTGCCCTTGTGTGTTTATCCATGTTTTGAGGTATACCATTCAAGAAGAAACCTTTAAAGGTAAGCCTTGATATCTTATAGAATTTATTTAAATTTATTATAAAAGAGAAAAATTATAATAATTAAGGTTAAATAAGCATTAAATGCATGTATACACAGGATGTCTATTGACGTCCATATCCTTTCTCCTGCATTTTAACATGGACGTCATATGACGTCCACATCCCCGAAAGGGTTAAAGCCATGCAGATTCCTTCACAATTGGATATATGAGAGAAGATATTCATTCACCAGAATATTGATGATATTTTGAATTTTGAAATTCTGTCATTTGGTTCCTTACTACAATTCTTGCAATCAGCTCATGGAAAACAGCAGAGTGGACAGAGAAGTTCTCCATCTACACTACAGAGGGCAGCTGAGTCAGACCAGATGAAAACAGAAGCAGATGTATCAAGTATGAACTTCTTACAACAGAGGGCAGTTGATTCATCTTCTACAGCACATATGGGAGACAGGGGTTGTATAATGGCAGGGGTCAGTCAACATCCTACGCTGAAGATGGGAAGGAATTTTCCCAAAAACGTTTTGGTGGCCAACATCATCAGAGCTGAGTGATGTTAGAATAAAGTCAACCAAGTATTACTGTAATGAACTGGACATCATTTTTAGAAAGTCTTATAATCATTTATATCTGTTGTTATTAGTTTGAATTTTCAATACCTTGTCATTCTTAGAGCTGTTGCTTTTCAGTCGTTTCTACCATTATTATGGAAGCAGTATGCAATTTCTAGGCCAGCATATAGCACCATTGTTTTTAAACATCTGACTATCAATTTAGTTTCCTCTATCTCCCTTGTACCTTCTTGAAAGGTGCATGAGTCTACTTCTGCAAAGGTTTATTTTATCTTGATTAACATGAAGTAAATAGAAAAATAAGCTTTTGTAACAGTAGATTGTAGAAACTGTATATTTAATAAACAATAGGTAGAGAAAGTCATGTGAATGTAACACATCAGACTTTTATACAAAATGAGCTGAAACTGCTATTTATTTTTAACATTATAGTATGTACCTGTTTTTTCTTGCTGAAGCTATCTCCAGTTACCATCTTCCTGTCCCTGGTTTTTCCCCAAAGAAAAAGATGTTAAACAGGCAATCAAAGTTTATTATTTGCTCCTAAGTCTTGAATATGAACTCATTGTCCAATGAATCATGATTTAGAATACTTACATTGCTTGCCCATTTGAAGTGAATGTATATAAATCCAAATGTCACCACTGGACACTTTAAACCAAAGATCTGAAAAAGATGTTTTCAGCATCTTAGCAGCAAACTCCTATTGACATCTGGGTGTGCAAACATAATACTTGGGTTAAGTTTACATTAATCTTAAAACTCCTGCAGTAAATATCTGTCAAATAAAGATTTGAACTTAAAAGTTTTCAGGTTTTCATAGTCTATCTATACATTCATTAGCAGATTAAATTGCAGAACATTTTAAGGTGACACAAATTTTAATAGGGCATCTGACTAAAAGATACTAGCTGAGAACTATAAACAATTAATTAAGTGCTGTTCAAAATTACATTTGTCCTCAGGGAAGTATATCCTACAAAATCTGCTGCATGACTAGTAAAGGCTGGTTCACAATAAGTGAAAACAGAAACCAGAATAAGAACACCAAAGTTAAAATACATGTTTTGCAATGTGAGCATTCGCAATTAATGGAAAGCTTTCCTGGATTCTGGGAATGTAAAAGAAGACTTGGTCAACTTTTAACTTTTTGTTCCTGTTCCTGTGAACGGCATATTACACTCTTCACTCTAGAAATTATTCAAGGTGGCGTGATCTGAAATAGTTGCTGGAGATCTTACTAGTTGCAAGGTGGGAAAATGAAAGCAAAAGAAATACTGGTATTTCCATCCTGAACCCCTCAGATTCATTGAGCATTTTCTAGTGAAAGCATCACTTGTAGTTTGTTTATATGCAACTCATAACTGGCTGTTGCCTTAAAAAAAAAGCAGCAACTATAAAAAACAATAAAATCCAGTAGGAATTCAAAGAATACAATAAAGAATACATAGCTTTTATATACAAGGGCGGATTGATAAGTCTATGACTTTGAGTAGAGATAGCATTCTAATCACAGGTTTCTTGTTTGCACCCAAGTCTTACATCTATTCTGGGTTTAATCACAGAAATTTGTTGTAATTTGTTTCTTAGAACACTGTTAAGAGTGTCTAAAATAAGCAGATGTGTGTTGCTTCGTAGAAAATGGAGAAAAGTGAACTTTGTGTTCTGATAAAGCAATACTTTTTGTGTGGTAAGATGGTGAAGGAAACGGAAGAAAAGCTGAACAAGTATTATGGGGACTCTGCTCCATCACATGGCATGGTTCACAGAATTTTGATGTGGCCATTCGATCACAAGACATACCTCGCGCACAGGATGGCTGGTTGAGGTCACAACAGAAGAAATGGTGAACAAAGTTCACGATGTTGTGTTGGAAGACCACCGAGTGAAAATCTGTAAGATAGCCAAGACCATAAACATCTTGATGAACTGGTGTATAACATTCTGTACAAATTTTTGGGTATGAGAAAGCTGTCGGCAAGAGGGTGCCACAACTGCTCACAGTTGAAAACAAGCAAAATCGTGTGACCATTTCACAGGGATGTTTGAACGTGTTCCAGCCCAACCCAAATAAGTTTTTGCAGTTATATCACGTTGATGAAACTTGGATCTGTTACTATCGACCTGAAATCAAACAACAATCAAAGCAGTGAATTTCCTTCAGCAAATTTCCTCCAAAGAAAGCGAAAACTATTCTGTCAGCAGGAAAAATCATGGCAGCTGTCTTTTGGGTTTCACAAGGGGTGATAGACATCCACTACCTTGAAAAGGGTAAAACGGTCACAGGTTCATATTATGGTGCAATGCTGGATCAGTTTTATAAGGAGTTGTTAAAGAAATGACCCCATTTGGTGAAGAAAAAGGTTCTCTTTCACCAGGATAATGTACCGCACACAAGTCAGCCATTGCCATCACAAAATTTGTAGAATTGCGCTTCGAACTGCTACCTCACGTGCCATATTCTCCAGATTTGGCTCTGAGCGACTTCTTCCTCTTTGCAAACCTGAAAAATTGTCTCGCTAGGAAGAAATTCATGCCCAGTGAACACATTATGGAAGAAACAACCTCATATTTTCCAGACAGATCATATTTTTTGAAGAGTTAAAAAAGTTGGAGAAACTTTGGATAAGTGTATTGAATTGAAAGCAGACTATGTTGAGAAATAAAATTGATTTTTTTTGGAAAAAAATTGTTATTTTTACTGACTTAACAATCCACCCTCATAAAGGAATGATGCTTGGTAAGACAGTTTTGCTAAAGAAATCTGAAATAGTAATGGCTCTGAATTTAGAAAATGCAAAAATATTTACTCTTTGGAATTTTGACATTGGTTAAGCTGCATTATGTTGGCTGAATTGGAAGCAGGTGAAAAAATATCATTGCTCAGTTTCAAATAAATGATGTCCCAATATGCAAAGTCACCTTTCCATTTTGCTGTCTATGTGGTCATCAATATGCATTTCTGTTCTTGTTCCAGGTGTATTGTGAACCAAAATGTTACATGCTGTTTGCTTTGTATTTTAGTTTCTGTTCTCAGTTTATTGTGAACCAAGCTTAAATATGGACTAAGATTTGTATTATTTGTTACTCCATTGTCATCTTTTCACATTAAGGCTTTTATTTCTATGCTTATGTTATTGTTTGTGTTAATTATGGAAAAATGTATTCCTCTTTGCCTAAAAATAGAATTTGAAAACAATTTGTCATGCAAGAATCAATCTAAAACAAAGAGAATGGGTAAGCTGTTTTAGTGCCATATGAAATTATTCAGTTGGCAGTGATATAATTGCAATAATTCCTTTAAGAAGTTATAAGTCATAAGTCATTTTATTCATCCTTTAGCATATAAAATAAAGGACACGTCAAAATTTAAATATATATATACATGATTACAATAAAGTTTTTTTTTTATTTACAAGTTATATTTGTATTCTTCCATGCTATAATATGCATTCTCAGTTAAGTATTTTTTAAGTTTTTAAAGCAACTTTAGTTTTACTTATTTCTTTTATTTTTTTTTTGGTAATCTGTTAAACAGTTTTTTCCCCATGCTTTCCAATTCCCTGTTATTTAGTGTACCTCTTAGTGTTGTTCTGTAGTAGTCTTCGTTGTTTCTTAAAATATATTTATGTACATTACAATTTTTGGATACATTTTTGCTCTTGCAACATATGCTTTACACTTTCATATATATGCATGGGACAGTTAAGATATTTAAACTTTTAAAAGCATCTCTACAAGTATATCTTCTATTGACATTCCCTATGATTATAACTGCCTTTTTTTGAAGTTTAAAAATGTTTTTCATTTCCACTGCTGAGATATTCCCCCATAGTGTTATCCCATATTTTATATGCGAATATATAAAGGCGTAGTAAACCTGTTTAACTGTTTCATTGTCCATTGTTCTCCTAACCTGCTTCATAATATAGATACCTTTACTTTTTGACTTTGTGTTTACATTAAGATTAAGTAATCCTTTTTCCAGCTTATGTGTCAGATTCTGAATAGAGTGAGCTCACAGGCAGGATGTTTCCAACATGTTGTAATGCTGGAAATACCAGATCTGGAAACCATTGACCACTTTCCAATCCTTACAGCTGTTGTTGGCATCTTGCTAGCTCTGCTTAAAGAAGAAATGGAAAATTTTGATCGTAAGTACATAAATGGGAATATATAATAATATAATACTCTGCATTTTTGTCACTACTATTCAGTCAGTTGATTTTTAAGCACATGATTTTTAAACAATTCTTTATTTAATAACAGTATTAAAAAATCCTTGGAAATAAAGGAAAACAAGATATAAAGTGAGCAGCCAAATAACCAATAGTTCTACTACTAAAAATATCTTGTTCAACAACATTATTGGATACTATTAAAAGATACCAGAGAACTGTTTGTTAATAAGGGATGCATGAAGCCTTTCATACCAAAACCCAACTTAAAGTTCCTGTGAGAGAAGCATATGGGATAACAAGACCAAATCCCTAAAAGATCAGCTTCCAGTTTCATCTGCAAGGTCTCAGAAACAAAGCCAGAATCTGTAATACAAGACATGCTATGCAATGCAGAGTGATTTCCTTGTTTGAAATGGAGCAGTGCAGAGCATACTCTCTCTCTTCCTCTCAATGTCATGAGACAGCCTAATCCAGTCTTTCAGTACAAGTATTGCTTCTGTGTAATTTAAAAGGGTGATTTGATAATCATTTTTAGAATCTTATTATGAAAACTGGCAGCTAATTTTTAGTATACAAGCTTTTTATGATAGCATGCTTCTGTAACCATATTCTGCGGAGGTATCAATATGAAGGGCCATATATTTCCACTGCAATCTAACCTGAGAAGAACTGTCAATATCTCATAAGCATATTGATTGTAATTGTTGTATACACTAATGGTTCTGTTTCAGAGCATACACTGAAGGTGCCCAAAGTTACCAAAGCACTTGTCATGGAACCTAGTTTCCAATTGGACTCATTGAAGTTTGTGCTTGGCAATATACAGAGATCATCCTCAACTCCAAAAGCAAAGCCTTTTTCTTTTCAGAATTGTAAGTTTTTTGCATTATTTTACATGTCTTATGTTAATCACTAATAAATAAATCATAATATTAAGCCTAATTGTCCTGTATTACAGAATGATAATATTATAATAGGTTTGGGGAATATCAGCATAGTTAAGATGGAACAACTCCTCTTCACTGTGCATTCTGTCTTTGATTGGAAGATGAGGCATGACATAGGTGTTTCGCTTTGCTAGTAGCTGAGTACAATGGAGTTGCAGCATGCTTTGCATGACATCAATAACTCTCTGAAGTTATTTTTATTTTGCAAGTTTAAAAACTTGTTTATATGCACAAAATGGTTCTGGCAATATTTATTAGAACCACTTTCTCTATTCAGGAAAATTATATATAATATCTTTCGAAAGTCACTTCAAACTAAAGTCTATGAAACTTCAAAGCGAACATCTTTAAAGTAACTTTCATAGGTATTATAATATTTAAGTTAGGAAAAAATAAAAACTTGGGCAAGATTATGGGCAAAAATTGGATTTGGTTTTCATTTGTTTCTTTTTGTATTCTATGGTTACTGTTGTTGATTTTTTTGTTGAACAAGACACTTGTTGTAGGTCTGTCATTAAATGTATGAATACAGCTGGTGTTTATGAAAGCAATAGGTATCTTCTCAAAATCAAAAAAATTTAGAACATAACAGTTTAAGAGCAGGCTCATGTTCAATTCATAAGTGGATTTAATCAAGAATAATCAAGGTAATCAGGAAGTTTGAGGAATAGATCCATGATTCCCAGATCTCAATTTGACTGACTTATGGTTATGTTAAAGATTACATTTTTTAGTACATCCAACACCCAATTGCAACTGAAAGATGCTGTCATGGTTGTAATTGTCAACATTTCAAAGCATTATCTACAAAATCATCCATAGCAAAATGCTGTGCATGTTGTTGCAGAAGGAATGGTGTATGTTGGTTGAGAGAATGGCAAGCTATTTCCAATGTTCTATAAAAGTAAACCCTATTATTTTCCTAACATAATAGTTTTGGTTTTTTTTATGCAATCTTAGATATCATAATATTTATAATACTTTAAATTTTGAAGTGTGTTTTGAATGACATCATGTTCTTACTTTTCTTTAGCAGAGTTTTAAATTGTGTCTGAAAAAGTTCTTACATTAGCATATGATTAGCTTAAGTAAACTATTTAATTCTGTAAACAATAGATAAGTTACTGAGCTCCAATCTCATTTCAAGTTTAAACATAATAAACAAAATATTTGAGATACAAATTTAACAAATGGTATGCTTTTAGCTTTAATTTTGTTTGTTGCTCAATGATTCTTACTATTGTCTAAAGAGAATATATTTGGCTCCAAATTACAGCCATCAATCATATCAAAACTAAATATATGTTACTGATGCTAGATTTAAAATCACTTTTTATCCTTTTTAATGTTAAAGATCAGTGTGCTGAACTAAACATACATACCCACAGTACACCTTGCAAATGTGTGTACAGTTGGGGATTGCTTCTTAGGCAGGGTTTTAAAGAGCTCTTGTTCACTTTTCCTAAGGTGCTCAGTTCCAGACATTTAATAAGCAAACACAGCCCTAAAATGTTATACTTTCTGTTACATCTTCACTAATATTAAGAAAATAGCTTTAAAATTATACAATTAAATACAGATAAGAATACCAAATGTGATTTTATGATGTACCTAGTTCAAAATGACATTTAATATTGAAATGTTTTATGTGCATAATTTTATCTCCACATATTAAACAATAGACATTGTTTTTTTAATAGGTAAATAAAATCCTTTCTCCCATTTGTCTTGAAGCTAATGTCTCGAGGTCTATACCATGACACCATTATTGAGATGGGTGTTTATAAAGTAGTAGATGGGGTGGATAGTTGGTTGAAGGGAGTAAGTTTGGTTTGAAGGAAAGGGCATCTTAAGAGCTATTTTTCCTCATGTCTTTACTGAAGACTGTATAATGACTGCTTTTTCTTTTCTTTTCTTTCTTCTTCTCTGTAGCATAATCCCCTCCACCTATCCTTCCTGTTCTTCCAAGGGCAAGTGAAAAGACATGTTTATAAGGTGTAGGAAAGGATGTCAGAAGCTTATATTTTTTTTTTCAGATGAAGATGATGTGACCCCTGAGGAGATTGAAAAGGTAAAGAGGATGATAGCTCTCTTAGACTTTTACAAAGGTAAATTATCGGAAGTTACCATGGTGTCAGAGGATGAATTGTGCACCATTTGTTATGCATACTCCATTTCTGCCACTTTCCTGCCATGTAACCATCACTCATGCAGGTATGTAATATCTCATTAAAACACCTCAAATATTGTGGTTAGCACTAATTCTGATATAGGGTTCCTGCTTTGACTCATAGTAATTGTGGAAATCTCCTTCAATTGAAAAATAAAACGTGCTTGAGTTAATAGTTAAGTACAGGAGCTGATATTAACACAAAAACCTCCTCTGAAATTGATGTTAGCAAATTTCTGGTTTTTTTACTTTCTCTACTACGTATAGTAAGTAGGGGAAGTATTGCATTCCACCCAAAAATTCGATACCGAGATTTCACCGGAAATACATGTTTTGAGATCTCCTGAATCCAAAAAAAGCATTTTTGGAAACATGTCTGTGTGTGTGTCTGTGAACAGCATAACTCAAAAACGAACAGTCGGATAAGCAGCAAACTTGGTATTTAGGTTCAGTATCTTCCAGAGATGCGACACGAAGGTTTTCAAGAAAATCCCCCCACCCCAGACTACCCTTTACATGGAACATTTTTCGAAAAGTTTAATTTTCTAAAAAATGGCTAACGATTTTGATGAAAATATCATATGTTTAGGATAATGTCATGAGAAATGAAATGTATATCTCGAATTTTCTGGGAATGTCTCCAAAAGTATTCTTCATTATGAACGACTTTTTCATAACTGGTAAACCATAAGAGGTAGATAAAATTTTACTACACAAAAATGTAGATCGCGTTAAAATACACAACTTATGTCATATACATTTCTTTTGTTGAGTGAACCGTTTGCGAGATATTGCTTGTTATTTCCTTAAATTTTCCAATACTTATACTTTTTCTCAAATTCGTTATTCATTTTTTTATGTCCTGGACATGCAAAGAGAATGAAATGCGCCACATAGCAACCAGCGTTAAAATATTTGACTATCGCTTAAAAGCTACCATATTCCCCTTGCATCTACAAGAAAATTAGCAATAAGATTGACATCTCGATATCTCGATTAACATGAAGCATATGGAGAATAAGCGTTTGTAAAAATAGTTTGTACAAGAGTAGAGAAAGTCATGTGAGTGTAACACATCAGATTTTTTTTATTAAAAAGCCATAGGTTTAAGACATTTGCGTGGCAATTGAATATATATATCTTGAATTTTCTGCAAATAGCCTTAAAGTCCTCTGCATTCTGAAGAATTTTGTATTACTGGTAAACATAAGAGATAGAACTTTCTACACAAAAAATGTAGGTCTCGTTAAAGCACACAATTTAAGTCAAATTTTTTTTGTGGCATTAGCCATTTTCAATATATTCTTTGTCAGTGGTTTGAATTTTCAAACACTATATGCTTTCTTTCAAGTTTTAAGTCGCTATTTATTTTTTTCTTATTTTCATGTAAGAAGTGGAATTTCAAAGATTTCACATAGCGACTTACTTTTTAAATTGAGTATTGCTTCAGCCTCATGTATCCATCTTGTGCCCACAATGAAATATTCTCCATATGCTTCATGTTAATGGAGATATCGAGATGTCAATATTATTGGTAATTTTCTTGTAGATGCAAGGGGAATATGGTAGCTTTTAAGCGATAGTCAAATATTTTAACGCTGGTTGCTATGTGGCGCATTTCATTCTCTTTGCATGTCCGGGACATAAAAAAATGAATAACGAATTTGAGAAAAAGTATAAGTATTGGAAAATTTAAGGGAATAACAAGCAATACCTCGAAAACGGTTCACTCAACAAAAAAATGTATATGATACAAGTTGTGTATTTTAACGCGATCTACATTTTTTGTGTAGTAAAATTTTGTCTATCTCTTATGGTTTACCAGTTATGCAAAAGTCGTTCATAATGAAGAATACTTTTGGAGACATTCCCAGAAATTTCGAGATATACATTTCATTTCTCATGACATCTTAAACATATGATATTTTCATCAAAATCGTTAGAGCCATTTTTGAGAAAATTAAAATTTTCGAAAAATGTTCCATGTAAAGGGTAGTCTGGGGTGGGGGGATTTTCTTGAAAACCTTCGTGTCGCATCTCTGGAAGATACTGAACCTAAATACCAAGTTTGGTGCTTATCCGACTGTTCGTTTTTGAGTTATGCTGTTCACAGACACACACACACACACAGACACACACACACACACACAGACACACACACACACACACACACATAGACACACACACACACACACACAGACACACACACGGACATGTTTCCAAAAATGCTTTTTTTGGATTCAGGAGGTCTCAAAACATGTATTTCCGGTGAAATCTCGGTATCGAATTTTTGGGTGGAATGCAATACTTCCCCTACTTACTATACGTAGTAGAGAAAGTAAAAAGAGTAGTAAAATGCACTGTCATTTGTTCTGCAGTAAGAATTAATTATTTAAACAGCTTTTATTGCTGTACATGGAAGATCAAGCATGACATCCTTAAGAGCTTGTCATTATCAGTTTTTTGTAAACTTCTTTTAGAAATTCTATTGTATTTATTTCTGAAGCTAACAACATGGCTATGACATTTATTTTTTATATTTTAGCAATATATAGTCAGCCATTTGTTAAGTAAATTACTTTCTCTATTATATATAGTAAGTAGGGGAATTATTGTATTTCACCCAAAAGTTTGATGTTAAGATTTCACCATAAATATATGTTTTGAGGCCCCTGAACCCAAAACATTATTTTTAGAAGAGGGTGCGTGCGTGTACGTTTGTGCACATGCGTGTACATGTGTGTCTCCGTGAATAGCATAACTCAGAAATGAAAAGTCTGTTAAAACCAAACTTGGTAAAGTTTGGCATTTTCCAAGGGTAAAAGACAAATATTTTCAAGATAAGAACCCCAAACTGTCAGTTATATAGAAAATTTTTCAGAAATTTTTATTTTCTCAAATCTGGCTCTAACAATTTTGATTAAAAAGCTGTATGTTTAAGGTATTTTCATGAACAAATGAAAGATTATATATATATACATCTGGAATTTTCTGGGACTAGCCTTTGAAGTCCTCTTCATTCTGAACTTTTGCATAACTGGTAAACCATAAGAGATAGACAAAATCATACTGCACAAAAATTGTAGATCTGTTAAAATGCACAATTTATGTCAAATACATTTTTTGGTGGATTTAACCATTTCCAAGATATCCCTTGTTATTGGTTTGAATTTTCCAATACTTATACCTTTTCAAACAGGAAATCATTATGGGTTTTTTACTTTCTCTACCTTGTACATAGTAGGTAGAGAAGTTATTGTATTCCACCCAAAAACTGATACCGAGATTTCACTGGAAATACATGTTTTGAGGCTCTCTGATAAAAATAAAGCATTTTTAGACAAAGGTCCATATATTTGTATGCGCGCGTGCGTGCGTGTGCGTGTGTGTGTGCGCGTGCGGTAAGTGTGTGTGTGTGCGCGTGCGGTGAGTGTGTGTGTGTGCGCGTGCGGTGAGTGTGTGTGTGCGTGCGCGTGCAGTGAGTGTGTGTGTGTGCGCGTGCGGTGTGTGTGTGTGCGCATGCGGTGTGTGTGTGTGTGTGTGAGTGAGTGTGAGTGTGAGTGAGTGAGTGAGTGTGAGAGTGAGAGTGAGAGAGAGTGAGTGAGTGAGTGAGTGAGAGTGTGAGTGAGTGTGAGAGTGAGTGAGTGAGTGAGTGTGAGTGTGTGAGTGAGTGAGTGAGTGAGTGAGTGAGAGAGTGAGAGAGTGAGTGAGTGAGTGTGCGTGCGCGTGCGCATGTGTGTTTTTTTTTCAATCCAAGGATGCGACACAAAGATTTTCAAGAAAATACCCACTCCCAACTATCCTTTACATGGAACATGTGAGTCATTCCACATCAAACCAAACACACATGAAACATGACTTTCTCTGAATTTTAGTTTACATGTTCTACATATACAATAAATGGACAGGTATTTTATATTTTGTGGAAAATCAAATTATTTTAGGATTTACAGCATACTTCACATTTTTCTTATACACACACACACACAATGATACTTAAAAGTAATTTATTTTCAGAATACAGAATGGTCAGGAATAAGAACAATATATTGTTTTGCAAATAAAAACATTGTGGTTTTCCTTATATAAAGTACTATTTTTTCAGAATAAGAAAACAATCACCTTTTTAAGTATGAATATTTTAAACCGCAATATCATATTTAACCCCCTAATATTAAAATCTGGAAAAAAATACTGGAGGAATCTGTAATATATTTTGTTTTAAATCTGTTAATATCAGGATGGGATCTTCCTTAGAAGTGCACTTTTAAACAGTTTATTTGTGTTAGCATGTAGGGTTTTAGAACATAGACTGCTAACTGAGAGCTTTACACTGCAGCAGTATGTCGCGCCAGCCGATGCATTACTCAGTATGAACGTGATAGGCTATCACTTCTGGTGTTCGGTATAACTTAGCAACTGGAATCTGATATTCTATAAAGCCTCTCTCCGCAGTTTCATTTTAAATGTTACTTTGTGTTCAGCTTCTTGCGTTAGAAGTTCATTTTTAGCTCTGTGATTTCTGAAAGTGCGTAATGAGTGAACTGAAGAAACGTGGCTATGACTATTGCTTCAGTCCATTTAATGTTTCCAAGCATAACACAAGGCAGAAATCATTAAGCTTACTTACCCGCAATATGCTTAAAAACTTTAAAATGGAGAACGTAACTTTGTCACCAGACCTAAAACAATGTGATGCATGTCCAAAAAAAACCAAAAACAACAACAAAGTACCACCCACTGATAACAGTGATTGTGTGCTACAAAGTGCCAATGCGGTGAATAATCCAGAAGTGGTTTTGAACATAGTGCCCATTTTAAGGCAAGATACAGCAATGCGAAAGGGATCTCTGGTACCTTATAGCTAAATTCATTTATTCCATCAACCAATAATGCAATAATAACTACATGGTATTCACTTGAGCCTGAAAGGGAAAAAGTGCACATTTAAATCGTAGTTAAGTTGCCTCCCGTAGGATAAGATTGAAAGTTTGAATGTTACTCAACTGTATGCCAAATTTAAGTTACATGTGAACAAACTAGTGCAACCAAAGTGCTGTGAACAGTTGACAAGGCATCCAATGACAGACTGTTGCTGCTGCAGCTGCCGCGCCACGCTGGAATCTGGAATCCCTCTATGCACCGCTTTCTAAGTTATTTTATTTAAAATTAACTATACAGGATCCCATCTTTGTTTTATGTAAATATCAACAAAGAATTACAAGGAATTTATTTATAATTTTTATAGAAATTTAAACTTCGGTGGTTAGTAGGGATATATAGTTTTTAAATGTTTGGATTTTAAAAATGGATGTAAATAGTTAATTATATCAATTATAATAAATACTAAGTAAAATATTATATATTAAGCTTTGCATTGCACTTTATAACATAATTTTATCACTTATCGCCTGTGCGATATTCTAATTTAAAGGTAGAGAGGTGTGCCGCTTTTCACAATTTGGATTGCGAAATGTTTTAAAAAATGTTGCGATTTAAAAAAAATAAGAATTTAAAACATAATTCACTTTGCTCTTGTAACCCATGGACAAAATTTAAAGTGAATCAGAGACATAATGATAGATTTTGCGAAAATTTGTGCGACTTGATGTGGAATGACTCATATTAAAGATATTTACATGACAAATAAAATTTATATCTTAAATTTTCTAGGAGTAGCCTGTGAAGCCCTCTTCATTAAGAAGGAATTTTGTATAATCTTGTATACCTGTAAATGTTAAGCAATAGACGAAAACATACTACACAAAAAATATGGATCTCTTTAAAACACATAATTTATTTCAAATAACTGTTTTTGTGTCATAAGCCTTTTCTGAGATATCCATTATTAATTGGTTTGAATTGTTCATTACTTGGTCATTCTCTTAAAGTCCTGTCAACATTAAGTTGTTTCTCGCAATTGCACAGAAACAGTATGGAATTATAAGGCTAGCGTGCAGCATCAAGGCCCTTAAACATTTGACTATTGCTGTTCTATTTGTATCTATAACCAAATGTGTAATGTAGTTATTTCGAAAAGGTTTATTTGGATTGAAATGTAACAGAAAATTAAGCTTTAGTACAAATTGTTTGTGTATCCACTAATAAAGATATAGAGTAAAGAAGAGAATCTGAATGTATCACATCAGAATTTTTTTTATTTCTCTTGGACATGCAAAGAGAATGGAATTTCAAAGCCATTACATAGCCACCCACTCTTAAAAGATTTGACTATTGCTTAAAGCCTACTGTATTCCTCTAATCCCATTGTACCTACAAGGAAATATGCAATAAGACGATTTCTGCAAATGTTTGTCTTGATTAACATGAAGTAGATAGAAGAACAAGCATTTGTAAGAGTAGTTTGTACCAGATTGAATAGAGAAAGTCATATGAGTGCAATACATCAGATTTTGTTCTACTGTACTGTGATTGCTTTGTTTGTATACTCGGAGTTAAGTTAGCATAGATTTTTGCATATTATATTTATGTAGCTGTCATATACTAATGAATTATATATTTTTTCTCAGGACGTGCATCGCACATCACCTCATGAATTCCAAAGACTGTTTCTTCTGCAAGGCGCCAATTGAGACTGTGATTGATTTAGATGGTAAAGTACTCCATGACTTGACTACTAACAACAGCTAGGGCGAAGAACCAGCCAATATATTTCAATTTCAGCAATAGCATCTATTTTATCAGACTTTCTTTAAATTATTTTAGAATAGTTTTCACATTTATTGTTACTTATTTTTATGTCAAGATTTGGGTATTTTTATATTTTTAACATATATGTATACTTATGAATATTAACAATTGTTGGGATTATTTCAAAATTGTACAGTGCATGTGTGTCGGTAGCTACAAAATAGCTACCTTATATTTATTTGTTATTCTGAAGAGAGGATAAGAGATTTATGTTTTTTTGGTGGATACCTAATGTAAGATTTTTAACATATTACTCTTAAAATCACTCATAACAGCACATTAGACTACATGTATGGTAATGTATAAATGTTGAGGAGCAGATCATTTTACATTTGGGTTAAAAGATAATGAGAATGAAAAAAAGGAAAACAATTGACATTCACACATTCAAACATGGAAGATAGTAAAAGCTAAAGCATTGTATAAAAATTGAGTTATTGCTGCCTAATGTACTTGGGATCAGTTTGTATGTAGCACATTTTCTAAATTTGTTACTAATATTGCTCTTAAAGAAAATAATTAAAACAATATTTAGGCAAAGAAAAACATTTACAACCTGCTGGCAAAAAACGAAAGGACAAAATTATGCAACAGAAAGCAATATCTATAGAGTTTCACTCCATTTTGGTCTTATTTTGATTTTTTCATATTTATTATAAGACATGTACAGCTCTATTTCAGTACTAAAGATTTATGTTCAGCTATCTTCCTTTACCCCTTCTTTGGAATTTGTGTTACACAATTAAATTAACTGTTAAGGGTTTCAAATGCGTAAGAATATGATTAACTATCTTAAGTCAAGTTCAGTTTCTCCAAATTACTTTAAATAAAGGTTAGTGAATAGAATCCATTGAAATGAAGTAAACAGAATTAATTCATCTTTGGCACTGCGCAATGACTAAATGAATGCACTTGCTACAATAGTGGTGATAGTGGGGTAATGCTAAAATGCAATCTTATATAATCTATCCTTTTTTTGATGTTTGTGTAGATTAGAATGATAGACAGAGTTTGTTTCATTTACAAAAATGAAGGGAATAGTTTTCTTTGTTGTTTAGCTTTGTAGGTGTACTAGTTGGCAAAGCTAACATTATCAACTAGTTTCGGTAACAAAAATGTGATGCTATGGTATCATGTAAACATAATGGGGAACTTGCTGCACTTGAGAAGATGCTAATATGGAAAATGCTTTTAATCCTCCTGTATCTACTGAATTTGAAGTCTACAGTCTTGGCCTTAGCCACAGTCACAGTTTATGTGCATTTAATGACAAACTCTATGCAGGCCATTTTAATTGAACTAATTACTGTTTTCAAAATGATGAGAGCAACAGGCATCCCAGAGTGTAGCAACTTCACATATTGACACTCTGTCAATGATTTCATGTGTGAAACTCTACCTAAACAAAGCAACAGTGCTGCTCTTATGTTACTCAGGTAAGGTTTGCCAGCAATATCTTTAGTAAAATTGGGTTTTAGCATTTGCTTAGTGGTAAGCATTCTGGGACGCAATACATAACTGACTAGAATCCATTTATGTACTGCCACAGAAGTACAGTTGAATGATCTAACAAAATGGAACTAATAGCATTTAAATGTTAAAGCAGTTGAAGTAGATTATATTTGTTTGTTAGCCCCACGTTGGGCGCCAATTTGAAGTGGAATATTTGTAGGTAGTTGGAAGATGCTTCATGTTTATTTTATCTCCCCCACGTATGGGAGCCAATTTGTCGCGGTCACTTCGTGTTATCTATTGCTGGGCGCCTGTTATTGTATTAATAGTTTGAATTTTGGGTTATTTGTCCTCCGGCTAGCTATTATTTCTCGGTCGAGCACATCTCTTGAACAAGGTGTGTAAACGGAAAGGATTTGTTACTCAAAGATAACACTGATAAAAGAATTTGTTTTTACACTTTTATTACCATCACAATTAATTAAGTTCACATCTTGACTCTTGATACACGCCAGACTGAAACTGTTATATTTTCTAATATCACTATAATCACTTATTTACTGCACATTATTAATTCGCGTGTTTCACATTTATAACAAACTTTAAGATGCGAGAGATTCTGTAGAATTGCGTAACGTGTACTTTATGTATGCTTCCGTTGAACTACGCGACGTATAACTCACGAATACTTATGTTGGACTGATTGACGTATTACACGCGAATGCTTCTGTTGGACTGACGAAATCTGCCTCTGACTTTAGCTTTTTATACTCCCACACACCGATATGCCTAAAGATTATAACCGAGCTGCTATTGGTTAATAAAACGCGCCAACATTAGCGTCTATTTTTATATCCAATCAAAATTACGAAAACATATGCTCTAAGGAAGATATTCCCGCCATTTCTAAGAAAAGCGCGCCAATCTGACATCATTTGTTTGTCTCTTCTAATTAATATTCAACTCACCCCCTCGCACATTGTTATCCGCTCCTATTGTCAGTTTCAGTGAGGCCTGTAAACTTATTTCCTAACAATGCTTATAATTAACAAACATCTCAAATCAATGTCATACAATCATGCTTATTTACACTACAATCACTCTGGCATTTACATTATTGTGATACAAATTACTGCCACACAGTTCTGCAGATGGAATAAGTATTTTTTAGCATTTTTTTGACCATGTCTCCTATTTTGCATCTTCTCTTGCCATTTAAAACTTGTACATATAAAAATTATATTTAAATTCAAAAACACCCTAATTATTTTCCCTATAAGAATAAATAGCTAGTGGTATGTGACGATCATGAAAACTACCCTAGCTGTGTGAACATATTATAATGCAATATCATTTTATCAGAGTAAATCCCCCCCCCAAATATATGCCCTATTATGTATTTTAAATATATCTTTCATGCAAAGGTTTAAATGACAGTGGCATTTTTAAAAGTATTTCAATCATTCACATTCATCTTTGGTTTAATATTCACTGTCTGTCCACCAAATTCGTAACTGTAAAAAATACATACACACAGTAGAATTTAAATACATTTTATTTGTTTTAAAAAAAATTGATGCCTAATGTATAACTAAGAGTAAACCACAACAAAAACAAAATACATCATCATGACACAACATTCAAATTATGCTGACAAACCATGGCTGGTATGCTTGCTTTGTCTCAGCTAATAAGAGAGAGAGACTGTCTTTAGCAATAGCTTCTGCTTACTTGAATAATGTTATGGTGCATAACTTTTTTATCCCAGCTATGCTAGCATAGATGGGTTGAAATGAATGCCACAGCATATAATGCAGTGTAGCTGCAAATTATTTTAAGAGCCATATTTGCATTATGAAAACAGTTCTGTAATCCTTAATCACTTTTTTTTTGGCCAGCAGGGATGTACTGCAACTTCCTAGAGTGCTTGGATTTTACTACCAACATAAATTTAAGGTCTCACCAACATATATGGTGAACAAATTACTTACAAACTGTCAGTTTTCATTTGTTCTGCAGTAATATTTAAAGCTTTGTTAACAGATTTTTGGTACAACAAAACTAGAAATAATCTTTGATTCATAAACCCAAGTGTCACTACGTTGCTAATGAATTTATAAAATTCACTCACTGCTAGCATATTGTACTGTGTATCATATTTTATAAAAGGTTAATTTTTTGACATAACTTATATTATTTTATTGATTTATGTGCATAGTCAGTTCCTATGTTATGATAGTGTTATTGTTGTCATTTTTTGTTTTTTGTGTCCATTTCTAACAATATGCTTTGATATTTTATAATAATGACTTTGTTGAATGATGCACTGAAAGCTTGCTTAAATTCCATTTTATGGGCATAGTTTAAGTTTACAATGAGAATTACCTTCTCTGACAAAGAGAAGTAAATACTAAATACGTATAAGTTTTGAACTATGCAAGATAAGTTGACTATGATGTACATCTTATGTTAATAAATAAGCATGTTTGTGCTTTGTTGGACAAGAAGCTTCATTTGTTATGCAAGTAATCTTTAAAAAGGGACTTTATATAAAAACTGTTGCTTTGCCTTTGATGAGTGAGTTTCTGATTTTCGTTACTTTATGATTGATGTTTCAGTGTGACGGGTTTCTGTTCCCAGATTGCTTAAGGGGAGTTCAAAGGTCCAATGTTAATTTAGCAAAGTTAATATACCTATTGAGGCAGACCAATTAGGCTGCAATGCTTTATGAACACTGAAGTAGAACTATAGCATTTATGGTATTGAGTCAAGAGTTAAGGTTTTTTCCCTTCTTGTCTTTTGGTTAAACATTTACACAAAAACAACCGTAATTCACAGTTTATGAATATTCTTGAATAACTCTGCTTCAGTAGCTTCACTGTTATGTTTGGGAAACAGTAGTGAATATTTAAATGCAGTTGATTTGATGGTCTTTTACTTAGAGATACATATAAGCAGGAAAGTGTAATTTTGAGAAAATTGCAATAAAAGATAAAGTTGTTAAACCTCACTCTTAGCTCAAACAATGAATTTAACATCTCACCAGAACAAAGGCAGCAACAACAGAACAGCCGACAGGAAAAAAGAAGTTCCTCTATCAAATAGTGAAAACCAGAACCTGCTAGTCGGTATCATGGGAAAATTAAAATCATTATATTTTGTTATAATAATCAGGAGCAGCTTTATTTGTTAACCTTTATTTTATACACCAAAAGGCTTGATGTATGCAGATGATGTATACCTGTTTCACTCTTAAGTTCAAAGTAGAAGTAAACAGCTTAATGTATCACACTGACAGGCAACATGGAGGAATGATGGGAAATAAGTACCTGCAAGAGGAAATTACTCCAGATAGCATGTGAATACTGCACATTCTGCAGCTTGGGAATTATTAACTTTTAAACATTTGTTTGTCTTATTCCTATATTTTGCCTTACATCCTAAACTTCTAATACATAATACTAAGAGTAGGCAAATAAAAATGGTACCTGAATAGTTAGGCAGCTCTACCTAACTGCTATTCTACCTGTGATTAAACATATTGAATTAAACTGTTCTTAATTTTAGAAATCATTCATTTAATGACTGTATCAGTATACCACCTTTTCTTTAAACTTTTTTGAGTCAAGTTAAGAAAATGATAAGCACTATAGGTATTTCTACAACAGAAAATGAACGCAATGCAAACAAACCGAGCAACAATTATTCATCACTAACAACAGCATTCAGTTATTGCTAAGCAACAGCTATCTACATTCATTGTTGATTAAAGGTGGATACTTTTCAGAGAATTTTTTAAAAACGTTTAACACAATTCTCTTCTGTCCACTTTACAGTTTATGTTTCTTCACAGCGTACTTCGCCCACCAGCCAATTAGAACGCTTCCTTTTCACATGGATTTGTTTACAGCTCCTTTGAACTTAAAGTGAAACCACTTTAGTAATGTGGGTTAATTATTACTAAAACCAGCACAATAATCCCTGATCCAATTGTGGAACTGAATATCCAATAATTTAATGAAAATAAATATTAAAAAAATGCATTTATCAATTATTTTTATTAAGGAAGAAACCAGTAAATATTTCATTGCAATTAGAAGGGATTTGGACTCATGGAAGGGACTTGTGGAAATGAGTGAGGCCAAATTTTTAAAAATAACTTTTGATACAAAATTAAAATGGAAAAAACATATTGACAATATATGTAAGAAGGTGGGGAAAAAAACTACCATTACTGAAAGACTAGCAGGGATAAAATGAGGATGTACTGTATTGACTTTGTACTATAATACTTTTTACGAGTTGTATCTACTAAACCAGTTTTTAAATTTTGTAGAGAAATGCTAATGTTTGCAAACGTGGTAATGTAGTACAAAACCAAATTCTTTGTTTAATAATAGGAACTGTTAAAGCTACACCAATACTTGTTATACAAATCTTAACAAATAATTCAAGTATACATTTTGAAATTGGAAAAAAAAGAAGAAAAGGAGCTATCACACAATATGGAAAATGAATAAGATTACTCCATGATAACTAGAAAAAGAACAGTCACAGATAAACTTCAGAATTCTGTGTTGTATGTAAACCTTTCTATATACAGTCTAAGAAGTAAACAGAAATTTAAACTCCCTTTTTTAAAGGAACATTTACTTAAAATAACCAATATCTTAAACTTCTTTGGTACTGGACAAGAAATCTGAAACTTTCCAGTATGTTTTAAAATAAATACCACTAGAAGCAATTTAAAATACTCTCCTAACAAGCGGCTACATATTTTACTGAAGGTTCCTGCTTGCCAAATAATGGTGTTGGTGCAGAATGCTCTTTTTTCTCCTACATAAGATTACACTTAAATTCTACAAACTTTGAGACAAAATCTTAGCAGCTCTTTTCAGCTTAATTAATCTTCTGTACCAAACCCAGAAATTTGAGAAGGTTGTCATACTGGCTGATTCAAAAGCAGCTATCACAGGTATATCATCTATGTAACAGCCAAAAGTCGTTATCTTAGAATGTCACAAACGGATGTAATAACTAACCAAATTAAATAAAAGACTAATTATACAAAGAGTTCCTGCACACTGGAGTGGAAGGAAATGAAGCAGTTGATTGTTTTTTGGCTAAAAGTGTAGCACAATCATATCAAAATCATCTAAAACATATTGCATCATTCAAGCAAAAGAATAATTACATCTGTATAAAAATACCAAACTTAATGAATGTCAGGTAACTTTAAGGCCTATGGACCTTGAGCTCATTTTAATGTAATTTCAACATTTCATTCATGCATTCGTCGTTCAATATGATCTACCTGGTTGAAGGATGTATAACTTGGAAGAAAATGCATCAAAATCAACTGGAAACTGGTGGATAAGTTTATATGGTAATATGAGTAAAATTGCTGCACTTCTAAGAAAATCCTCAGATACGTTTTAGGTTATTTACTGAATATCTACATCTAATTGGCATTGCTGATTTCCCTACTTGCTGCTTCTGCCATCTTTCGCCTTCCAGCCTCCATTCAGTATTACAGTTTTCCTGCTAAATATTGGAGTGCAAAAGAGCAAATGACCTCATTGGAAACCATCCAACTAACCATTTTTAGGGATTAATAATTCTGCTTCTAGCTCTGCATATCATGACAAATTTGTATCACTTAATTTAGAAAGATCCTTAGATTATTCTTACTCTTTGAAACAAAATTGGACATTGAATTTTTCACCTTTCAACATTCCTTAAACACTAAAAATACTTCCGTAGGTCAGAAATGAGCAAGGAGTTTACTGTTTAAAGCATTACTGAGAAGCATTGCTACATAATGCTGCTGTGATGTATGAAATAACAAATAGCAGTAACAAGTTAATAACAGCTTAGAAAATAACTACTTGTCAACAAAGCTTATTAGAAAAACATCATAATGTGATGCATGTCATGGTAACACACAAACATTATGAGGAATGTCTTTTACTATGGAGTCGCCAGCTTGTCAAAATTTTGCTAACTATGCTGTGTCTACTGAATTTCATGTTTGAACATCACCATTTGGGTTAGGGATATTATGAATGTTCAGTAGCAAAATCTAGAAGAAATTTACCTGTAATTGACTTCTGCTTTAACTCCACTGATAGATTGGAACTTTCCTGCCAACTTGCTTCGCCTTCCACTTGTTATAGACAGAGTGGCTATATCAAGTTCCTGTAAGTTTGGAAGCTACCAGGACTTGCTCTGAAATACTCTATTTAGAATGTACATATTTAATGATACATTTAGTGGAACAGATGTTGCTCCCCTCTTAGGCTTACAATTTTTATACTTTATTAATGTCATACATTTCTCAATGCAATTGTTCTGATTTACTGCGTATCCTACTATGAAGGCTATGTTCCTGTATGATTACTTTACTTCTAAATGAGTTAAAGTGAGTACTACACCCCTATACCATAACACCAACTGCAGCTTATGGATAAGACTTTTTGGGCCTGGGGATGAAAAACCATCACTTGTACATGGAGGAGCACAGCATACAGAACATAATTTATTTAGTTGCTTTATTTATACTAGTTTCGGGAAACACTTCTGTTTGACTCAAGTAGTTTTATAGGAGCATATCGCAGCAAGAAACCAAGGACAAACAATGCAACATGTAAGCATTAACTCTGATATATTTCTGTGTAACAAAAGATAAGCAACTCAACTTTAATTTTCATTTAGCTTCTACAGCAGCATCCCACGTGAAAGTAAATGAAAATTGAAATAGAATTAAAAATACAATATTAACACAAACTTATTTCATACATAGTTTCCCTAACATGTTCCAGCACTTATGTTTTTTTTGTTTTTTTTTTTGTTTTTTTTGGGCAGGGGCTAAAATATCTTGAAAAATAATGGAGTAAATTGTGTTTTCATGAACATGCACATAATTGGTAAATTACTGATTGTGATTTTAAACAAATATTGGACAACATGACATTTAAATGGGTTGATGGTGAAGGGGTTAAAGGGTCAAAGAGCAACAAGCACCACAAATTATTTAGCAACTTTGTATATTAGAATGTTGTTAGCTCCTGCTATTGTGCAAAACTTCACAAAAACAAAAAGAACAACAACATTATGACTTGTTAGTAAGCCTTGTGTGATGAAAATAACTGTATAACATGGGAATCACCATATAGCAATAATATGACTATTGGTGGAATGCAATTGCAGACATGAAGCATTTCAGTCTGATTTGGCTTTCATTACTTTAGATTAAGCTGTGATAGTTCTGTGAGACTGCTATGCTACCAAACCCTAAATTCTGAAATGTCAGTCACAGAGTTAAAGAAGAAATAGCATAGCAAAGCATCAAGTAAGCAAAGAAGGTAGAATGGATTAGGGTATTAGATGTGCAACAGTTGATAGTACTTTATTTGAAACTGGCCTCATAGAGCTAATGAATTGGACAATTTCAGGTAATTTCTGCAATAAAATTAGTTTAATGTATATGAAAAATATTATTTATTTATAGATAATGACAACACAGAAATCTGAATAATATGTAGCATATACTTTGTCATCACTTGGTTACTATAGAACCAAAATTGTTAATGTACTTGCAAAAGAATCACATTGGCATTTAAAAATATTATATGAAAAGAAAAACAATATATTTACTTTCACACCTCATATATAAGAAGGGATTTAAAATTTAGGAATTGCTAATAAATATAGTGCAATTATAATAACAGCTAAACTATTCTTATGAAAGCTTATGTTTCTGTTTATTTAACATTAATCAAGATAAAACTTTTGCAGAAATTGTTTCATTGCATATTCTATATGGGTACAAGGGGGATACAGGAGGCTGAATGATACCATGAGAATATTATTGTGAGAATGCACTTCAAAAAATCTGATGTGATACATTCAAATGACTTTCTCCACCCTCTATCGTTTATTAGTGAGTACATAACCTATTCTTACTAAAGCTTATTTTTATATCTACTACATTTTAATCCAAATAAACCTCTGCAGAAATAGCTACATTATACATTTCATTATAGATACAAGAGAAGAGCAATAGTCACATGTTTAAGAACTGGATGCTACATGCTAGCCTTAAAACTCTATACTGTTTCCATGCAATTGTGAGAAACAATTGAATGTTGAAAGGACTTTTAAGAATGACGAAGAAATGGACAATTCAAACCATTAATAAGGATACTTCGGAAATGGCATATGCCACCAAAAAACTTATTTTAAATAAATTGCATTTTTTAAAGAGATCTACATTTTTTGTGAAGTATGTTTTCGTCTATCGTTCAACATTTACCAGTTATACAAGATTATATAAAATTCCTTCCGAATGAAGAAGACTTCAAAGGATATTCCCAGAAAATTCAAGATATACATTTTATTTGTCATATAAATATCTTTAATTTATGATATTTTAATCAAAATTGTTATACCTACTTTTTAGAAAATTAAAGTTTTAAAAAAATGTTCTATGTAAATAGTAGTAATGGGTTGGGGGATTTTCTTGAAAATCTTTGTGTTGCATCCTTGGAAGATACTGAACTTAAATACCAAGTATGGTACTTATCCAAATTTTCAAGTTTGAGTTATGTTGTTCACAGACAAACAGACTGACACACGCATGCATGCACGCGCACACGCACACATGGATCTTTTTCTAAAAATGCTTTTTATGGATTCTGGGGGCCTCAAAACATATATTTCCAGTGAAATCCTGATATAAAATTTTTGGGTGGAGTACAATACTTCCCCTACTTACTATAGGTAGTAGAGAAAGTGAAAATGTGGGATGAAGTATTGAAAATTTCTAAACAATAGAAATAAATATCTTGGAAATGGTTAATCCATAAAGCAATTTAATGTAATTGTGTGTTTCTATGAGAATTACATTTTATGCTGTAGTAGGAGTTTGTCTCACGGTTTGTCAGTTATACAAAATTCATTCAGAATTAAGAGGACTTTATAGGCTGTTCACGGAGAATTCATTATATACACTTTATTAGTCATACAATTATTTTAAAAATATCAAAATTTTTAGAATTGTTTTGAGAAAATAAAACTAACGAAAAAATATCCATATAGAGGGTAGTTTGTGGTTTTGGAATTTTGTTGAAAATCTTTGACGTTTGCTTGGAAGATGTTGCACTTAAATAACAAGTTTGGTATTTATCTGACATATTGTTTTTGAGTTATTGCTCTCTCTTTCTCTCTCTCCCTCCCACACACACTCACACACATTTGGTTTTACTTCAGGAAACCTCAAAAAATACATTTCTGGTGAAACCTTGATATCAGGTTTTCCTCTTCCTAACATAAATAAGTGGTGGTGAAAGAAAACACATTGTTTTTCTTCTGTTGTAAAATTAGAAATATTATATCTATAGTTTTGCAAGTTCATTGAATTAAGAATTTTATCACTGGTGAGTGCAGTATATCACTTTCTTTTATGAAATTATGTCTATCTGCTTATGTAATGGTTATTATACTGAGTAAATGCAATGATGTTTTAGCAATCTGCCAGAGAGTATTTCTAATTCACTTAACATGCCACAAGTTCAAATGCATTCAGAAAGAAAGCATCACATAATCAGAATGCAATGTTACTACAATAGAAAGTACTGATGCAAGTAGGAATGTTATATGCAGAACTTAAAGAAAATATTTGTACATGTACGAGGAGCATTCTAAAAGTTCTCAGGCCAACCAAGAAAACACAAGATTTATGAGATTTTTTTCCCTCAACTTATTCACCTTGTAAACCAATACATTAGCCTAATTACTTTACAATTTTTTAATACCCTCTGTAAAGTAAGATATGTCCAACTGTATAAAATAAGCATTTGTCTCAGCTTCAGCCTCATCATTTGAGTATTTGTCCAGCAAGTCATTCTTCAGTTTTGGAACAAGCAGCAATTGCTGGGAGCCAAATCTGACAAATATGGTGAATGTTGTGCAATTTTGCAGCAACATTCCCAGACATATGTAAAGACTTATTATCCTGATGAAAGACAACTCTATTTGTTGCAAGATATGGATGTTTAACCTGAATAGCATCCTTCAATTGGTGTAGTAGTTTAGCATAAAATCCCCGGTGATGGTTTTGTCCCTCTGCAGGTAGTCGATGAGTACCACAGCATGAGAATCCAAAAAACTCATAGCCACAACTTTTCCTGCAAATGGAACCATTTTTTCTTTCTTTAGTACACCTTCACCTGTTGCCACCCACTGTTTCAATTGCTCCTTTGTCTCTAGCATATATGATGAATCCATTTTTCATCTATTGTTTTGAGATATTAGAGAAACTCATTGGTACTGCATTTAAACAAGTGTAAATACTTTTGAGAAATGTTCATTCAAATGTGTTTTTGGTCCATTGTTAACAAACGTGGCACCCATTGAGTGGAAAGCTTTCTCATCCACAAAGCTTTGTGTAAAATGTAGTGGACATTGAGGTCTTTGGAATGTCAACTGACTCATGTACCTTCAGTCAGCAATCACTCAGTATAGCATTGAGTATCATTGCAGTTCTGGGATGCTCTAAGCACTCATCATCTTGAACGGATGTATGACAATGCTAAAATATCAGCCCACTTTTTAACTAACAAAACCAAAGGGGAAGAATCCTTTAATGTCAAATTTAAATCATTTTGTGTTTCTGTTGGGATTAAACCTTTCAAAATTAAGTAATTTATCGTGGCTCAGATTTCAGTTTTATGCATTTTGTAGATAATGTTAACACTAGTTTGTTTACATGATCATCAGAAGCAAGTGACTACACTTATACATCTGAAACTCCAAACATGCCATCTAAAGGATGATACATAATGATTATCATTGTATTAGCCATCTTTACCACATCTCTGAGTATAGCCAAGACCTTTTAGAACAATCCTCGTATAGTCCTGCTATTTTAACATTATTCACTTTGGATTACAAATGCTCACAATGTATTGTACTACAAATACTCCCAATGTTCAGCCCATATATCAGATGTATCATAAGTTAAAATATTTATAATGGATTGTTCATATAGTAATACTCATTCACAAAGCTGGCAGGAAGATGTGCTATATTGAATTCTATTCCTTTATTATGCATGTTTGTGTACAGAAGGGTAGCTTTTATTTTAACAGGAACATTTCTGTTTTTTTTTATATAAAAAAGCTTTGCAAAGAATGCTTTTATAACATTTTGTTTTTTTGTTTGAGATAAGTTTAGACATTGCAGAAGTGTCTGTACAGCTTTTATGACATTAATTGCCAAAATTATATTTTTTGTGTAAATAAAGGCATAAAGAGCCATTCACTATAGAAGAAAATGCACATATCATTTCTGGGCAAAGAGTGTGTTTGATTATCTTGCATATTGTTTTATTTCAAGAAACAGTTCTACTAATTTCTCTGCCAGCCCTATTTTTGTGTTAAACTGAAACCTTGCCTATAGCTTTACTGTAACTGGTAATACTGATTTCACTACTCATCCTCAAAATTAAAAAGTGTCACCTAATGCAGATAGAAGAATCTGAAATTCTTTCTATGAAAATCCAAACTTAACCTGCAAAACATACATGTGTGAAATATTGAACACTTATTCGCACCCTAAGATCTTAGTTACAAAACTAATGCAAAAAAATAGAAATTGGGTAACATAATCATTTCATTTTATACTTCCAAGTGCTTTGCAAATAAAATGCCTTATGTGATAGTGTGTAAGTAATATATGGAAAATGAAAAGCACAGCTTATATTATTAATAATAATATTAAATAGCAAATTCTACAGATATCACATTTGTACAAAATGAGGAATTTATAAGCCTCACGTAACTAATTATCTTCAAAAAAGATAAGTGAAGCATGTAAGCTACTTATTTAATACAAATTAGATATTTACAGCACATATTAATCAATTAGACTTAACATTTAGAAATAAAATTCTGTCTAGGAATTGAATTTTATCGTTTCTCTTTAATTTGGAAGAGAAAAGGCAACAATATAGTTATAAGCGAATGTTTTACTATTAATTAATTTTCATGAAATGGGAAAGAAAGTGTTTCCATGGTTTTGACACATATCTATAGTTAAGCAGCTTTATTAAAGTGTGGTTAACATTACCATCAATAATAAATGCATTGCAGCTCTATATTTCATCATAACCATGTAATGAGTGAAGTTTCACATTGTATTCTTTCAGTATTTCAAAAGAAATAATTCATATATGGTTTTGTTGTATGGCTTTACTTAAAGTGTATTGCACATATTGTAACATGTTTTATGTTTATTCTGTTGTTTGTTTTATTTATGGAAATTTAGCAAAATAAAACAGTTTTGTTTCTTTGAAGTGCCCTTTATAAGCTCACTGGTTTCTTATCCAGCCTTGCACAGGTGCATTTTTGTGTTTAAAATGTGTATATCAGGAATTATATGTAAAGGGTTGAAAATATAAGTAGGGCAATTTTTGAAAACTGTAAGGTGTAAAATCATAATCTGCAGACAAAAAATTTGATGTGTTGGCTGCTCTAGTTCCATTACCAATAAAAGTAGAACACAGTATAAGTTAGCATCCCATCCTTCTTTTTCCTATGCTGCCTGCTGGCATCAGTGATACCAGAGGTTTCCTTGTTTTGTGACATCTTCATATCTGCTTAGAACTAAGGTTTCCATGAGGGAAAAAACATTAAACAATCTTTATTGGTAAGGTAGCAAGCTGCATAAAACTTAACTTTGTACTCACTGTCAAACTGTAAACTAAAGTAAATGTGGACATAGAGAACATCTGGTATTGTTATACTAAGAAGGTAAGGGTAAGGGGGTTGGACGGTTAACTCCTAGCAGAAAATATCAGGTACTTTATCTCTGCTGCCATACCTATAGGGTTGCCAGGTCTTAGATTTTGCCTAAAATAATCTTTAGCTCTTTTTTGAGTTACGTTTATGTTTTGTGTTTTTATTTCTCCACAAAGAGGATTTTTTTTAAACTTTTCAGATGGAAAAGCCTTTATTTTTCAAATGGATGCAGAAATATAACTAAAATCTGATGAGAAATGGTAGCAGACACAGATGTAGGTGACTAATCTCCTCGTCAGAAAATGTTGCATGTGTTCTTCCTGCATCATGCCCACTTAAAATAAAAATATGTGACAGCTAACTGTTCTGAGTAGCTTTGTAGGCTATGCAGTGTATTATGAACATATGACCATGAAAGAAGCTGTAATATATGTAATATATCTATTTTCTTTTATGCCCCCAATGTAAAGAGAGGTCACAAAGTGCACATACCCACATGTTTTATGACATTACCATGGGTATGGTTGGTTGATATGGACATGTACCTGATGATTTAATGGTCCAAGACATCGGTATTAACAGCTTTATTTTCATAGCAGAGCTGAATTCTGCACCATGTTCTGAAAGTTGTTTTGCAGAGATAATCAAAGGTCAGTTTGTTGTCAGTCTACCACTTTGGAAATAGTCTTTTACACTAACTATTGTGAATACACATTTTTCCCACTCCAACATTTTTTTCTTTCCTTGACTTTTCCATACCAAAGTGATCACAAGAATTAATGTTTGTTTCCTGGTGTCGCTATATGATATGTTTCATCAAGCGAAACCACTGTCTTTAATATTTGTTCAATGGTATATGGAACGTGCTTGTATATTACTTCCTTGTACAACCCAACTCCACACACCAGGGTTACCAAGATTCTCAAGATTACTAATATGATTACTAGCACTTCAAGTCGTCCTCCGTGGACGAGTGGTACCGTGCTAGCCTCTAATTCCCGAGGTTGCGGGTTCAAGACCTGTGAAGGGCGATGGATTTTTTCGGGCGTAAAAATCCTTAGCATGGCTTCCTTCAGAAGGGAAGTAAAGCCGGTGGTCCTATGTCATAGATTTACGGCATGTAAAAGAACCTCAAGCCTGATAAGAGGCCTCTGAGCAAAATTTCTGGCCTTTCACGCCCAATATAGAATGGGACGCTAAGGACCATCGTAGTTAAAGAGCGTCCATAAATAAAACTCACTTTAATTTCTAGCACTTCAACACAATCACAAAATAAAGGGAGGTATGCATATATCATGACCTCACTGTAGTATGTTAAATAAATGTATAGGTATAATATAATTATGGCATTGAAAACTGCTCCAAGCCATATGTTGCATTTTGGAGGGATTATAACACACAAGTAAATGTAGTACAAAGTAATTTCTTTATCATCAAATTTGTGATGCTCTTCCATATTGTAGCTTACTTGTAGTGCAGCACATGGTTGAAAGTGACAAGAATGCATTTTGGATAATTTGTGATCAGGAAAACGAATGTTATTTGAAATGAATATCATTTAAACATTAGATTACCACAAGTGTTTTTTAACCTTGTAGATCTCAGCAATAAGTACAAAAATGTAAGTGGAACGCCACCTCTATAAAGGTTTGGTCCTAATCACTTAAATAAGAGATAGGTTTTAAAATTCCACACTTAACAAGTTAGGCTTGAGTATTATGTTATACAGAGTCTTTCATATGTAAGGAATAGTGAAAATAAAACTAAAATTAATGCATTTTTTGGACACATCAAATTTAATATATACAAGGAGTATTTTATAAAAAAGAAACAAAATTTTCAGTCATTATTGTACAGGTGTGACGTTTGTCAACAAAAATTTTAAATGGCAACATATTTTTTCAATTTTTTCCCTGAAAGGTAGTGTGTGTGTGTGCACGCGCGAACATGGATGGGTTTTTTTTTGTCCCCCCCCCCATTTATTACAACTAAGGCCATATTGGGGCTTTGCCTTTGGAACAATTGCTCATCAGCAATGATATTCACTCATTTTACTATTCTGTTAGTATTTGGGTTTGTTTACATTGGGGAGCATTTTGAACATCTTATTAAATATATAAAATCTCATTTGTTAAAGTAGTTGTATAAATTGTGGAGAAAATTGTTAAACAAGCCAACAATTAAACTGTTCCTATAGCAACCAAACCTTCTGTATAAGACAAATGAAATTGTGTAACTATATGTTGTCATTTAGAATTTTTGTTCATGACATCACACCTGTACAATAATGGATGAAACTGTTTCATTTTTGTAAAATGTGCCTTTCAAAATATTAAATATGGCCTGTCTGAGCATTTTTTAAAAAATGAATTAATTTTAGTTTTACTGGTGAAAGACCCTGTATAATTTGTATGAGAGTTAGCTTTTGAAAGCCGTAAGGTAACCTATAAGTATTATCAGGTGTTAAAGTGAGGGGTCCCACGTCTGTGCCTAAGTGGAATATATATGTAATAAAAGATTTTTGAATGTAAAGTTTAATTTTTGCCTGGTCCAATACCATAAGCATACAAAATGCTGTTCAGAAAGGACAATTGGTACAGATTTGTACACAGAAGGTTGAAAGCATTGTAGAGGTAATTTTTCAGAACTGCAAGGTAGCTTGTAGTTTTTATTAGGTGTTAAAAGTAATTTTACAGGTTTTGTCCTGATCACACCATCTCTGCTTTCCCAGTTATAGACCTTCAGCCATCTCATTTATCCCTTTGGATTAAAATATTGTAAAGATGTTATTTTCTCAGTAAAAGACTAAAGGTATTCACTGAAAATTAATATTCACCAAGAGCATAGCAAATTTGCGTGAGTTGATTATGAACAGAGCCCGGAATTTGGTGATGATATGTTATCTTTTAATTGTTGTATGGAAAATGCATTTCTAATGTGTACATGAATCCGTATCAAGGGTCCCAGATTATGAAAATGCATATTTATTACATCATTTTTTGGTCATTTTATGCCATTTTAAATTTTTAAGGTATTTTTTTTTAATCTTGTCATTTTCTTGCATTTACATTTAGTGTGTAGAGATTTTTTATACTATTGACATTTTACATAAGGATAACTTTTCAAACATCCAAAATTTCACTATTCAACTGAGAAGTAAGAGTAACTTTGTTTAGCCTTTACTAGCATTCTTGGAAAAAAGTAATTCCAATTTAATGCTTAGTCTGGAAAGGGTTGCTTGCGGGTGGAGGGGTGGCTGTTTTTAGGGGAGTAGGTATCATAACAGTTATGAATTACTCATCTCCCACAGTAGAGATGAGACAGGTCAGTTTTCCCTTTTCCGTGTTAATAAGTGAGTCCAATCAGGTTGCTGTTGTCCTTGTCCGTGTGTCATATCATAGGCTGTGAAGTCCTCTTCATTCACACTGAATTTTATATACAGTACACCCTCGCTAATTCGAAATCGGATAAACCAAAAACTTGATTAAATCGTAGTAGCTGCTCGGTCCCTGCTGAATTACATGGAAAAATCTACTGGTTAAATTGAATTTCGGATAATTCGTACTACAAACTAAAATTTGGTTCCTTCATTACATATTCTATACACTATTCTTCGTTTAAACCGAATATGCATGTTATGTTGTGCACTATGGTATTTTCGTTGCGCATTTTGCATAATTTTTCTCAATACTGTACTGTAATTTCTCAACAATGTCCTGACTGTTTACTTGCTGATTATGTGTCACCTTCACAACATATGATACAAGGGTAAGAGGAGGTCGGTCGGAACATCACACGCAATTCACAACAATCCAGAGAGCTCTTTGTCTCTGCTTGTGAACAGTGAATGTTTGTTTTTGTTTTTCGCTCTATCACTCACTATGCAGCCAAAACAGAAGCGTGCTCATAATACTCTCACGCTGAAACAAAAACAGCAAATTTTACATATGGTCGACAGTGGAGAGAAGACCAAAACACAGGTTGCAGAGCATTTTCAGATTCCAAAGTCTACTCTCTCATCGATTATAAGTTCAAAACAGAAAATAAAGGCAAATCTGGCAGGTTCATTTAGTGAAAATAGCAAGCATATGAGGCCAGTGAAGCATGAAGAAGTGGAGGATTCACTGTTCGAATGGTTCCAACACATGCATTCACAGCAAATTCCATTGTCCGGCCCCATGCTTCAAGAAAAGGCTCGAAAAATTGCCCAGAAAAAGGGAATTTCTGGGTTTGTGTGTTCTGAAGGATGGCTATGGCGTTTTCAGAAGATACATAAAATCAGTGCTGTGAGTGTCTGTGATGAGGCACATAGAGTAAACGAGGAAGATGCCAATGAGTGGGCGCGGGAGTTTCAATCCAAGCTCTCTCATCATCACCCAGGGAATGTATTTAATATGGATGAAGCAGGCGTCTTCTATAACCTGATGCCTGAGAAAACACTACATGTCAAGGGTGAAAAATGCCATGGAGGAACACGCAGCAAGGAGAGACTGACGGTGGTCTTGTGTTGTAATTCAGATGGTTCTGAGAAGCTCAAACCATTAGTGATTGGAAAATACAAAATCCACGTTGTTTTAAAAATGTCAACCTATTCAATCTGCCATGTCACTACGAGAATAACAGTAAAGTTTGGATGACCAAATCTCTCTTCCGTAGTTGGCTCTTGAAGATTCAACAACAAATGGCTGTGAGGAAGAGAAATATTCTGCTAACTTTGAACCACTGCTCACACATCAGTTTGACGACCTGGAACTTCTGAACATAGAAGTTACCTTCTTACCAGCTAACACCATGAGCCCCTGCAGCCATTAGACCAAGGAATAATCACCTCATTGAAGCGTAATTACAGATGCCGACTGGTTAAGGTTGCCATCAGTGCAATAGAACTACAAGTAACAGTTCCACATTGGAATGCACTGCAAGCTATCCGCAACATAGCTGCTGCCTGGGATGAAGTTAAAACAGACACCATAACTAAATGTTTTAATAAGGCCTGGACAGCAACTGACAACGCCATTGAAACTGAATAGGAAACCGATGATCCAACATCTGAACTTGCTCATAATGTGGATACAACTGTGGATTCTGATACTGCTCTTCTACAGGCTTACACCCGGTTGGTGCCCTCTTGTACCATCAATATGGAAGAATGGACACAGGTAGATAACAACATCTGTGCTGTGGAAGAACCAGTCATCAGTTCTGCTGATGATGCAGAAGAGAATGATAATTCTTTACTGTCTTCTTCTGAGGAGGGAAATGAAGATACGATGCCACCATCTCGCACTGAAGTTGCAGCTGCAATTTCTGTTCTCGAGAGATTTGCTGCCACTCTTCTGATGTCCCCATGGCATTTCAAGCTACCCCGGATGTAGTGCCTTCGAAGAGTGCCTTAATATTATAACCAACAGTCCGTCAAACAGCAATGATTTTTTCAAATTATAGAAACTAAAATGTGTAATGGATAAGAATTGTTGTAAACTAAAACATGTGTTAGGATTAAAACTTAAGTTTTAAAAGAACATTACATTAAAGTGTTTCTTAAGATTATTGTATGTTGTATTGCACGACTCACTAATTCAATGAGTACAATATTGTTCCATATTTGTACTGTTTTAAAAAAATTATGACAGGCATGTGACAGTATACCTTCTCAATTAAACAGGTACCAGATACACTGTATACAATAGTTATTTTTAATTTTTCATAGAGGTCATGAACGTAGAACATCCTCATTGATTGGTACACATAACAAAAGAAAAACTGAACTCAACAGTCGTTATTTGCCATTTCAGATAATACAGAACTATTTTTACAAAACCTCGTTAATTCAAACTTCGTTAAACTGAATTGGCTATTTTTCGGTCCCTTGAAATTCGGTTAAACGAGGGTTTACTATAATCTGAGAATTCAAGAGATTTAATGCTGCAGTTCTGTAAGACCTGCTTCAGAAACAGCTTTTTTAATTTTCTTTTCAGATTCTTCAAACAAGAACCAAAACAAATATATTTTGAATTAATTTTCCAAATTATCTCATTATTCTAATACCTACTTTTTCCACTTGTGTAGCAGTTATACCCATGTATAATATAATTTATAATTTTCTTTACACTAATTTTAATAAAGTAAATAAATCTCAGGTTAGGTCATTGAGGTAATGATTGTGTCACTTTTTAAAACTTTTAATAGGTCATTTTATAAAAAATTTTAGGTCAGTAAAATCTGGTCCCTGATTATGAATAACACCCTCCCTCCCAAAATTGCTCATTTCTAAAATACTTGGAAATATTTTGTAATTTCTGTCTACCAGAAATGACAGTGCTTTTCAGTGGTGAAAGAATTATGTAAGTATTTTGAAGTGGTTTCCAAGTTTATGTTGGACATGCAGCCAATAATACACAAACTCTCCCTCTCTTTATGTTATTGCTGTAGCTTAATCGCTATCCTTTGGAAACACTGTGGGAGGGGTGCTAATTTCCTTCTGGATAAAATTTGGGGAGCCACAGTGGCTATGAACATCTCTGCTTTAATACATCCACTAGATGTCACTACTGTTGGCATACAGCTGTCCAGGACTTATTGTAAGGTATTTGGTTTTGCTCTCTATCTACCCCTCTAGTAACACTTTAGGATTTGGTAACTATAGGAGTCAGATATTTATTACTTTCACTTTCTTTAATGTTTGCTAGAACTAGTTTTGATAACATTTGCTCCCATCCTCAGTTGGAGAAGTAAGTAAAGATAAATATCTGACTCGCTCCTACAGACCAGTTAGTAATATTTCACTGTCTTTAGTTTCTCTGTTTTATTTACTCTAGGATTTCCTTACCATCCCAGGATGAAATGAATCTGTTGAGATATCATCTTTATTATACAACAAAATATGTAACTGTTGAGGAACTGATGCACCAAGAATTTGACAGTGTAAAAACCACACATTTGTAAGTTTCTGCATTATCAATATGGTAACGCAGAAGTTGTATTAAATTAAAATCATCCTCTTTTATGGCACCTGCGCTAAAATGTCTTATTTTAGATACTGTGTGAAATAACCCTGTTTTAGGATGTTCTCCAAATGACTACTTGTACTTTGTAGGTACCAGTTTGAACGCATTTGAAATGTTTTGACCAGTTTTATATAACATTTCAAATGCATGCGTATTGCCATTCACCTAAAAACTATAAATGTTGAGAGGCTTTCCATACAAACTACCCTTAATTTTGCACCAATTTCAACCAAATATGAAATGTGTCAACATATTTTTCTCAAGCTTTTATACGTAACATTTTATTTCCTTATTTACAGCAGATAAGAGTTGTTTCATGCATGGGGACAGATAGACAAAGCAATGCTAAAAGGCACTTTGCAGTAGCAAATGCACATAGAAAGTTGTTCAGAAACATATGAAGTATTGAATGCTCCACTGTTGCCTCAATTTTATTTTGGCAATGTTAATTAATTTGAATAAAGTATTTTATTTTGTCTGAGAGTAATATAGAAAGAAAATCTCATATCCCTACAGCAATGTATCTGTACTACATTGCTAACCTGAATTCATAGGATATGCCTTTAGCTCTACTCTGTTATTAAAGAAAATAATAAAGCACTTTTATATATTTATGTATTTAATTGTATAAATTGTACATTTAATTCTTAGCACATGATAAAGGCTATTTCCAGTTCTTAAACATAAATCTATGTTAAGTACTAACAAAAACACATGGCAGAAATGGGTGCAGATATACATAGGTGACAAATAAACAAACTGGAGTTGCAATATTGTTCCTATTTGATCTCTGTTTCACAAAGATAGCATGGTATCGTCGATATAAAGGTTTATAAATAACAGAGAGTGGATGACGGACTTCGGGGAAAATTAGCGTTTCCTTCCGAGTCCGCTCCAAAGCCAGTTTGGGTCATATTGACTGCTGGTGCGAAATGCAGCTGGTTCTCCTCTGCTGACAAAGTTACGCATTTTGTGAGTTGGACGATGGTTGCGCAGTGCATGTAAATAAGCAGCAGTTGCCTTGGGACGCAATGTTCGATCTTGCTCTGGAAAGAGAAAAACCTGCCAGTTATTTCAAAATTCTGTCTTACATAAATAGTAAAGAAGTCCCTAAGCAAAAAGATCACCTTAGTTGGTAAAAATAGCTTAACTATTTTGAATGTCTTCAACTCAACATCTAAGCCTTATCTTTTCTTTTCCCAGTATCTTACATAAATTATGTACTTTTGCAATATTTATTACAGATATTGCATATATATAATCACTAGGAAAATAATATATAATTTGAAATATAAAAGCAGTGAGATGAAATAAAATCAGAAGGAGATAGTGAAAACTAAAGGTATAATGAAGAAAGGATCAACTAGAAAATAAATGTATAAAGGTAAATCAAAATCCTAGAAAATGATGGCATGGGTAAAATAGTATACAGTAATATAATGCTGAAAGGGCATTATTGCAAAATGAGTGTGCAAGTTGGAACCTGAATAAAACAAGTGCCCTAATCATATTATTAAGTTTACAATGATAATTTCCAAAGATGTGCGGCATATTTTTACTTTCTCTACTACATATAGTAAGTAGGGGTAGTATTGTATTCCACCCAAAAATTTGATACCGAGATTTCAGCGGAAATACATGTTTTGAAACCCCCTGAATCCAAAAAAAAGCATTTTTGGAAACATGTCCGTGTGTGTGTGTCTGTCTGTGAACAGCATAACTCCGAAACGAACAGTCGGATAAACACCAAACTTGGTATTTAGGTTCAGTATCTTCCAAGGATGCGACACGAAGGTTTTCAAGAAAATCCCCCCACCCCAGATTATCCTTTACATGGAAGATTTTTCAAAAATTTTAATTTTCTCAAAAATGGCTCAAACGATTTTGATTAAAATATCATATGTTTAAGATATTTTTATGACAAATAAAATGTTTATCTTGAATTTCCTGGGAATGTCTCCAAAAGTATTCTTCATTGGGAACCACTTTTGCATAACTGGTAAACCATAAGAGATAGACAAAATTTTACTACACATAAAATGTAGATCACGTTAAAATACACAATTTATGTCATATACAGTTTTTTTGTTGAGTGAACCATTTTCGAGATATTGCTAGTTATTCCTTTAGATTTTCCAATACTTATACTTTTTCTCAAATTCGTTATTCATTTTTTTATGTCCTGGACATGCAAAGAGATTGGAATGTGCCACATAACAACCAACGCTTAAAAGATTTGACTATCGCTTAAAGCCTACCATATTCCCCTTGCATCCACAAGAAAATTAGCAATAAGATTGACATCTCGATTAACATGAAGCTTATGGAGAATAAACGTTTGTAAAAATAGTTTGTACAAGAGTAGAGAAAGTCATGTGAGTGTAGCACATCAGAATTTTTTTTCTATAAAAATAAGCTATTTTAACAGATCACAGAACATTTTATATGTGCTGAACACATTTACATAAAAGTGTTTAATTGTAATATTTTATTAATAAGGCATTAGCTATACAAATGTAAGGAAAAGTTTGCAGCTTGAGAAAGCTTGCAGAAATAAACCAATTTTCAGTGATAATTTTCTAGATGGAAAAACTTGTCTTTCTGCACTTTCAAATTAAAATAACTTTTTACATGTAAATTAACCTAAACTTGCTGAAAGTATGTATTAATTCATAACACTTTGAAGTAGGCAATTTTAAAGTTTAAAGTGAGTCTCACTTATATTTGTGTTTTAGTTTTTGCGATAGTACTTTGAATTACTTCCACAGAGTTTCCCATTAATTCCCAAAACATCAAATGTATTAAATACAATATCAGCAACTGCAATACTTTATGATAGAAATGCAAAAGTTGTGTGCGTAATGCTTTCTGTGCAATAAAAAATAAAAACATGCGTATACACAGTTTAATGATGTCCATGCTTGAATAGTGCTATGTTAGATTTTATGATACTTTTGGATTCTAGGTTGTAGAATTGGTGCAATACAGGCATCTTTTTGTATACAAATTTGCGATTTAATAGAAAGATATAACACTAAATGTATTCAGGATTATAGTGCTATCAAATTAATGAATTAGCAGGCACTTATTAGTAAACGTTATGTCTTCCATATTGAAGTTCTAGTGCATTCTAAGTTTCATGCATAGAAAGGGAAGTAGAAGAAAGAAAGAAAGAAAGAAAGATACATTTATTTGCTCAATGCTACAGTGGAGGATTATATAAAACCTATTAAAAGAAAGAAGAGGTGGAGGGGATAAGCAGGAACAAAGTAAACAATTTGCCTTGAAAGGCAGGGTGCTGTAGGTTACTTAGTGGGCTCGAAATGGAAGTTTTCATGAAACAGAACCATCCTGAATCTGTTTTAATAAACGTGGAATCACTCATCTCATGTTAATTCCATGATAGAAGTGATTATTTGGTCTAAGTTCATATACATAATTTTTTTTCTCAATATTGTGTTATCCACAGAATATTATTAAAGACATGATAAAATACAAGGGAGATAGACAGAGCAACCTGGTTGTTTATGAAGGAAGTAAACAAGTTTATTCTCTAGTGAATACCTCTCTCTGCCAGAGAAGAAGAAGGATTTTGTGTATAAAGATTTATAGTTATTCAGATGCATGAAATAATAATTCCAGGCAAAATATGTACTGCAATGCAAAACATGTTCTGGTTTGATGTTAGCAAACAATTAAATACTGAAATAAAGTGGACTATAGTTATGTCCCAGTCACAGTGATCTGATGATGTGTAAATCTGCTGATGTAGTTGTTGAATGCTGACAGATGCAGTTTAGTTCCAGGTGCTTTAATACCATTGCCTCTGATATTAGTGCATATGAAAATCACTCGTGAAAGGTTCCACAGTTGACTTCTTGGCACTCAATCACCCAGCTCATTTCAATGTAACTTAATGTAACTGCTATTATATCCTGCAGCCCATTTTCAACCAAGCTGAAGGTCATTTATGTGTGGCAGTTGCAGGACATTGCATAGCTGGCTGGAATATTCAGCTACATAAAAATATGCAAGAGAAAAGTAAGTGATGTCACTACAGATAGCATGTTGAAAGTCTGACACAAATTATTTTTGCAATGGGCATACAGAACTAACACACTGTGTGCTGTTGTATGAAATAGTGTCTTAAAAGCATATACATTACACAAATAGCAAGGAAAGACACTTGCCCATATTTATGAGGAAACAGGTGCATTGAGCAAGAGAAAGTTGTTGTAGCAAATGGAATTACACAAAAGGCTACAGAAGGTCAGTGTCTGCCAAGGAAGGTATATGCAGCCCCTACAAGGAGTGCAGGTATTGCATAAAATATCCCTTCCAGTTATTCAGGCATTATTAGAATTTTGAGAATATTCTGGAAATCAAACACCAACCACTGCATAGGACTATTGAAGATTGCACATGGTTTCAAATTACACTGTGCTATTGTAGGAGTTAATTCATGCAATAAAGATGTGTAAGCAACAGGCTTACAGAAAAAATGTGTGTATGCTTGTGATAGGTTTTGGCAAAAATTAATTAGGTCTAATCAATCAGACAGGAATACAAACAATCCATTTTTATATGAATATCTTCTGGTTTGTTGCAACATTCTTGATCCAAATTCATCTTGAGGTACATTGAGAACAATAGGAAGCTAGCAGCAGCAGCAGCAGATACTGAGAAGAAAGAAAAAAAACATCCCCTGCCTTAGATGACATTGATTCCCTATTCACATATAACCTATTTCTGCTACATAGATGATGTTCAATCTAAACTTCATTTTCTCTATTGAAATGGCAGGTAGTTGTGTCCCTGAACACATTATGATAGAATGTGGGTTATATCATCATCTTTCACCTTCCCAAACTGAGTGCATCACTCACATTATTTCCTTCAGTACTCCAAGTAGAATCACCATTTAGACACGGATATCTTTATTGCTTCACTCTGTATATCAGTAAATACTCTTATTTTGGAAACTGAAAATTATGTAGTTTTATTTGAATTTCACATGGTTTAGATTTGACCAACCTTCAGCCTTATGTCTTCTGCATGATTTAATGCTTTGTGTACATTTACCATCTTATTAAAGAAACCACTATCAGTGCAGCTTTGGAATCCAAATTTGCAGCATTTACATGCATACCTTCTTTGAATAAAGCAGGTGAGCTTCATGGCAGTTGTCCTAATAATGATACACAGAATTCATATACAGGTAAAAAGAAATGGTTGAAGGGGGATATAAATAAGCTTATAATCGAAATGATGTGCAAGGATGCTAGGAGCATTGGACAGTTTTTGTGTAAAGTCAAAAATAAATGACTTTGGATAGTGAATAGAGAAAAGTAAGAGTAGTGTATCTTACTTTGAATGGAAAACTATGGTGAATGTGTGATGGTAAAGTGATCAATAAGTGGCAAGTGGAAATGGGACATGAAAAACTGAAGCAAGATAATTTATTGACAGGAAATTGTAAATGTAGATAAACTGTAGTGATTGTCTACAGAATGAGTGGCCAGGGTCAAAGTTCAGTAGACAATCAAATTGTAAATCTCTTAGCACAATAAACAAACACTAAATACTATGTAGATCTCAGCCCACTTCCATATCCATAGGAGAGAAAGGACTGTGTTAAAGGTACAATAACATAAACAAATGGCAACAAAAGATTATGTTTGCATCTTAACATGCCTTATTTCAACTCTATAACTGTATACCATATAAAGGAAGAAAATTAAACTTTAAAAATGTTTAAGTTTATGTAGTTAGCCGTACATATTTTGCAGTCAGAAAAAGCAGCTACAGTTTTTGAAATGTGTACAAACCACTTGTTTCATTGAGATGTAGTACCTTACCATAGCTACATCATTATTTATTTGGGTGGGGAAAATGAGTGCTATGTAAAAAATAATGTACATACGAAGGTTACACCGCCCGTCCATGGTGCATGTAACGTAGTGTGTCTTCCTGCGGGATGGGTGAGTGTAGGTGGGCCTCTCAATAGCGCCGCGCAGAGGCAGTGTTCTTGGGCCTCTCTGTGCTGAGGAATATATACACATTGGGTTGTGAAGAAAACTAAGGGTCAGTAGCTGTCAGCGACATTTGCCTAATTACTTACCTTGCTTAAGACAGTGGGCTGTACTATCTTACTGCTAAATTTGTACTCATCATTAGATATAATTAAAGAAACCTATATATATATATACACACACACTCACATACTTTAGCTTCTATTTTGCTTTTATAATGTTTGTAACATTAATAACATATTTTGAGTCAGTGATGTGTAATTAATAAAATGAAGATATAAATAAGCATGCAATCTTTGTTACTTAAATGACTTTCGGGTGAAGCTATGAAAGAAATTATAACCAAGCAATGTGTAGAATTGAGAATCAAAGCAAAGTCCTGGAAAAGTCAGGCAGATATGCCGTGGAAATGAGTTACTATTTTTGGAAGCACAATGTGTTTAAATACTAGGTGTTTCAAAAATTATTGTCAATAATTTAAAGATAAAACGTGTTAACTAAAATAAATAAAAACATCTTATTCATCTTTATGTCCTAGAAACAGCATACTTTACGAATACTGTTTTAAAAGAAAGTACTGGATTTCTTAGTTTTGTTGAGGGCCGCTGAAGGCAAATATAAGTTGCTAAATAGGAAGGTATCGTATGTTTAAGCTTTATTTCAACATCAGATTATTTCAGTGTTAAGTAAATGTTTCAGAATTTTACAAATAGGTGTTCAAAATTGTGTCCCTCTATAAACCTTTAAAGCAACAACAAATTGACTTCATTAATGGTAAAAAAAAAGAAACTGCCTTGCAAGAGTGATCACCAACCACCTTTATTTTGGGTGATGCAAGCTCAAAATACAGGTAAAACTTGTAGAGGGCACTAAGCTAAAAATATTTTTACTTTTATGTTGTGTTGTTGGCCTGTCGCCCCTATTGCAGGCAGTTGATGACCACTGTTATAATTTATTCTCAGTATAGAATCATTAACACTGCACCTTATAAAAACATTGGTGAGATAAAATTAAGTGTAACAATTACCTGGAATGTTACTGCTGACAGGTGTTTGACCTAGAAGTGCCTCCTTCTCTTCCTGTGGCAGTGTCTCAAGGCTCTCAAGATTTGTACGCAAGCTATCAAAGAACTGTTGCATGTTGCTTAGCACACCTGCAATATAAAATCTCTTCTGTGAAATATTGTATATGTATATATAAAAAAAAGTGAAGTGTGCCAGAAACAAATCAAAATTCATTTAAATAAAGAATTAACCAGACAAACAAAATTATATAAATTGAATAATATGGTGGATGGTGGAGGTAACACTTTTTCACAACAACTCTGACAAAGGAGGAGAAAAATGCTCACATTGGCACTTTACAAAACCTCACTGGCAGAATGAACTTTTTGTTAGATGTTAAATACCAAAACTCAGCTGTCAATTTTAATAAGATGGTTCCAACATAGATACTCCAATATCTCCAGGCATGGCAAACAGTTCCATCTGCTGGATTTCCCTTGAGAGCAGTCATTGTGTGAGGGGGAACAGAATGTGCTGATAGTCAGGAGCATTGTTAGTTTACCCAGGCACAAACATGAAGCATAAATGGCTTCATTCAGGGATGCCCAAAGTGAAGGAATTAATTGTATATTAAGATGATATTTTGATGGAGTTTCCATTGTCAGTAGTGGTCTTTCTAAGAAATAAAAGACTCATGAAATGTCAGAACTTCAATCTCTCTTTAGCATTATTGGTGAGCTGTTAAAAATTAACAGTACCTATGTGATAGAATGTAACACAGAATTAAGAATCTGATTTTGTTAAAATACTGCTGATGTAAATTAGTACTGCTAAAAATATTATTATACTTGGCATTTTGCTTGCTTTTATCATTTATTATATTATTCATGAGACTGCTCCTTTAGCTCAGTTGGTAGAGCACCTGCCTGCTGTGTGAGAGGTTCTGGATTCAATTCCCAGCTGGGCTTGGAAAATTTTTCTTTAAACAAGATCTCTTTGTATGCCTAGTGTATGGAATGTGCTTGTGTGCATGTTATTTATTTAATAACCAATTTTCCAATAAACAAAATTTTGGATTGCTGCTGAGGAAAAACCTGAGCATACATGCTAAGTCAACTATGATAGTTTACAATCAGCACAACAATATGGTATCAATAGGTGCCATGAAGTTAGAGAAAAAATAAAAAATTCATGCATAGTATTCTTGCATCTTAATTGGACAATTAATGAAACACAGCATTTGAATGCTGGAATGTCAGGCAAACTAATGATAAAATTAAAGCCTTGAGCATAATGTTGATATTTAATAGTCTTACTTAAAAAAAAGTTTTGCAAAAGAAAAGCTTTTTGTTTGGATGTAAACAATGTTTAAGTACTGTATTCCAGTATTTCCAGTTGATTCTTCTTTTTTAGGATCAAAAGAATCACAGGTTACAAGCTGCATTTGTTATGTCAATTGGGACTATTTGAGACAGTAGTCTTTTAACTCGAGACAAAATCATAAAAGGTGTTTTACAGGCGTACTATGCCTACATGTTAATAATACATGGTGTATTAAAATGATAGCACAAAGTGAAATGATCGAAGGTACATAGAAACAAACATGGATCCTCAAATGAACTGTTTGCAAAATGGTTAGAAATCTGTGATTAACCACTGATTAAATTGATAAAAAGCATTGCACATTCATATCCCTGCACATGAAAAGCAGTCTGAAGTTTTATTCTTGTTGCTGAGAGGTGTGATTGAAGTCAAACCATGCATTCTGGCCGGTTTAGATACAGTTCAGAGTCTCTTAAGGTTTACCAAGGCATGCTGTTTGTCTCTGAATGTCAATTATGCTGCACTATAATCAAATATCTTACAGTAGTAAAAAGTATGCAGATTTACAAACAGTAAAATAACCTTTGGCTCATAACCTAACTTTCACAACTATCTCAAAAACAGTTGTTCTGCAGATCCATGTTTACTTAAGGACCTTTTTCTTATATGTATTATCAGCTACTTCCACTGTTTCAGTCTGTGCTATCAGTTATGATGTACATTGTACACAGTTAGCACTATTTTACAATACAAGGATTATAAAAAATGACATTTCAACCACTAATAATAGATATTAGGTAATGTTTATTCTGTTTACTTTGGATTTGCGATATCTAATTAATTTTAGAGAACATAGTTCCCCAGATACCTAAACTTCAAGACAAAAATCTGTGAACCTGCCATCAGGAGTAAAGTCTCAAACTGTTCATCTATGAGCTATGAAACCTATCACATAGTTTAAGGGTCTAAATAGTTCATTTTATGCAATAATTTTCTATTTCCATAACCTAAAATCTCTCTATTGGTAAAATTAGCATAACTCTATAATTTATATAAGGTTGAAGTTAACTAGTTCAAAGGTTTCTTTTTAAGTTGCCTTTCCAAAGGAAAGCATTTGTAGTTCACTATCACCAAATGCAAATCAGTGATTTAGGAACTGCAAGGTACAAAAGCAAATCCTTTAAAATTTTGTTTTGTAATCTATAGGCTCTAAATGCCCAATAAGTTAATAAGTGATAGGCATTACTAACCTTCATTGTTCTATAGCATTTTCATTTGTTTGTCTCTAATGGCATTCAAAATGGGACAGTCAGTGTTCATTTACTGATATTTCAGTCAATTTTATGACTCTTTGAAGGAAATATTTTTTCTCTCAATAAGATTTAGATTTATGAAAACAAAACTTTTCTATACATTATTTAGCAATTACAAAAATTATATAAGTAAAAAATTTGTGAAAAATGTTTTTGTTTCTAAAATGTGTTTATAGCTAAACAGTTTGATGTGTTGCATTCACTTGACTTTCTCTACTCCTTTTCTACAAACCATTCTAACAAAAGCTTATTCTTCTATCAACATTTTGTTAATAGAGATACATTTTCACTACAAATTGACATACTTTTTTTGTAGGTATAATAAGAATACAATAAGCTAAAACAATAGTCAGGTTTTTAAAAAGTGAGTTGCTACATGATGACTTTGAAATTCCATGCTCTTTCCAAGACCATGAAAAAAATTAATAGCGACTTAGCACTTGAATAAAGTATAAGAATTTGAAAATTCAAACCAATAACAAAAAATATATTGGAGATGGTTAACGCTACAAAAAATATATTTTACATAAATTGTGTGCATTAGCAAGATCTACATTTTTTGTGTAGTAAGATGTCTTTCTCTTACCAGTTATACAAGTCTCAGATGGAAGACGTCTTCATAGACTATTTGCAGAAAATTAATGATATACATTTTATTTGTCAAGCAAATACTTGTAACATCGATATTTTACTAAACATTCTTCACAAATGAAAAGTCAGAGCTTATATTTTTCAAAGATGCGACACAAACATTTTCAAGAATATCCCCTTAAACTACCCCTTAATGGGACATGTTCTCAATTTTTTGTTGTTGCTATTTTTCTCAAAAATGACTCTAATGATTTTGTTAAAATACCATATATTTAAGATTTTTGCATGATAAACAAAACTGTATATCTTGAATTTTCTGGGAATAGCCTATGAAGTCCACTTTATTTGAAGGAACTTTATGTTCTTGCATAAAAGTAAACACTAAGAGATAAACAAAAGCTTACCACACAAAGAATGATAATCTCCTTAAAAAACAATTTATTTCAAATAACTTTGCGGTATCCCTGTTTTTGGGTATCCATTAATATTGGTTTGAATTTCTCAATATTTCATAATTTTTAATGCTATCACTATTAGGTTATTTCTCACAATGTCAAGGAAAGTGTTGCATAGTAACAAGCTTTTAAACATCTGACTATCAATTTTGTTTCCTCTGTATCATTATGCCTACAATGAAATAGCTAATGAAACTATTTCTGCAAATGTTTTTCTCTGTTAACATGAACTATGTATATAATAAGCTTTGGTAAGAATAGTTTGTAGAAGCTATATAAAAATAAATGATAATGGGTAGAGAAAGCCATGTGAATGTAATTCATCAGACCTTTTTATATTCAGGGAGTCTCATAATGCATATTTCCAGTAAAATCTTGGCTGTCAGAAGTTTTTGGTTGGAATGAAATACTTCCTCTAATTACTATAGATACTGTCTTCCACAGCAAAGAAAATCCCCGGGGAATGAAGGGCAGAGTGGAAATTGCTGATTATACATGGTCCGAACCCTGTCTACTTGCTTATGTTACCCTTATTTATGACACACACGACAGCTCAGTTGAATAGTTTACTCCTTGCGTAGCATGCGTTCTCCGTCACACATTCACTGTCCTTGTCGCACTTTTTCCAAACAGATAAGGGTAGCACATTCCTGTCAGGGTCTTTCAGAATAAAAATTGACAAACTAAAAAAATGGTAAAATATATTTATGAGAATAGCTTGTAATTTAGTTTTAAAAAAGTTAAATTAATGGCTTGAGTTTGAAAGTAATTGCATTATACTCTACAGTAAAATGGGAATATTTACTGTTAATATAGAAAAAACAATGTGGTATCTGTGAAAAGGCATATTGTGCATTGTTAAATATTGGATAAAAATGGATACACAGAAATAAATGCAATGAAAATATATACATAGTTAAAATTTTCAGAATGTGCTAATTTTTGTAAATTTTATTTATAAAGGGGCATAAAAGGTATAAACAATATCTATAGCCACCTCTCACCACCATTATAAACATAATGAACCTGGCTTTGGCTTGACTATCTAGTCTCCTAAGCATCTGGAATATCCTGTCTCCAATGCAGACGGTGACATGCAATTTAAGAAAGTGCCATCTTATTTTGGTCCCCTTTTGTACTATGGGGTTAAACTACTAGGTGAATTAGAAAGTACTGCATATATGAGTATGGCATAGAAACACTATTCTCTGTAAGAAAAAGAAGTAGTAAAGAGAAGCAGAAGTACAAGAAGACTATTACAATACTCACTACTGATCATAGCAACTAACACATCACACAATCCTATTACAGTAAACTGTATAAAGGACACTACAATGCAAGAAATATAACAATGTCCAGGATTTAGCTATTGGCTTTGACTCACCTTGCAAAATATTACATTAAGGGAGGTATCTTAAAATAAGAACCACAAAGTAAGAGGAGAAAAAAACAACATATTTCGTGTTTATGCTTAAAATAATCCTAGAGTCAGGCTATCATAATTTGGTCTTCATTTTTATCTCCTGGTATTCATTAACATATCACGTGGCAAAAGGACATGTGCAGGGGAACTAATTATATATCGTATTAAATCTTGAAATTTGATTTTTTAAAATTTAAGAATTTTTACATTTTCAGACTTTAAAAAACAGTGCTTGATGCAATTTTCAACCAAATAACTTAAAATTTTGCTACGATTAAAAACTCAGTAAACAAAGTCAAGTGGGATTTTAGGGTGTACTTCATAATTCATTGGTTATAAAAACGTAATAACCTTTGAAATTTATGAAAAAATGCAATAAAAAAAACAAGAAGAAAAAACTCATCTCATAGAAGGAAACATCCTACACCTTTAGTAATAATTATTTAAGTTTAATGCTTCAATTTCAGACTAATGTGTAAATGTATTTTGTTTTGAACGTAATGGAAAATCAGAATCTAATATTTAAAATTTTTTAAAAATATACAATAATGGCACATGGATCGCAAAATTTGGTCTGTGGAATTCTCATGCAATTTGAAATGGAGGAATTTCCAGTTTTCACAGAAGGCAATGAACTTTTTGCTTAAAACCTTGGCTTAGGTGAGAAAAGAAAAAATGATGTTGCTTGAGATTGCATGATGCTTTGTTAATTTGCAAATAATAAGTTTATATGTTTTAATGATGAGCCTAATATAACAAATGTATCATGGTCATAGGAGTGTTTAAATTGTCTTAAAAAGCGAACGCAACATATAGCCTTCTAGGTAGGATAATTGAAATAATACTCATGCAAAAAGATTAAGTATGCATGTTTTGAAAAAATTAGCAGTTTAACAAAAAACTGCTATTTTACTGCATTGTATACCTTCAAAGGAATATTTATTACTATTAATTATCTGTTACTATAAAGCTGTAAACCATTATTAAATAGCTAGTGTATTAAACTACGAGAAAATCAAGCGGATACAAACTCACATGCTATAATGTCTGATTTCTAAACAAAATAATTTCATTGTATTTCTGGCTAACTGTTTACACTGTTAAGCAATTTCACCTTAATAACTTATTAAGTAGTGAAATGAATATGCTTGTGACACCCTCTTAGGAGGTGTTCACAATGCTTTGTTATTCTGTTTTATTCTTCCTTTTGCTTTTACTACTTTGGCATTGGATGGTGAAAAATTATTTTATTATCTTTTAATGTGCTGCAAATTGCATAGAAGTTGTTTCTTAGCATTTTCTAACATTCCAGGGTCAGGTTTACTGCCTCATCTGATGAAACCCTTACTGTCATGGCTTCTCACATGAGACATATTGGGTTGTTAATCTGGAAATCCGACTGTGCATTTCCATTGCTTTGTATGGGTATTTTTAACTGAATTTTGCCAATTCCTTATTTATTATTTTTTTCTAACATATTTCCTATTATTTTGCTTTTTTGGTTTTTCATCATGTAACTTTTCACTAATCTGAGAAATTACCCCTACGAATTTTCCAATTGTCTTGGACCCTTCTTTCTTGGAGGCTAACTTTCTGCTTTTAATAAAAGGAATACTCTAGAAAGTAGTTTTATGCATTAAAGCTGCACATTAAATAGATAATTAATACATAATACATTATCCACCAAATGAATTTAAAAAAAATCATTATAGGATGGAATTAAAGGACATGCACTGATATTTAACTACATACACATCTCTAATTTCTGATGAATCAGAATGCAGAAATTATTTGGGTAATTATTTTTTTACATATATTTAGCATAATTTCTAGCTAATAATACTCTGAACAGTGAATGAAATGTGATGATATGAATGTATAAATAAGCTCAAAACCAAGAATTCTTAAAATTAAAAAGCTGAGGGAGAACTCGAAGAAAAAAAACCTCCTCAAGCAATCAACGTGAGAGGATTTAAAATTACAACTTCTGTATTTCAGAAGAAAAGGAAACAAACTGTAGCAATGATCATGCTATAAAGTGAATATTCTTATTTTTGTGAATGTTATCAGCAAAATTAGTAGAAATGGCTAATATGTTTTTTCATATTTAGGTTATAAATACAAGATGTCCTGTAGGTATCCTGCAACCCTTTTTTTTGTTTCCATTAACATTTCTGTTCAATAATTGTTCTCAGTTCCTCTGTTGTTTGATAATCCCATATTCAATCCCAAGTTGAGCAATTTACCTGGGTAAGGCATTTTCTGAAGCGTAGCTTTATCTTGGAAATGTGCAAATCAGAAGCGACTCATATTAACTATTTGCTACGTGATATTACTACTGCGAATTATACTATTTCTGCTACTGGAATAATTTTTTACCCTTAATTTTACTGCTGGTTTTGGTGCAACTATCTAGTGGGAAATTATTTTGAAAGCTAAAGACATACAATTTAATGCATTAACTATAAAAGTTTAATTTGCTAATGGTAGGTACATCTTGAACAGGATTGTAGTGAATTCATGCAAGTTTAGCACATGGTCCTCATGGCTATTGATTTCACTTACTTGGCAGTCTAAATGTTAAATGCTCCTTCCGTTTAACTGTGTCAATAAACAACGAAAAAAGCAAAAGTAGTATTTGTTAACAATTAAATAAAAACTTCTGCAGAAAGTATTTCCATTTTAAAATCTCAACTCCTTCTGACTAAAGAATTCTTGCTTGCAGTCAGACTGTATAGTGTTATTTAGGATTACAATTTGCAGACTACACTTATTATCATCATTGTCATGTTTATCATCACCACCACCATCATTTCTATGTCTGTGTGTGTGGTTTTTTTTAGCACTTCTTTAAAACACAGTGTTTACACAGGACATTGAATCAAAGAAATTAACTAATAATAGAAGAATGTGAGGACTTGAAGTGCTAAGGCTGCTAATATTCTTCCTAAGGAACTGTGGGAAAACCTTAGACAAGCAATTGGATATCCAACTGGATTTTGAAATATATATCGGCTATTGCTATTGTTGGTGGTGGTGCTGATGAACTGTCTCATTTTCTCATAAAGGTGTGTGAGATTATTCACATTTAGTTCCCCCAAAAATATTTTATACCTAGCCATAAAAGTCCACATGCAAATGTTAAAAAAAGCTGAATAGAGAATTGAAATAAAGGCTAATTACATCAATACCTCAATGTTTTAATTTAATGAAAGTAAAAGAACAATAATAATAATAATAATAATAATAATAATAATAATAATAATAATAACAACAACAACAATAATGAATAATAACTGTCTTAAGTTTCATGTGACAAGACTTCCTATGTAAGTGCAGATGAAGGCTCTGTGTCATGCAATAGAGTATAATGAAATAACTGCAAAACACATTTTCAGAAAAAAAGAGCTTTGAAATTTAAACTTTGCTAAAGCTGGCCATAAAGCTGGAGTTTAGATTGTATGAGTATAGATTATGTTTTTATGTTCAAAAACTGCCTGTCCACTTGCAATCTGATTGAGTTATTGGATATGATTTAAAAAACATTGTTTTTACTTTCTATACTACGTATAGTAAGTAGGGGAAGTATTACATTCCACCCAAAAATTCGATATCGAGATTTCACCGGAAATACATGTTTTGAGACCTCCTGAATCCAAAAACAGCATTTTTGGAAACATGTCCGTGTGTGTGTCTGTCTGTGTGTCTGTGTGTCTGTCTGTGTGTCTGTGAACAGCATAACTCAAAAACGAACAGTCGGATAAGCACCAAACTTGGTATTTAGGTTCAGTATCTTCCAGAGATGCGACACGAAGGTTTTCAAGAAAATCCCCCCACCCCAGACTACCCTTTACATGGAAGATTTTTCGAAAATTTTAATTTTCTCAAAAATGGCTCTAACGATTTTGATGAAAATATCATATGTTTAAGACAATTTCATGAGAAATGAAATGTATATCTCGAATTTTCTGGGAATGTCTCCAAACGTATTCTTCATTGTGAACGACTTTTGCATAACTGGTAAACCATAAGAGATAGAAAAAATTTTACTACACAAAAAATGTAGATCAGGTTAAAATACACAACTTATGTCATATACATTTCTTTTGTTGAGTGAACCGTTTTCGAGATATTGCTTGTTATTTCCTTAAATTTTCCAATACTTATACTCAAAATCGTTCTTCATTTTTTTATGTCCTGGACATGCAAAGAGAATGGAATGCGCCACATAGCAACCAGCGTTAAAATATTTGACTATCGCTTAAAAGCTACCATATTTCCCTTGCATCTACAAGAAAATCACCAATAAGATTGACATCTCGATATCTCGATTAACATGAAGCATATGGAGAATAGGCGTTTGTAAAAATAGTGTGTACAAGAGTAGAGAAAGTCATGTGAGTGTAACACATCAGATTTTTTTTAATTGTTGCCATTAAGTTTTTGACCTCAAAGCTTCCATACATAATGAAATTATCATTGTTCAGCAACACAAAAGGAATATATGTACAACTGCTCATATAACAATGATGGCATGTATAAGTGTTAAATATAAAGCCTTGCAAACAGTTGCAGTAAAAGATATTAGGCAGTGAAGGTCGGATGAAGGTAGATTGTACAGATAATATTTCATCTAAATCATACAAATCTGAATGAGTTATTTAGTATAGTATGGTGCAGTAGTAATGCAAGGTGACAGCAAAATAATGTTTGCACATTTGATCTCATGCATGCCCATTATGGTCATTCTCTGTCAACTGAGAATGTCAGTTGTGCATCTTTAAGCTTGTGATGGTTGAGTTCTTGGTAAGGATATGCGGGACAGCCTATTGACACTGTGAATTTAAGAGATAAGTATACAGCTAAACATCAACTGGCAACCTTGGCAAGTGCACTTAAATGAATACAAATAGTTCACAGGAGTTCTAATTGAGTTATGTAGTAAATGTAGATTTGTTGGATTTTTAAATTACTTCTATTTTGCAATTTTACAGTCACTTTTCAGTACATGAATATGAATATTTTTAAGACAAAATTACATAATTTTGTATCAAGTGAAATAAATTCTTCTTGCTTATCTCCATTACTCACTGTAAACATGTGAAGCACATTTAGGTGTATGCATATAGAACATTCCATTTCAAATCGTCTGAAATAGAAGGAAAATTGAAACTTTTTGTATTTGGAGGCAAGCTCGATATATTGCTTTATGTAAACTCTTGAAATTTAGAACATCATAGTTTTACAATTAAAATTGTTCAAATTTATCATATCTTCCTAAAATTCATAAAAGCGACTTTAATGTCATACTGATAAGTAATGGGTTTGTTCCCACACGATTCAGAATCGATTCCGAATTATCTGAGTGTGCGCAGTAGCTAAGTGGCGTTCCAACACGACAGAGAATCAGTTCAGAACCAATTCTGAATTTCCAGTTTGCTGTTCCAACGTATTTGGGAGCTAGTTCGGAACGAGTGAAATCGGTTCGTGATTAAGAATAGGAACTGAAAATTCCAGACATGCGCAGATTGTATGGTCTACAGCGCATACTCAGTCAATTCATAATCGATTCTAATCGCTTGGAACAAACCCGACAGAGAGTATTGAAAAAGCGACATACTCTCTGTATTCAGTAGGAAATAAATTTGAATATGTAATTTATTCCTCCATTCGTGTTTATTTCTCAATACGGAATAGCAAAGGTGTTTGGTAAGCAGTTGCTCGCTGTTGAGTAGTATGGCGACATACTTGAGGAAAAGAACAAACGTCTAACAAAGCCAGGGAGCAAAACAGCGTTCAAAGACAACAATAATGAGTGATTTAGAAGGCGACAGTGATCTTTTTAATGATGCATCGACTTCCGAAGAAGAGGATTATTTCCATTTAAACATTATTCCGTTATTTTAGGACCTTTACCCCTTTCTGGCACATTTATACCATTTTCCCCCAACCATGCCCATAATCCCCTTTTTTCTTTTAAGTTTCATTCCAATTTATTCTTTAACTTTCTCCTCAGCTTGCTGTGTACGTGCGAATAGTAAGTCTACCTCTTTCAGTAAACGCCGCGCGGGAATTGAAAGCACACCCGCAACAATGGAAAATAATTGTGTGTTCGACGAAAACCTCTTTCTCTCACTTTACTGCTATAAAGTAGCCCGCGATAATGCAATTGACAATGAGTGATTCTATCCCACCAGAATCAGTAGCCTGCTGTTCGTGAATGTGAGTTTGTTGCTGTGAGAGACGTCATCTGTTTGGGTGGAGACGAAGCCTGGGCAGGCAGAGACGACAATAACCTCAAACGCGCAGTTCCGAGAATTATTAAGACTGGGCTATAATTCACAAAACAATTATATATAAAGAAATAAAAATTTCAGCCCAATTGTATGGATAGTTTAGAAAATAGCAATTTCAGTTGTGCATCTCCTTAAATAAACCAGCACCTTATTGTGCCTTTTTTCACCTTATTTGAGCACCTTTTCCCTTCCTTTTTTCATCTGAAATTTGTAACTAAAAATCCTAACCCTGATCATAAGCATACATTGGTACCATGTAGTTTTGTATTAATTGCATTACATTCGGAATAGACTTTATGTGGGGTGTCATTGTCTCAGAGTATTGGAGTTTTAAATTAAACATTGTGTTTAGAAGTTTCTGTAGCAGGAAACCTAATGTTAAATTGGAATTGTGTTAAATTACTTTTTCCGGGTTCTGGTTTAAATATAATATCTATATATTACAATTGTTATTCGCAATAACTCAGTATTAATGGCTTTAAGCCGATAAACGAACGCGATTTATTTTTGCTCGAATATTAAGACTGGAATCAGTATGAAAGAAACGCTTACGAGTTTGATTTCATTCATCAACGCTGTAAACGTAGATATTTGATCGTCTTCTGATTGACCGTGCAACGAAGAAGGCCGTGACAGAACGCGAACGGTTCAAGTAGTGTTCCAACCACACAAAATTCCGAATTAGTTCTGTGAGCGTACCGTACTGGCGCATGTGCATTAGCATGTGTTGGAATTAGTTCGGAACCCGTTCAGAACCATATGTCGGAACAAACCTAATATGTTGTTCTTATTTTTATTTAAGTGAAGAAATTTTCATTTTTTCAAGTGTAGGTGGTTATGGGTTAAGAAAAGTAATTTTATTATATATGGCAAGATTCTGTAGTTCAAACGCAATCAAACATACATTTTATTGTAATGGTTACTGATAAGGGTTTGTGTAAAATAATTAAAGAAGTAAATTTCTTTATGAGATTATGGTCGCTCTCACACGCTTGTTTTGAACTGAAGGTCAAGCAAGCTGCTGTGCATGGTTAAACAATGAGAATGCTTACTAAGCAGTATGTGGTTCTGAGTATTTCCTCACAGATTCACAGAGCATCTGGTATTACTGTGCAACAACTACATAATTTGCTGGTTTATTCATTTTTTGTGATATAACTACATAACCACTTTACCAACATTGCCAACTTCTCTTAATGACAGTATGGATTATTCTCAATTTAATACTTTAGTTTAATAAAAATCCGGAGACACTTAAATAAGTAAAAACTGTATATAAATTTTTGTGAATATTATAAAAATAATTAGTATATGCTGTAATGAAATGCGCACTTAAAATGTAACAAAATGAATTAATATGATACATTTATTGTCAATAATGTGACAGCCATTGATTTTTAGATGCTAATATTTGATAAATATGCTTTTCTTAGCACGCTTTAATAATAGGAAAAATTACAACACAAACAAAAAATGTGAGGTTTTTCAATTTCACATGGAATGCCCCACAGAATGAAATATGCACTTCTTTAGTTCTGCAAAACTGGCAAAACTGAAATTCATATATATTTATCATATTTTGCAATAATTTTACAAGTGCTAATCATGTAAGGAAAAGATTGATGTTGGAATACATTGCTTAATTCACCTACATCAAGAAAATTATACAGGCATCCAAAAATCTGTACATTAACTCTCCAAAAATAGACTGGAGACAGAAATATTAAAGAAGTTAAATCTTGAGTGTAACAGTTTTCATGCTATGGCTACAAAATTTAACCAATTAGAACTTGCCAACCCCATCACACTTTCCCAGCCTGCTATTTTCATCCAGGCCTGACAGACTGGTTTGAAAGTCAACTTATTGTTTTCAGTCCTTTAAAACAGCAAGCTAAGCAAGATCAATGAAGAAGTGTATGGCACGGTAGCAAGTATAGCCTTTGGTAACAAACAATGTAATATTAAATTTATTTTCTTCTTTTCAATCTGTAGTCCTCTGTATCTGATGCAGAGAGTTCTGCTTATACACTTATAACCTAATGTTATATGGAGAATATATTTTCCTTCCAATACTTTGTGCGTATTAGATCTTCCGCATACACTTTGTTTATTGATGGAATACAAGCATTAGCAGATCTAAGAAAGCTGCTTTTGAAAGAAATTTCAGATCAGAAGTTCAGTGTGTGTCAATTTATTTAAATTCACTTTGGATTGTTCGTATATTGTGTGCACCATGAAATGAAAGTTCTGCAATCAAGTTGGGTGCCATTTCTTATTCAATTGTTTTTGTTTGTGATGTTCATGTCTCAATTTCAAGGTTAGCTGGGTCTGCCTACTGCCTTACGAAAGCTCTTGGTGCTTAACTCTGCAGCTTGTATATGTCAACTGCAAGACAAGCAGCAAGCCAAATGTATATGTAGCCAAATACAGGGAGAGCCAAAAAACTATGAACAGGCTGCACACTGTATTTCCTGTCCACATCCTCGGCGCTCGTTGCCATTGCCGCTATCATAGAAAGGCGCAGATGAAACCATACAACATTTTTAAAACTACTTTTAAAGGCTTTACTTACCAACTTTATGAAAAGGAGATGCTGAAACTGGCTACCGTCATTGTCCATACATTTTTGGCACCTCTTTAAGAAACTATCCATCACTCGCCATAATTCACGTTGAGAAATGCTGACAATTTCCTGGTGGATATTTTGTTTTAATTCTTCCAGGGTGTATGGGTTTGTCTGTACACTTTATGTTTTAAGTTACCCCAGAGATAGAAATCGCAGGGGTTAGTTCAAGGGACCGAGGGGGCCACAAGTCTCTACTAATAATTCTGTCCTCAAATGCAGCACTTTCAATTGTTCTAATTGAAATATTGGCCATATGAGCTGTTGCAGAGTCTTGTTGAAAAAAGGCAAAATCATGCTCCCGGTCTGTTAATTCTCTAAAAACAGGGGGCAAAATTGTATTCATGTATGCACGAGCTTCAACTATTGACTGGAAAAGTTTGGTGCCAAAAATATATGGACAACGACGGTGGCCAGTTTCAGCATCTCCTTTCATAAAGTTGGTAAATAAAGCCTTTAAAAGTAGTTTTAAAAATCTTGTATGGTATCATCTGCACTTATCTATGATAGCAGCAGACAGCAACGAACGCCAAGGACGCGGACAGGAAAAAAACTGTGCAGCCAGTTCATAGTTTTTTTGGCTCTCTCTGTACTATTTACACAATGCAATGATATAGAGTTTCTCTTTATCTGATTGCTTCCTTATTTTGTGTTTGCCTCATTTTATGTCAAATTATAGTTATTGTCCACAATGGGGCTGAAAAAAATAGCATTTTTAAATGTAGAATCTTGGTCAATGTCTGAAAGTTGTACATGAAGTCCATGGACAATAAGTTTTATTATTATTAATAATAATATTTACATATGTATATTAGGGTCATCTTCTGCATGGTATTTGGCTCAAAAGGTAAACCTATCACTGACTTCTTACCCTTAGCTTTGTGTTTTGAATGTGTATTGAAGAATGAAGTAAGAAGGAATTGACTTTAAGGCTTTTCAGGGTTGTAAGGCAAGAAACAGTTTGTATTTTACCAAGAAAATATATTTATATAGTGCATGGATTTGTGGGACAATCTCATTTCAGAAAGCATATTTTGTTGTACCATTTTCCCTATTGCCTCTCTAAGATTTTCCTAATTAGGACTTTACATATACCAGCATAGTGGGGGGGGGGGCGTGTAATTGTACAAGAGAACTATGGCTCATTTCTATCCCTAATGATTGGTTCAGTAGCTAAAGTCTAGAGCTAAACAAGAACTGCTACAACTACTGCTCCATAGGTTTATTGAATTTTTGCATTACATGATGGGACAAATACATAAGACCAACTATTCAACTGGCATTACTGGAAAGATGAAACACAATCATTTCTGGAGCAATCCCTTAATTTACAGAAGAAGTACAGCTGTATACTATACACACAGGCTTCCCTAGTACTGGCAATTTGTTTTCACTTTGTCCACACTTTCCTGAGAATCTAGCACCCAAACCTTTTTCACATACAGTAATTAGCATTTTTGCTGGACTAGCTATGAATATCTCCAGATTAAAGACTCCAAATTTCTTCCAGACATTTGAAGGAAAAATATCTGCATAAGTAAATTTTTTATACATGCTCTATGTAGCAAAACAGTATATCACCAGTAAATTTAGGATTTATAAGAACTTGTTGGAAAAAAAAAAGGAAATTAAGGTTTTAAAAATATTTTCAGTAAGAAATACAGAAAATCAAAAGTTTCCAAATTTTTATGCAATATTCTCTAACTTTGTACTGTCTCCACACTTTCAACTAAAGGTTTTAGCATCTCTCCACTAAAATGTTATTGTACACTGAGAAACTATGCTTCATATTATATGAGCTGATTATGATCTCTCTGTTCCATATTGGGATAATTATGGGTTTCCCTCGTATACAATTCTTTGTGTTCCTTTCCACTATTTGTTTTAACCCTTATACCCCTCACATCCAGCAAACTGCTCTGCATTCCTTCAAAATTGCATATTTCATTCCCTTATAGCCCACAAATCTCACTCTGCATTCTTTTCTGCTTCCTGGAAACCAGTTTAACAAATAAGTATGTTACGGTTTACCAATTTCCAATATTATTTAGCTTTACAATTTCACCTGTGAATTGGAAAGATAGTTGAGCTATCTTTCTAATAAGCACTGGATGAGTGGTGGTGTCATCATTTTTAAACTGATGCAGTAACATAAAGTATACTCATACATGTGCTTCTGCTATAAGTTTTCAGGAAACAGGCAAATATTATTAATGATTTCAACTTTGTGGATGAACAATAGAAAACATGACTGCATCACAATCTGGTGGTTGTGGTTGAAGATTAAGTTTCTAGATATAACCCTATCCCTTCATTTGTTGTGAGCTATTTGTTTAATTCTTGGCAGCAAACATCCTCACATATCAAAAATGTTTACCTACAGATATTAAGAGAATACCTACTTAAAACAACTTTGGTAGATAAGGGAAATGAAAACATGTGAAGGAGTTAGTACCTATAATACAAAGGTTTTCTTAAAATGTTGTGAAATAAGTTTTTTTTATCCATGCATTGAATTCTTCTCACTGAAATGCAAGCAAATTTTGCTCTTTTTGTGCTCACATTAAAGGCAAAGAGTATGAAATTCCAAGTAAGATTTAACTTTAACCATCACTTTAGGAGACCAGACTGTGACGTTAAAGAAATCAGTTTATGTTCCATCCCTGCATGAGTGGACATGTTGGACATCTCACAGTTATATTTGCTTACCTTTTGTGTTATTCCTTTAGCAGTGATAGTTTATGGTCATCCTCGGTAAAGCTTCCCGAACTAAAAAAGCGTGCTAGTTGTGGTTTCTGCTAGGAAAAGTTGTGAGTGCAAATAACGGGATGCTCCATGTTCCCATCAAAAAGACGTGCAGAGTGCAAATGTGTAGACGTGCAGAACCAGAGGGTAAGGTGGGCATCAACTTACGCACCTAAACTAAGATAGGGTGTGAAGTCGGCGGCACGCTTACCGAGCCCCAGGGTCCACTTCACATCGGACGGCGCCGCTCCATGGTGCTGCTGCTGTGGTGGTGGTTGATCACTACTTCCAGAGGCAGCGGCAACGGCAGCTGGCTGCCCGCCACGACGTTGTCTACCATACAGCACGAGATCGCCGTCCTCTGTCAGGGTTCCTGGATACACTACGTCTGGATCCAGCTCTAACCCTGCCCCAGCTGCTGCTGAAAACCCACAGACACATAGAGAGTCAGGGCTGGTAATGAAAGGAAACTGGAATGTCTGCAGATGATCCTGCACTTACAAACAATTACCCATGGGCATATACACTCAGTATTAGGCTTCGTGTTTGCATCACCTAGCATTGAAATTGGTACACACTTGCTATGCACATTCAAGAATGACAGCACTGCTAGTGAGAGACTAGCAGTAAATGAGTAGATGTAATTGGTTTGGGATAAAACTACATAGACCTCTTCTCACTGTCACAGAAGTATTACAGTTGCTGTGAGTAAGCATTTAAGTTTTTTGTATGAATGATGAAACATAAGATTTTGCATCAGTAACTCAGGATGGAAAAGTTCAGAGCAGACCAAGGCTGGCGCACGAATGCTGCATCCTCTGCCTCCTCATCTACACAGGAGTCGCTTATATGCAGTCCTTCAGATCCGAAAGCTGCTGCTTTTCCATCAAATAACTCTTATTTGGTGCCTCAGGCACTTCAAGAGATGAATGCGCCCCGTACTGGACCTCTCGGCAATAGAGGAAACATTCATACGGTTACCAGCGATAGGACCAGGCTCCCTTCCCATTCCAGACAGTAACGCTATTGGAATTATCACTTTTTCATACTAAACATGTGTGAATTCAAGACATAGTTAGCTAGAGGTATATTTTACAAGTTTACTAGACAAGAAATTCGTTAGAAAATCCACCAAAATAGCACTAATTCGCCTAAGAGGAAAACCAAGAAAAACGTACACATATTTTAAGACATACCTATGGTGTTAATTCATCCATCAAACTACATCGGGCACGATTTAAGAATTCTCTGTAAAGATTCTTTTACTTTCTCTACCACGTACATAGTAGCTCCAGAAGGTATTGCATTCCACCCAAAAATTCGATACCGAGATTTCACCGGAAATAAGTGTTTTGAGGCTCCCTGAATAAAAAAATTCTGATGTGTTACACTCACATGACTTTCTCTACTCTTGTACAATCTATTTTTACAAACGCCTATTCTCCATATGCTTCATATTAATCGAGATATCGAGATGTCAATCTTATTTGTAATTTTCTTGTAGATGCAAGGGGAATATGGTAGCTTTTAAGCGATAGTCAAATATTTTATCGCTGGTTGCTATGTGGCGCATTCCATTCTCTTTGCATGTCCAGGACATAAAAAAATCTGATGTGTTACACTCACATGACTTTCTCTACTCTTGTACAATGTATTTTTACAAACGCCTATTCTCCATATGCTTCATATTAATCGAGATATCGAGATGTCAATCTTATTTGTAATTTTCTTGTAGATGCAAGGGGAATATGGTAGCTTTTAAGCGATAGTCAAATATTTTATCGCTGGTTGCTATGTGGCGCATTCCATTCTCTTTGCATGTCCAGGACATAAAAAAATGAATAACGAATTTGAGAAAAAGTATAAGGAAATTTAAGGAAATAACAAGCAATATCTCGAAAACGGTTCACTCGACAAAAAAAATGTATATGATATAAGTTGTGTATTTTAACGCGATCTACATTTTTTGTGTAGTAAAATTTTGTCTATCTCTTATGGTTTACCAGTTATGCAAAAGTCGTTCATAATGAATACTTTTGGAGACATTCCCAGAAATTTCGAGATATACATTTCATTTCTCATGACATTATCTTAAACATATCATATTTTCATCAAAATCGTTAGAGCCATTTTTGAGAAAATTAAAATTTTCGAAAAATGTTCCATGTAAAGGGTAGTCTGGGGTGGGGGGATTTTCTTGAAAACCTTCGTGTCGCATTTCTGGAAGATACTGAACGTAAATACCAAGTTTGGTGTTTATCCGACTGTTAGTTTTTGAGTTATGCTGTTCACAGACACACACACACACACAGACACACACACGGACATGTTTCCAAAAATGCTTTTTACTTTCTCTACTACGTATAGTAAGTAGGGGAAGTATTGCATTCCACCCAAAAATTCGATACCGAGATTTCACCGGAAATACATGTTTTGAGACCTCCTGAATCCAAAAAAAGAATTTTTGGAAACATGTCCGTGTGTGTGTCTGTGTGTCTGTGTGTGTGTGTGTGTCTGTGTGTGTGTCTGTGTGTGTGTCTGTGTGTGTGTGAACAGCATAACTCAAAAACGAACAGTCGGATAAGCACCAAACTTGGTATTTAGGTTCAGTATCTTCCAGAGATGCGACACGAAGGTTTTCAAGAAAATCCCCCCACCCCAAACTACCCTTTACATGGAAGATTTTTCGAAAATTTTAATTTTCTCAAAAATGGCTCTAACGATTTTGATGAAAATATCATATGTTTAAGATAATGTCATGGGAAATGAAATGTATATCTCGAATTTTCTGGGAATGTCTCCAAAAGTATTCTTTATTGTGAACAACTTTTGCATAACTGGTAAACCATAAGAGATACACAAAATGTTACTACACAAAAAGTGTAGATCGCGTTAAAATACACAACTTATGTCATATACATTTCTTTTGTTGAGTGAACCGTTTTGGAGATATTGCTTGTTATTTCGTTAAATTTTCCAATACTTATACTTTTTCTCAAATTCGTTATTCATTTTTTTTATGTCCTGGACATGCAAAGAGAATGGAATGCACCACATAGCAACCAGCGTTAAAATATTTGACTATCGCTTAAAAGCTACCATATTCCCCTTGCATCTACAAGAAAATTACCAATAAGATTGACATATCGATATCTCGATTAACATGAAGCATATGGAGAATAGGCGTTTTTTAAAAATAGTGTGTACAAGAGTAGAGAAAGTCATGTGAGTGTAACACATCAGATTTTTTTTGATTCAGGAGGTCTCAAAACATGTATTTCCGGTGAAATCTCGGTATCGAATTTTTGGGTGGAATGCAATACTTCCCCTACTTACTATACGTAGTAGAGAAAGTAAAAATGAATAACGAATTTGAGAACAAGTATAAGTATTGGAAAATTTAAGGAAATAACAAGCAATATCTCGAAAACGGTTCACTCAACAAAAAAAATGTATATGATATAAGTTGTGTATTTTAACGCGATCTACATTTTTTGTGTAGTAAAATTTTGTCTATCTCTTATGGTTTACCAGTTATGCAAAAGTCGTTCATAATGAAGAATACTTTTGGAGACATTCCCAGAAATTTCGAGATATACATTTCATTTCTCATGACATTATCTTAAACATATGCTATTTTCATCAAAATCGTTAGAGCCATTTTTGAGAAAATTAAAATTTTCGAAAAATGTTCCATGTAAAGGGTAGTCTGGGGTGGGGGGATTTTCTTGAAAACCTTCGTGTCGCATCTCTGGAAGATACTGAACGTAAATACCAAGTTTGGTGTTTATCCGACTGTTAGTTTTTGAGTTATGCTGTTCACAGGCACACACACAGACACACACGGACGTTTCCAAAAATGCTTTTTTTGGATTCAGGAGGTCTCAAAACATGTATTTCCGGTGAAATCTCGGTATCGAATTTTTGGGTGGAATGCAATACTTCCCCTACTTACTATACGTAGTAGAGAAAGTAAAAAAGTCATTTTTAGAAAAAGGCTCGTAAGAGAGGGAGAGAGAGAGAGAGAACAGCATAACTAAAAAGGTCGGATAAGTACCAAACTTGGTGTTTAAATTCAGTATCTTCCAAAAATCCGACACGAAGATTTTCAAGAAAAGTCCCCAGCCCCAACTATCCTTAAATGGAACATTTTTCGGATATTTTAATTTTCTAAAAAATGACTCTAACGATTGTGATTAAAATACCATAGGTTAAAGATACTTACATGACAAATAAAACGTATATCTTGAATTTTCTGGGAATAGCCTTTGAAGTCCCCTTCATTCGGAAGGAATTTTGTATAATCTTGTATAACTGGTAAACGTCAAGCGATAAACGAAAACGTACTACACAAAAAATGCAAATCTCTTTAAAACACACAATTGATTTCAAATAAGTTTTTTTGGGGGGACATAAGCCATTTTTGTGATATTCGTTATTAATGGTTCGAATTGTTAATTTACTGGTCATTCTTTAAAGTCATTTCAACATTCAGTTGTTTCTCGCGATTGCATGGAAACAACATGGAATTTTAAGGCTGGCATATAGCGTCCAGCTCTTAAACATTTGACTATCGCATTTCGCTTTGTATCTATAACAAAATGTATAATGCAGCTATTTCTGCAAAGGTTTATTTGGATTATTAATATATATTATATATATTAAGTTTTAGTAAGAATAGCTTGTATACTCACTAATAAGCGATAGAGGGTAGAAAAAGTAATGTGAATGTATCACATCTGGATCTTTTTTCAAGGAATTCTTTTACTTGAAGAATGGCAAAACTAACGAAGATTTTCTACGTAAAGAGTAGCTTGGGGCAAAGTATTTTCTTTAAAATTTTCGTCTAGCACCCTTAAATAGTGTCTGAAATTCGAGATTTATCCGATTTATGTGATCTTTAGAGCAAGATTTTATAAGCATTATGTTTTTGATGGGTTTTCTTATTTACTAAATTTCGATGAGACCAATATTTAAGACGTTAACCAACCTTTCGTTACTATTATTCGTTAAAGAGATTACCATGAGAAACATATAGTTCTGATCGTATTATAAGCATAAGGAACAGGAGCATGTTTGTAACTGCTGTTAAGCCTTTTACTAATATTTTAATTTTTATCATCGCCCCAGAACAAGAATTTATTACCAATTTTCAGAACCTCACATAACACGACGCAAAGAGAGAGATATACTGCGAAGGAGCGAAGATTGTGGAAAGGGAATGAGATGGAGAGAGGATGGAGATGGAAGAGGGGGAAACAGGGTGAGGGGGCAAGAGGGAATACAGCGAGAAAAGGAGAAAAGATGAATCTCCACATTTAACACAACAATGCGAGTAGACAGCTGTGGTTCTGGTAATTAGTTATATTTTCTTAACATCTCGATATTTCATTTCAACTGTGGTCGAGATATTATGCAGTTGTTATTTATACTTACACATACTATTCGACCTCAGCGACTATGTTATTGAGCAGAAAGTTTGCTTCAATGAAATTTGTGTTATTCAACCCCTTAATGAAAGTCATCTAATGCCTATATTACACTGGCAGCCTAGATTACCCTACATTACAAACTCATCTTTTTTGGGGTGGGGTATTCATAATATAATATGTGCAAATGGATTTAAATACATGAGCAGGGCGTCTGTGATTTTCTTTTGTCATATGTCATGTCTCCTACTCCTTGTTTCTCTACTCGATAGGATGGAACAAAAGACTATCGAGTGACATTTGCTCATTTGGATTTGTTAAGCGAGCACGTCAGGGTCGTTTGGATTCGGAAAAGGTGTATTATTCAATTTCCTTATTTGAATTTTAAACGTTGCTATCTTGACGTTTATAGTGTCACAAAATACTACCGATTATCGAACAGTCTTAATAAATTTTTAACCAGTATGTCGTAATGTGTTCTAAGATAGGTTATTTGCCATTCATATGGCCCTTTTGACTTCAGTTTGGCCTTATAGTCCACAAAGGCTGTCCTAAATAACAAAGGAAGGATATTGCCGAGAATAATAACAATCATGCTTTTGTGTGGTAAGATGTGTAGTTTAGTTAAACGACGTGTGGAATTTGTGCACTGTGTTACTTTAATTGCCTTTTCGAAACCCTATTAAAATGTGCTGCGAATTATAGTAATGGCAATAGATTATGAGATGAAATATCGTGTTGCGTGTGTGTGTGAATTTCGACATTCTGACTTAGCAAAAGAAGAAATGATACATCTAGCAGTCAGGGCTAGAAAACATTTTTCCATGTGAGGATTCTGTCATCTTGGATTGGACTGGTACTGGACTCGTGGTACTGAGGTAAGTTTTTAACCAAACTTCTTTGGTTCATTAGTTTTATGTTTAATCTTTTGGATGCAGGTGTATCTAAGCTAAATATCGTAATTCCGTTAAGAAGATACAATTTCGCACCGTATTAATTGTATTCCGAAAATTTCATTCTTGTGTTGAATATAATAATGTCACTGTCCTAATATGTTAAAAGTCAAGAGTGGCTGAACTGTACTTAAACTACGTGGAAACTTTTACTGTTACCCACTAGTGTATTAGGGATATGTGTAAAGTAGGTACGTTGAAGAGATAAGTAAAATGGGATAAATACATAAAAGTCCAACCAAGTTAGTAACCGAGAATACAACTGACTTTTGAGACGCCAATAAAAACGTTTTGTTGCTAGTATATTTTCTTGGTTTCCAGGAATATGAACACGCACTTTGAAGTGGATTATAGAATTTCTGTAACAGACATGTATATTCGATGCAGTAATGTCGCGGTTGTAAATAAAATAATTACCTTTTCCGTATGCTACAACCTGCCGCAAGGGGAAGTATTGTATTCCACCCAAAAATTCGATACCGAGATTTCACCGGAAATACATGTTTTGAGACCCCCTGAATCCAAAAAAATCTGATGTGTTACACTCACATGACTTTCTCCACTCTTGTACAAACTATGTATACAAACGCTTATTCTCCATCTACTTCATGTTAATCGAGATAAACATTTGCAGAGTCTATCTTATTGCTAATTTTCTTGTAGATGTAAGGGGAATATATATTTACAAGGGCAATTTGGAAATACAGTAGCCTTTAAGCACATACATATCTCTTAATAGCTGGTTGCTAGGTGCAGCACCATTCCCTTTGCCACAGATTAATACTCTTTGCATATACAAGACAAAAAATGAATAACGAATTCCCATTTTAGAAAATAAGTATTGAAAAATTTAAGGGAATAACAAGCAATATCTCGAAAATGGTTCACTCAACAAAAAATGTATATGACATAAATTGTGTATTTTAACGCGATCTACATTTTTGTGCAGTAAAATTTTGTCTATCTCTTATGGTTTACCAGTTATGCAAAAGTCGTTCACAATGAAGAATACTTTTGGAGACATTCCCAGGAAATTCAAGATATACATTTTATTTGTCATAAAAATATCTTAAACATATGATATTTTAATCAAAATCCTTAGAGCCATTTTTGAGAAAATTAAAATTTTCGAAATATCTTCCATGTAAAGGGTAATCTGGGGTGGGGGGATTTTCTTAAAAACCTTCGTGTCGCATCCTTGGAAGATACTGAACCTAAATACCAAGTTTGGTGCTTATCCGACTGTTCGTTTCTGAGTTATGCTGTTCACAGACAGACAGACAGACAGACACACACACGGACATGTTTCCAAAAATTCTTTTTTTGGATTCAGGGGGTCTCAAAACATGTATTTCCTGTGAAACCTCGGTATCGAATTTTTGGGTGGAATACAATACTTCCCCTACTTACCATACGTAGTAGAGAAAGTAAAAAGTATTGTACATCCAGCTTCAGCATCTGTATTGCCGGCCAAGGCACTAGTACAACTTTCGCCTGGTCGAAGGACCATACCACCAGTCACACAGCAGCTGCATTACCGATCACCGCAACTCTCCACTTGTAGCTACCGCATGGCAGTTCAAGGATATATATTGTGGCACTGTGGATTGAGGACTGAAGTTCATTTGTTTGAGGATGATTTTTCTTGAAACCTCATGTTGAACGGCTTGACTTATTAACAAAAATTATAGCGTTTTCACAACTTCGGGGGGTACTTCATTTGTTGAAGTAGTTAAAGTTAAACGGGCCCAGCCTTACTTAAATTGTAATCTTGAATAACTGGTAGTTGCTGTTGTTTAACTACAGGGGAATTCGATTTTGTTAACATTAGCAGGAATATAAAGCAACCACATTACAAAAACTAGTACAGCAGCTACCCCTAAGGTTACACTGAGAAACTTATCTTCTAAATCAGTGAGCGAGAGGTCGTAGAGGGAGGCAGATAAATATTACAAATGGTAAATTGGATAGTACCGACGCATAGGATGGACTTCTGGCTACTCAGAACCCAGCTGAATCCCGGCAAGACGGGAGACAAGCTTGCGGATTTTTTCCATTAGGGCGATACAAATTGGATAGATGACAATTCAATCCGTACAGCGACTGGATGTCGGATTTTATATAAATTCCATGAATATATAATCTCTGATGAGCATCATGATGCCCGTGCGCAGGAATACCTTCTTCCGGTGTAAGATCCCACCGTACTGGGATATACCGTCTGATTCGAAAGCTGTCTTGCGAACGGAGTTTAGTTAGCAAACGTTCAAGTTCTGGTCTGTGTGTTCTAATTCCACGTAAGTTCCATTATAGGATAGGCATTACAATTATAATGGCATACGTTCTGAATCGTAAGAGTTCACTACGTTAAGGGTAGCTGTGGTAGAATCTTTTTACCTTTTTCTTTGGTGTCGGGCTAACACCTTTAGCGGAGGATTTATCCTGTCTCTTTTTCACTGTCGTTCTGGCAGTCTGAGCAGAATTCTCCTGCTCCATCCCTTCACGAGGGAGGACCCTTTTCCAATAGAAAACTTCGGTTCGAGAACCTCGAACCGATTGGAAGTTAAAATCAGAGAAGATGTAGATCGCCGATTTGAATTTTCCCGGTAGATTCCTCAGAAGAGAATTTCCGAGGAGATGCTCTGGACCCTGTTTACCCTTTGATATTCCGAGTGCAGACTTTTCACTTACTTTAAGGAAGTCAGTACTGTCGTAGCTGGTCCTGAACTTTATAGGTGGTGCATTGTATGCTAACGGCTTGACAGTCTTATGAATTGAGGTCGACGGTATTGCTGGTGATTTTACTGATGTGGTCTTTTCAATAAGTGACTTGACATATGTTGATGCTGTCGTCGGTGTTGATTTTAAAGGCTTTGGCTGCGCTCTAGCTACAATGATCCTTCCTGATATTGTGGCCCGTTAATATAGCTGGTCTGATTTTCGATTTTCCGAATCGGTACCGGTTTAGCTGTAACTGAGCTATAGGTACCGAATTTCGGGACAGAGGGTTGGCGGATGCGCAGGAGTTTCCAGGTTTCCGAGAAGGAAACCTTCCCCCTAATCCAGATCTCCTGGATCACTCTTTCCTTCGTAAAATGGGGGCATTCTTGGGATCTTGATGGGTGTACACCGCTGCAGTTAACACTCGTTGGAGCTGATGTACATGCTCGTCGTGAGAGATGTCTCCACAGTTAACGCAGATACAATTCACTGTTACAAAAATCCTAGTGTGTCAAAAGCGCTGACACTTATAGCATCTCAGCAGGTTCGGATATACGGCGTAACTTAAATGACTTCATACGCTGCCTTAATCCTTTGAGGGAGATCTACCCAATCAAAGGTGAGGAACAGGGTACGAGTGAGCACGAATACACCTCTTTCTTTCCGCTGAACCCAATATACCGATGTCATACCTTGCTGTTCAAGATTTTCTTGAATCTCCTCGTTGGACATACTGTTCAATGCACGGGTGTTTACCACATCGCGGAAGCAGTTCAAGGTCTTGTGCATTTCAAACCTTATAGGGTAGCTGGCTAACATTTTAGCTTTCATTCTCGCTGCCTGGGATGCTAACTGTGCTTCAACCAGGGGTGTGCCATTGCAAGATTTATATATGATTTAACTGGACCAGCAAAGTTATCCAGACCCTTTTGAGTGATAAATGGATTCACCGTATAAACTTCTTTCCTTCCTCAGTTTTTGCAGTAAACAAGTAGCGAGGGCCATTAGGTTTGACTACTTGTTTTCCATTTACTTTTTTTTTATTTGTGTATCCAACGCGATTTAATCCTCTGCCATTACAAATGTCTCCGATGGCATGTTCAAATCCTAGGCGCCACCCCGGATCAGGTGAGAGACCTGTCCTGAATCTTGCTCACCTTAGGATCTCGCCTCCCAATTTATAGATAGAGGGACCCAATCGTTTTCAGGAGCGTAACAGCTCATGTAATGGCCTCTCCCCGGGACTGACCTTTATCAGCGGATTCGAACACGTCCTACATGATACTCAGGGGCCGAGAATTACCCAGTCGCCACTTGCGACTCCACTCTTCAGATCCGCGCAGCGGTATCCGTCAGACTATGTTCAGGGAGGTAACTTATAACTGGTCAACACGCTTGTGGACCAAAGTTGATTGGACGTTTGGCATAAGCTCTCTCTCTCTCTCTTCGAAGAGGAACCCAATCGCGTTAATGGCTTGGGACCCCGGGAGCGACAATCTCGTTCCTACCGTAGTAGGCCCCTGGGGGGGATTTGTTTCGTGTATAAGAAACTCAACTTGACTTAGAAAGGCATGGTGGGTAGGTTCCAGGGTTTCTAACCGTTCACATCTCGTTTTAAACTGTAGTATATGTATTTTATTTATTTAAATCACATTTCTTCTGCATTTTAATCGAATGGTATATATGCAACTGTTATTTAATATATTTTTTTTCAATAAAATTGTGATGTTTTAAGAATAGAAAACCAAATCCATGCAACTGCAGTCAAATGAAACCCTGAGTCATGCAAACAACTCGCACTGCAGCAATAGAAACCCTCGGACCTGACTCCATTGCATTTAGTTGTAATGAAGGAGGCAAGAATGGCACTATAGATTGCAATACGCTAAGCCAGTGAGAATTCCTGAAATAGACTCAAGTTGGCTACGAATTAGGAAAGACATAGGAGATTCACCTTTAGAAATGCCGTCAGAGTGTATAATTCCAATTAAACACTTTGTAAAGAATTTCATTCATTTCATTCATTTCATTCATTTCATTCATTTCATTCATTTCATTCATTTTATTCGTCCAACATTCAGGATTATCATTGTTATTATATAAGTTGGACGAATAAAGCTCAAGAAACTCCTGAGAAACCTTGATGTGGTTTATAGACGGCTATAAGGTTGGCTCCGGAACAGGATCTGGAATATATGGCATAAGAACAAGGTGCAGAAAGTTTTTTTCCCTTGGGTAAATATGCTACTGTTTTTGAAACAGAAATTTATACTATTATTTAATGCATACATGAAAACATAACGAGAGTTTGCACCGGTAAACAGATCCTTATCTTCTCAGCCGACTGCACTTAAGGCTCTAAGAAGTCACAAGGTAACGTCGGGACTGGTTTTAAACTGCTTAAACATGCTCACAAGCTTGGCAGAAGAGAATGATGTTCAACTCATCTGGGTGTCGGTTCATAGTGGCATAGAGGGAAATGAAAAAGCTGATGAAATTGCAAGACAAGGAGCAGCTTCACAATTCATTGGGCCAGAGCCGGCTCTAGCAACATCTCGATGTTTAGTGAAGAGGCTATTAAGAACTTCCAAAGTAGATCATAATAAAATTAGCTTAAAACTTCAGGAAACAAATATGGTAAACTATTTATTATAAAACCATGTAAGAAAAGAGCTGAAAGCTTACTTAAATGCAACAGACTTCAGCTGAAAACAATTATTATACTTCTCTTAGGACATGCTCCTGTGAAAAAGTATCTTAACACGATGGGAGTGTTTCAGGGTAACTTAGACTATAGATTGTGCAAGAAAAAAATAAAACAGCCCAGCACATAGAGCCCAGTTGCAATTACATGATAATAACATATATCTTATCATAAGAGATGTTGTTAATGTCCTCTATCCACACATTTCTGGCATCTCAGGGAATTTTCATTCACACTCCGGAGTTATCCGAATTGAATGCATTTCTCGCCTGGTTTTTTGCATGCACTTCATTTTTCAAGAATCCCCATAAATAAAAAGTGCCTAAGTTAAATCAGGGAATCGTGAGGGACAATCCCTTACTAATTACCCTAATCTTCAACAATTTCCTGAATTAAACTTAAACACTCATCAGCTGTATGCGCGGTAGCAGAGTCTTGTTCGAAAAATCCAGACTGATATTCAACGCCGGTGAGCTATTCAAAAAATGACGAGAGCATAACATTCCTGTACCTCTCTGCACTTGTTGTTTATTCAAAAATATAGGTCCTGTTATTCTGTATGCATTTACTGCACAGTAATTTTCGCTTCACGCAGGGTTACCTCGGTTGTAAAATTGGGTTTCTTGGTACTTCAATACGTGTTATTTTGCGACGAAATACAGTCATATATGCTTTGTCAGAGAAGAAAATTAAGCATGGGTCAATTAGTTTATCGTTTCACAAAATCCAATTACAGAAATTTACCCGACTCTGATGATCACATGATAAATAAAGTGTATGCAACAAAACTAAGAAGGAGAACTAAAAGAAAACATCAGGCAATTCGGGTATTGAACTCTCGAGTGTGAATGCAAATCTCCTGAGAAGATGCCAGAAATGTGTGGATTGAGGACAACATTTCCAACATCTCTTAGCATAAGTTATGTCCTTATTAATATTCTAATTGTGCTATAACTATGAGAACGTAAAGCAGTTGCGGGGATATCATACCTCTTTCGGCGGCAGAACGAGTCGAGGCGCGAACAGCCGTGCGGTGGCCTCAGTGTGAGAGAAATGCATTGTAGAAGTGTAGACCATCGGTTATTAAATACCCTTCTATCCGCAGTATCTCATACGTATAGTATAGTGACACTAGAAAGTATTCGTTCTATTTTAAAATATTTTAGCAGCCAAATTAACGGAGAAAAAAAAATTCATTTTTAATGTGCAGAAAGAACAAAGGAGTTTGTGTTCTATTCTTTTCCTAGTCTTATCGTTTTATTAGTTTTTATGCTCGACCGTGCCAAAATGTAGTACCTATTTATACGACTGGTAGCAGTACTTTAATGGGCCTCATTAAAGTACACCTGTTCATTAAAGTATTGGTATTCGAACAATCAGAAGTGGCTACGTAACATTGTGAAAGCGCAAGTATCGATTATTCTGCGTAGTACGTCTCACAACGCTAGCAACTTTGTTTGACACAGGTGCTACAAGGTCATTATATTGTAACCATAGATAAAGGAATAACGATTGTAACACTCAAACCAGAAACGAATACTTATGGAACCTTTAATTTAGATACATGGTCGAGCATAAGCAGTCATATGGTGATTAAAACGCTCGTATAATAATACTCGCGTTTTAATTGCTACCATAGTCTCGTTGCATAATATACTATGATATACTCGTTTTAACTGCGCCGATTTTTCAACTTTCTCGCGTGTGATGTTTACCAGATTATTTTATATGCATTTAGATGGGCGAATTTTATTTTCTCTACCATCTACTTACAGTAAGCAAAGGAAGTATTGCATTCCACTAAAAATACGGTGTCGAGATTTCACCGAAAATACATGTTTTGAGGCCCACGAACCCCAAACAAACATCAAAGGGTCGTGCGTAAAGAGCATAACTCAAAAACGAAGTGCCGGACAAATACCAAACTTGATATTTAAGTTCAGTATCTTCCAAAGTTGGACGAAATTTATCAAACCATCTCCCAACTAAACCTCACTTTACATCGAAAATGTTTAAAAAAAATTTATTTTCTAAAAAATGGCACCAACGATTTTTATTAAAATGACATGTATTTAAGTTTTTTTAAAGTCCCATTTATACCCCCTTTAACTGCAATGGTCTTAACGGCGGTCTTTTCTTTGGAACATATTACCTATAGGCAATGGTGTTAAGTCGTATTCCCTTGTCGTTGGTTTTCGGTAACTTTGGGGCTTTTTTAAATTTGGGTTTTATTCATTAGATCTCGCACACATTCACACTCTCATTCATACTTCCATACTTTGGGGAGGATAGTGAATAATCTTGGTTAGAGAAAAATTCCCATCGCAGCTGGGAATCGAACCTGGGACCCCTTGCACAAATTTAAGTTATTTACATAACAAATAGCCTGTGAAATCCTCTTCATTTGATAGGAATTTTATATAATTTATGTAAGAGTCAACCATAAGATATAGACAAAAACTTACTATATAAAAATATAGATCTCTTTAAAACACAAGTTAATTCAGGTAACTTCTTCTGTAGCACTAGCCATATGTGAGATATGTTATTATTGGTTTGAATTCTTCAGTACTTCGTCATTTTTTCAAAAGTGCTTCCGCTATTCAGTTGTTTCTCACGATATCATGCAAATATTTCGGAATTTCAAGGTCAACATTTAGGACTATTGATTTTGTTTCCTGTATCTCTTCGTATCTGCAACGAAGTATGTAATGAATCTACAGTGTTTTTCCTTCACAATGTGGCTCCGCGCGCCGGTCGCGAAACTCGGACTCCCGCCGAAACAGTTATAATATCCCTGCAACCGCCTTACTTTCGCATAGTTACAATTACAATGAAAATAAGCACACACATTATCATATTTAAGAGATGTTGGATATGTCCTGTATCCGCATACACTATGTGATCAAAAGTATTCGGACACCCCCACAAACATACGTTTTTCATCTTAGGTGCATTGTGCTGCCACCTACTGCCTGGTACTCATTATCCGCGACCTCAGTAGTCATTAAACATCGTGAAACAGCAGAATGGGACGCTCCGTGGAACTCACGGACTTCGAACGTGGTCAGGTGATTGGGTGTCACTTGTGTCAGAAGTCTGTACGCGAAATTTCCACACTCCTAAACATCCCTAGGTCCACTGTTTCTGATGTGATAGTGAAGTGGAAACGTGAAGGGACATGTACAGCACAAAAGCGTACAGGCCGACCTCGTCTGTTGACTGACAGAGACCGTCGACATTTGAAGAGGGCCGTAAAGGGTAATAGGCAGATATCTATCCAGACCATCACACAGGAATTCCAAACTGCTTCAGGATCGACTCCAAGTACTATGACAGTTAGGCGTGAGGTGAGAAACCTTGGATTCCATGGTCGAGCGGCTGCTCATAAGTCACACATCACGCGGGAAAATGCCAAACGACGCCTCGCTTGGTGTAAGGAGCGTCAACATTACACGATTGAACAGTGACAAAACGTTGTGTGGAGTGACGAATCACGGTACACAATATGGCGATCTGATAGCAGGACGTGGGTATGGCGAATGCCTGGTGAACGTCATCTGCCAGCGTGTGTAGTGCCAACAGTGAAATTCGGAGGTGGTGGTGTTATTGTGTGGTCGTGTTTTTCCTGGAGGGGGCTTGCACCCCTTGTTGTTTTGCATGGCACGATCACAGTGCCGACCTACATCGATAGCTCTCTTCAGTTCCGCACTTCGTGAAGAATGGGCTGCCATTCCCCAAGAAACCTTCCATCGCCTGATTGAAAGTATGCCTGCGAGAGTGAGCGCTGTCATCAAGGCTAAGGTTGGGCCAACACCATATTTACTTCCAGCATTATGATGGAGGGCGCCACGAACTTGTACGTCATTTTCAGCCAGGTGTCCGGATACTTTTGATCACGTAGTGTATTTCAGGCATCTTATCAGTACAATTTTATTCACATGAAGAGTTCAATATCCGAAAAATTGAATATCCCGGCTGATGTTTTCTTTTATTTCTTTAAATGTATGGAGTTTGTTGCACACTCATCAGTTGAATGCGTGGTAGCAATATCTTGTTGGGAAAATCCAGACTGATATTCAACATCATTCAGCTGTTAAAAATGGAGTAAGTAATTCATGTAGGACTTTACCGAATTTATTTTTGTTAAAAAAGTTATCGATCCTATTATTCTACATGCAATTACTGCACACCAATTTTCGCGTCATACAAGGTAATCTCGTGTGTAAAACTGGGTTTCTCTGCATGCCAATATCTGTTATTTCGCAATGAAAAATAATCATATAAATGGAATCATGTTTTGTCAAAGAAGAATACTAAGCGTGGGTCAATTACTCTATCACTTCGCAAAATCCAATTACAGAAATTTATCCGAAACCTAATCATCACATGCAAGATGTATGCAGCAAATCCTCATACACTGCAAGAACTAAATGAAAACATCGGACCAGAAATTTACAGTTTCGGATATTCAACTCTAGAGTGTGAATGAAACTTTCCTGAGAAGATGCCAGAAATGTATGAATAGAGATCATCTCTTATGATAAAGCATATGCACACTTTCATTGTAGTTGTAATCGCAATTATGTGAACGTGAGGCGGTTGCGGGTAAACGACTGTTTCGGTGGGAGTTCGAGCTGCGGAGTCCGGCGTGCGAGCAGCCGTGCGGTGGCCCACAATGTGAAGGAAAAGATCTGCATTTCTGCAAAGGTTTAATTGCATTAACACGAAGTAGGTACAAAAGTAAGCTGTAGTTTATAGTACATGTATAAAAATAAACGATAGTGGATAGAGAAAGTCATGTGAAGTAACGCGTCGCCACTTTTTAAATATCTGACAATGTTACCTGTATATGATTTACCTGATGGAGAAATAAATTTGTAAAATCGTAAAAAAATTGCTAATTCTTGACTTTTGACATTTTTGACTTTTTCAGATCAAAAAAATGTTCACTGAAATTTCAGGTATTATATAAAAAACTTTACTAAATCTATATAAAATAATTTGTAAACCTCCACACACAAAAGTTGAAAAATTAAAAAAAAAACTAATAAAATGAAACATTTGAAAAAAACGCCAGTTCACGTAAACTGTAACATTGTTCTTTCTGAATATTAAACATTATTTTCCCCCCGCTATTTTGGCAGCTAGAATCTTTTGTAAAAGGGAAATAATTGCTTTTTGGAGTCAGTATTGGCAGGATTCATGGGATTCATGATATAGAAAATTTACAGCAACATTAATCCAGTGTTGGCCAAATCCCAGCAATAGTGATTACCAGGACTCGGATTTTCAGTGCTAAAAACTTAACAAATATCTACTTTTTATGTGCCGAATATGTAAAAAATATGTGCTGAAAACACAAAAAATATATGCTTAAAATAAAATATTTGGAAGCATTGTCACAAAGAAGTGACTTAAATTTGGAATATGAATGCTCCACGTCACAAGAAGTAAGTCTGTTATAATTATAACATGGAATGTCGCTCTCACTCACATCAACATTTTTGTTCATGTTGCATTCTAAAAATGTTCAGTATCGCCCTCGTGTGACTATGTCATTCAGCAACCGCATTGTAGTACTAGAGACTTCACAGGCATTTCAATATTAGCCAATCTTCCGCGTGGAGAATACTACATCATGCAAAGTTTCACCCTTATCTTCAACTACACCAGAAGCTACTGAAAGCGGACCATGGACGGAGAGTGGCGTTCACTAGGTGGATCATACGACAAACTGAACAGGATCCACATTTTTGGCAACTGTGTTATTTACAGACGAAGCAGGGTTCCACAACACAGGCCATGTAAATCGCCACAACATGCGTTACTGGGGCATTATAAACCCACATTGGATGCGAGAGGCGGCCTTAAAATTCCGATGGGGTTTCAACGTTTGGGCTGGTATGTTCGGTAATCGCCTAATAGGCCCGTATTTCTATGATTAGCCAACTCACCGGGAATCACTATATTCACTTCCTACAACACCAGCTGCCTACTCTACTGGTTGAAGTTGCAAAATTCACTAACTATGTGGTACCAACATGATGGGGCGCTAGCTCATTCGGCCCGTCGTGTAACGGCTTATCTCGATGCCACCTATTCTGAGCGATGGATCGGACAGCATGGACCAATAGGATGGCCAGCACGCTCACCAGATCTAACCCCATTAGATTTCTTCTTATGGGATTATCTTAAAGATATCGTGTACCAGGAGCGGCCAACGACCCCTCAACTGCTCAGGGAACGCATCATCTTAGCTTGCCGTGACAACACACCGGCTATGTTGCGCCGGGTTAGGCTGGTGATGATGGTTAAACTGAGATTTTGCATCCGCCGGCATGGTAGTCAGTTCCAACACCTATTACAACCACATGGAGGAAACGAATAAATTATAAAGGTTTATCTGTGTGATGGTCCGGCATGACGTGATAGTCACTGTTAAATGCACTATTTTGGGAACCAGAGAGGTTCTCAACGATCATAATATGATATTGCAAACGTTATCTAGTTTGTATGTACGTACTGCATTTTGTAAACCCTCAGAACAATTTATTGGCTTTCTTTTGTATGAAGATTACTATTTCTTAAATAGTAAAATATTACTTAATGGTGCCTTATGTTTCTAATGTTATATGCATTTATTTATGATGTTCATTAAAGCATATTCTAACAAGTAACAATTTGTGTTTTAATGAAATTCGCATAATTAAACTAATTAAGTGAAACGACACTTCCATGCCAAACTATCAGTTCTCGTTAAATTTACTAAACATAAAAAGCACCTTCAATTGGCAGTATTTGAGCCTGGGACTTTTACCACTAAAGGCCAATGCGCACACTGTTGCGCTACGACTGCAAGTCACTGCACGCTGCGGTGCAAAGCAGTCATTTCGGCCGTAATTGATACGACGCGATGCAGTGGACAGTGTTTACGACATAGCCTGTGCAACACCGGGACTGCATAACTTCTCAATCCGTAGGCTGAGAAGACTCACTCGGTATTTAAGATGTTGGCAAATAGAATCACATTCTACGTACTTAGAAAGCTATGGATTATGGCTGATTTCGTTACATGTACGCTAGATTTTTCTCAATAAAGATGTAGAAGATACACATTTTACATCTCATGTAAATATATGTAATATATGCTATTTTAATCAAAATCGTTAGAGGCATTATTCCGAAAATAACTTTCAAAAAATGTTCCATATAAAGCGTAGTTGGGGTGGGGGAGTTCCTTGAGAATCCTCGTGTCACATCTTTGAAAAGTGCTGAACCTAAATATCAAGTTTTTTATTGATCTGTCTTTTCGTGTTTGAGTTATGATGTTCACAGAAAGACACAGACACACACGCACGCGCGCTCAGCTTTTTCCGAAAACGTATTATTTGGATTCAAGGGGCATCAAAACACGCATTTCCGGTGAAGTCTCGATATCGAATTTTTGGGTGGAATGCAATACGTTCTCTACCTAATACGCGCGTGGTAGAGAAAGTAAAAATCTGATGTGTTACATTTACATGACTTTCTCTACCCCCTACCGGTTATTAGTGGGTATACAAAATATTCTTACTAAAGCTTATTTTTGTATCTACTACATTTTAATACAAATAAACCTTGGCATAAATAGCTATGTTACACATTTCGTTAGCATACAAACAGAATAGCGGTAGTCAAATGTTTAAGAACTGGACGCTATATGCTTGCCTTAAAACTGAAAACTGTTTCCATGTAATCGCGAGGAGAAACAACTGAAAATCGACGGTACTTAAAAAGAAGGACAAAGTATTGAACAAATCGAACCATTAATACCGGATATCTTGGAAGTGCCTGATGCCACAAAAAAGTATTTGAAATAAATTGCGTGTTTTAAAGAGATCTACATTTTTTTGTGTGGTACATTTTCGTCTATCGCTTAACGTTTAGCAATTACACAAGATTATACAAAATACTTCAAAGGCTATTCCCAGAAAATTCAAGATATACATTTTATTTGTATGCAAATATCTGTAAGATATGTATTTTAATCAAAATCTTTAGAGCCATTTTTTAGAAAATCAAACATTTCGAAAAATGTTTTATGTAAAGGGTATTTTGTGTGGGGGATTTTTTTAAAATCTTTGTGTCTCATATTTGAAAGATGCTGAATTTTAAATACCAAGTTTGATGTTTAACCAACTTTTCGTTTTTGAATTATGCTGTTCAGACACACACACACACACACACACACACACACACGAATGTTTTTTAATGCCTTTTTTGGAATCAGGAGGCCTCAAAACGCGTTTCCGGCGGAATCTTGGTATCGGATTTTTGGATGGTATGCAACACCTTCCCTACTTACAAGGCACATGGTAGAGAAAGTAAAATCATATTGTGCCTAAAATAAACGTATTATTAATTTGTCATTGGAAATAAGCCTTCAGTAGACAAGGAATTTTCAGCATTCAAAACCAATGCCCATGCAGCATTTTAATTTTAGGTTAAATGTGGGTATTGGATTTAAATTATGAATGTATATAGAAAAAATTTGTTATTACGCTGAGTTTATAATCTGTATATTACTCAATTTATTTCGAACAAATTGATAGTTACATTTAGTTTAAAATTTCTATATTACTTAATTTCAACAATTTTAAGCAGCTATTTAAGTATCAAAGTTCAAATACAAAAATTCTAGGTGGTTTAAAGCTCAGTTGTTAAAAGAACTAACAAGGAATACTCCACTTGGTCGAACAAAGGAGTTCGTTTGGGTTTCACAGGTAGTATGCTGAGGTGGCATAATTCTCAGAAAAGAAAAGTTTCCCTAAAGTGATATTACAACCGTTTTCGAGCGTTTGGCGCGTGGAAAAGATACGCAAAAATAGTTGAAGCCGTCAACATTAAAGGAAATTGGAACGTTCTATATGGTAAATGGCTCCACGTGCCGAACACAACGCTGCCCACCCAAAACTTCGACTCTCGAATATCATATCCTAAATATCACTTTGAGTCAACATAATTTCAACTTCTGTAAATTACACCACCACTGTCTGCTACTCTTGAAACTCAAACGAAATTACAGTTACGAATGAGTGGAGTGTTCTTTGTAAAAGACGAGTATAGCCCATCCGGCCAGCCAACATGAAGAGATTGAGTGTTTTGATCACAGCTTTCTAAATTTACCAGTCTACTCTTAAAACACTTTAATAGGTAATGTTTCTCTGACAATACCTTTTGTTTAAATGTGAACGTAAATCCAGCTTTTTAACTATATTTGTATTTGTTGACGTATTGCACGTTTTACAATTGTAATAAATCCCTAATCATTTGTGACTATTATTGCTGTAAAACAAATCAACATATACAGGATGAATCCGAATAACACCGAATAATTTTAAGGCTGATTTAGGGGTTCTATATGAGTATTTTCTTTTAGGGAATGTATGCCCATAAAAGTCTTGTTCCTAAGCTAGAGGGCATTGACGATTTTTAAACGCCGCGTCAGATTAGATGAAATTCCGCCGAACAGGTCGCTACCATATTTTGGTACAAGGCATTTGGAAGTATTGAAATAAGACTAGCCGCGTACTTTAATTTTAACAATGCAAACCTCTCTTAGTAAGTTTGAATCTTTATTTAACTGCAGGATATTAAATCGACGTAGTTCAAAACTGTTTTTAACCGATTTGCAACTACGAATACAGGTTGTTGCCAATACTATACGCAAATAATGTTATTATTGTCAAATTTTCTCCATTATACTGATGAAAGTTAAAAACAATATTAAATTATGCAAAACTATGTTTTTAAAGGGCTTCAACCATAGTTAAACTAAAAACAAAACAAGAATTGAGCAAGTGAATAAGTGTTTGTATAAGATATTCAAAAATGCGACTGTTGACTTCGGAGCATAGTTGATAGTGCCGTTGTAAATGACTGCCAAGTTCTTTCAGAAATACCTGGCATATCACGAATAGCATCAAATGCTACAATGATCCTGGCTATGAACTCCTCTCTACTATTACCTGTATTTATATACAAGAGTTTCAACATGCCCCCAAAGGAAAAAATCAAAAGGGATTAGATGTGGGAACGCGCTGGCCATGATATCGACGCTCCTCTACCGATCCAGCAATCCGGATACGTTACACTTAAGAAATCCCTTACGTCACCGGAATAATACAACATAGTCTTGGAACCACATTACTGGCGTATTCCTAAGAAACATCTTCCAGAAGTTCTGGCAAAGTATGTTGTAAAACTTTAGGTAAATGTACCCCGTCAAATGTGGAGGCAGTAAATAGTGCCCGATGAGTATGTCATTCATAATGCCAGCCCAAATGTTCACTGCAAACCAGTGTTGGTAATTTGTAACTATAATAGCCCTAAGGTTTTCTTGTGCCCAAACATGACTTATGTGTGTTAAACATACCTTCAGTGTAAAAATCTTCTTTTTCATTGATCTTGGTTGATTGATGCATTTATGAAGAAACCACTGGATAAATTGTAGTGGGGGATAGTCTGGCCCCAGTGCTTGAGCTCGGGTGAGATGATGCGGATGTTATTGTTGTTCGTACATAATTCTAGTAACCGAAGAGTGGCTTGTATGCATTGCATGCGCTATTACTCTTGTGCTTGTGGACAGAGAATAAAATTATGGACCCGGTCAAGAACCTCTCTTCTAGAACTATTTGTTCTTTGGACTCCCGAACGATGCGCTCGTTTTCAGGAAATTCCTGTTCCTCGTAGTTGATGTACGCCAGTAAAGGTGCTGTGATGAGGCAAATGTCAATTTGGGTAAAGCTCAGCATAAAGATCTCATGCCCTTTTCGCATTTTCCCAAACAGCGCTAAAAACGTAATGCATGTCTTCCGGTTCTGCGTACGTAAAATGGAACATTTTAAAAATAGGCTGTTAAACTTTAAATCCTTCCAGCAAACGGAGTACTTTAGTATGTCCTGGTAGCTGAGATTGCCTACCTACACCTCCTGTAGGAACCACAAAGTGCTGTATAGTATGTCGCTGAATTCCTTAGCACTTAAATAATAAAACACAGGTTTTAGGTTAATGGTGATATAAGCGATGTTCAAAACAGAACATAAGCTACATTCTAAACGCAAAGAAAACAAAACATAAACGATATTATAATGCCGTGGGGGAACATGGATCTATTTGAAAGAATTTTGCCTAACCTGGCGCGGCGTTTGAAAAGTATTAATGCCCTCTAGCTCGATGACAAGAAGTTTACGGGTATACATTCCCTATATGAAAATACTCAGTAGAACCCCTGAATCATGCCTTAAAACTATTCGGCATTATTCTGACTCCTCCTGTATATACGAGGGATGTTTTTAAAGTATGGTCCGTTATGCAATAAAATAAGAACTACAAAATATTTTGGTTACCTCATTATTTTATTCCATTGTATATACCTTGAGTTTTCTTTCCACATAGTTTTCACAGTCAATTAAATTCTCATTCTCGTGAGGAATAAATTTTAGTAGCTCTTCTTAATAGAAGTTCGCCGCCAATCCTTAAAAGAATTGTACAGTTTCTGAGATGCATTTTTCTTGTCTAAGATTCCGTGGCAGAAGAAACTCCGTTATTGGAATCGTTGGTTTCAGGAGGGAGATTCAAACTAGTGATCCGGAAGTCAGATCTTTTATCACAGAGTAGCTGCAAGAAAACAATTGTGAATCTGCAAGTTAGTGTGATGTTAGTCAAAAACAGACGACTCATTATTTATGTCCTTCAAAAAGCTTTCGTACATATCCTGCAAATTTATTCCTAAGAGATTCCCACAGCTCATTTACAATACAGAAAATTTTTACTCCAGAAACAGCTACACGTTTCCTAGATGGATTGGCGGCGGAAGTCTGTAACGAGGTCCTAAAAATAATTATGCTACGATAAGACAAATGCTCGAAATGCATTGATAACTGGTAGAAAATTAGTGTAAGGTTTGAAGGCTTGAGTAAAAAATAATTATCGAAAAATGTTTAGTAGTTAGTAATTTATTGCAAACCGGACCTTACTTTTAAAATACCCCTCGTACATACGTGCTACTTATCCTTAAGCCATTGAAGAAGCAATCGTCTTACTTGCTCAGAAATGCCCCGTCATTTTTTACAGTAACTCGTTAATTTGTTCATTGCCTCTTGAGGCAGGGGAATGTTTCTTTATTTCCTATTTTCCACAGAGTCTAGAAGTATGCCTGTGAGAGTATTTCATGGTAAGAATGAATAAAACCAGTTTGCGGATTCGATTCTCGGCTGAGGCAGGGGAATGTTTCTTTATTTCCTATTTTCCACAGAGTCTAGAAGTACGCATGTCAGAGTATTTCATGGTAAGAATGAATAAAACCAACATTAACCTAGTTCGAGTAATATCACCAACTGTTCAGGCTAAAAGCTCTCAATATAACCATAGAAGTTAAAAACGGCTATATAAATGAACAGACAACTCTGTTTAAACGTTTCATGTGGAAATATCTGGTTAACTGCACCAGAATCCTGAAGAACAAAAGTGGCATTGCCATTCTAATATTCTTGTACTTGTTTTCTGAAAATCAGCTGGTCGTTTAAAATAATACCTTTGTGCTAGAAATATACTTCTGGAACATGTTCCTGCGATGAACCGTTGCCAGTTTTCCTTTACAAGTGTAAGAGTAGGAAGTTTCGGGGTTTTGGATGTAGATGGAGACCGTGAAATAAGCGTTTATATATTTTCTTTCTCCTGACTTTCGGTTTCTTGTCTTCATCTAATACCACAATTCTTTATTTGCCTATTTCCTATTATGTTTTACAACTGAAACACCTGTTTTACACTTCACTTTGCCTTTGTGTTACTATTACAAGTTACGAACTTGAAGTTCCAGAACGTTCAAATGTAAAGAAATAGATGTCATAGCCGAACATCGCCTATTGCCGAGCGAGCAGGTGCACTATATCATCAATTAGCGGAGTAGATAATAACAGTAAAACCAGTTTACATCCAACACAAAACACACACACGCGCGCGCAAATCGAAGGTTAACCCCAGATTAAACCTAGATTCCGCGGTGCCGCCGCTACTTGCTACTTAGCTCGCTTCTTGCTCGTTTCAAGGTTAGCCTACACGATTAAACATATCGAATATTGATACTCAAGTTTAGTCAGGGTCAGCCAATCCAATTACGTGTGACATAGTAGAGATGTATGGCGCAGGAGTAGTTTCGGAGACTCTAGGTAAAGGGTGAGGGGAAGAGAAGGTAGGCTTCATGTCGCGTAGACATAAAGCAAAAACTGCCTCCCTGTTTTTTCGCTAGCCTTTCCTTTTGCATTTTCGCTAATCTAAGTTGTCCCTACACTCCTCAGTGATTTCGCCTCTCTCTGTCTGGAGCAAGAAGAGGCTTTAGAGCATTTAGATGGTTGACAGTGAGTCAAGTGGCTTGATTTAAACTAAACGCAATGTAATCTGACCTGCTGTTAGTTTTTTTTTTGTATCCGCGACGCGAAATATATACATCTAGACTGGAGTGTAAAAGCGGTATAGTCATGCTGCGACAATGGCTTTAAACGTTGGATAGGGCTACATTTATTAGCTTTAGTCTGAAGTTGAATTTTGTGAAGACAGCCCATTCCCCGTTTGCTAATAACCACACAGCATTATAAATTCAGTATTGCTATCTTTGTCATCGTATCATAATCGTATATATTACATAACCTCTAATTTTAAATATAAATTGATCTGAATACAACAGAACCTCGCTTTTTGTAATCTTAAGTAGGACTATCAGTGTTTCTCGGTGTTCTTGGACAAACTGTAGATTTGAAATTATAGAAGAACGTAGCTGGTAGGTAATAATTTGTGGTGATACACGAACTTGAGATGTTGAGATACCTAGCATATATGCACTCTGACAGATTCCTGAGAGCTTCAATAACGGAACATAGAGTATATGAATTTTTCCGCCAAATACCCTGGATAATTAAATCGATGCACTTGTTTGGACACTTCTAAAGCACTCAATTCGATATTAAATTCTTCGGAGCATCTACAGCGCGTTTCATCGGATTGATAAAAGCATTCATCCTGAATGAGTGAGTATAGAGAAATAAAATCTATTGATGAAGTCATCAGTAAGTTCGTTTTGCAGCTTCAACTGACGTTAAAAACGGCAGAAGAACCTGGTGGAAATACAATACATGAGTACACGAATATGTAATTTTTAGGGACAGGAATTATATTCTCTTTTAGACTCTTTAATATGTATGCATTTATACGCTGAAAACTTCCATAATATGCATATAAATATGCCCATGTAAGAAGTATTAAGACATCACATTGACATGAAATACAAATTTAGAAGAATTTGCTGTAATCTCTCAGTGAATAAAACTATTGTGGAAAACGTATTAGCTCACAAATTTTATCTTTAGTATTAAAGTATATACCCTATATAACCTAGCTTTGTCACTCACTTTTACTGTTGGCGTGATTATTATTAAACGAAAACAAACACAAGTATATATCGCTAAATTGAATGACCTGAAGTTTTATTTGGAGATCGAGTGCGAGCCTGCAGGAATATTTTTAGAATTGAATTTCTAAAACTATTAATGATTAAATATTTTGAACCGTTTTCCTTTCTGTAAATTAGTAGATTCCATTTTTATAAATGTCAAGAGATACTAAATAGTAAAACTTAAAACTAAATTTAGTAAAACGCATAATCACCACAGTTAAATTTAATTTTTAGAACTTCTTAACAGCACTTCCATACCGTGAAGGAATGGCTACGACCAGAGCAGGCGGAAATTCACTGATAGGACGTGAGCTATTTATTGGGTTCCGTGTGAACTACCATCAGTGTTGCCAAGTTTAAAGACTGACTCAATGCCACTAATTATTTGGTACTATCGTATTTATAAATCAAATATGAGGATAAAATGAGTAAAATAAATATATTTATAAAATATACACCTAAAAAAGCAAATATGCAGCATAATTTGCATACTGCTGAAATATTGTGTTCATTAACAAAATAGGCAAAATGTGTGTTATATGCAGCATAAAATGTTATTTAAATTGTTGGAAATTTATTATTTATTTCACATACCAAGAGCATACTTTCTGTCAAGAGCGAAAAAATATGAATTTGAATTAAACTCCTGTCCCTAGTGATATATAAAAGTCACTTTCTAATGCTTGTAATAAAATATACTATTGCTTCATACAATTTTAATATGGATTAACTACACTGGAAACTTAATTTTCAGCGGATAATTTAAACTACTATCTTAATACGACCAGTTTTTCACGGTTATTAGATGTTAATAAGTAAATAAGAACTAAGAGTAATTGAGTCTGATATGATGTTTTTTGTTCCCCTCCCCAAAAAGAATCTTAGCGACGAGCATGGCTTGCGGTGAGGGGTCATCTCTGCCAGGATCTTTGTGTTACCAAATCATAAAAGAATTTATTTTGGGAGGTGAAGGAATTACGATTCTTGTTAATAATCGTTCTCCCTAAACAGTTAATTTTTTCGTCAAAATTTGGAGCCCTATTTAAGTGTTGTTAAGAAATTAGGTTACAATTGAATACTTACTCTAAATAGGAATCTAATCCAAAGACACACAAAAAAGTGCTCTCTCCCCCTCCTCTTCGCATTAACTTAAATAGTCTCTTATATCGTGAGACCCAAAAGTCAATTGAAAAATGTAATAATTTTCAGTGGTGTAAACAGGTTAAATTAACCAATTATCGAATACTTGGGTGTGACCCAGAAGTTAGTTAACAAACGGAATGTGTTGCCAAGGGACAAACATTGTTTACAACATTAACTAAAGCATTTAAACCAATCAAGCTCACTCCTGAACAAAGAGTTGAACTTGCACTTTGTGATAATCACAAAACTGTGAGGCAGGCTGAAGATGAGTTTCACAGACGGCATCCAGAAGTTCCAAAACCATCATTTCAATCTTCAAGTAAAACTTCAATAAATTTAAGAGGACATTTTCTGTGCTGGATGCAATACGAAGTGAGTAGGCTAGCTGGTGATGAAGGTAATGCGGTAACTTGATTGCAAAGGTGATTGCGAGCCCTAAAACATTAAATCACTAGGTAGAGTGGAATGAGCAATGAATCTGTTCGGTGAATTTTAAAAACATCACATTTTGGTCCGTACAAGCTACGTGTTCACATAAAGCATGACAACGATTCTCTAGGCAGGCATTCGTTTTATATTTCGGTCAGCAATCGGGTGGACAATGATAATGCCTTCAATAAAGATGTTGCGTTCAGCGACGAGTGTTTATTTTACTTGGGCGATCATGCCCATACTCAAAACGCCGGGTGCTGATATCTGTGCGAAATCCAGATTTGATGCGTGAGGCTAATGACCCAAATGCTCCCAGATTAATGGTGTGCTTGTCTTCTTGGTGATGCGTTGGGCCCACGTTTCTTTTGAAGCTTACGTGAACCAGTATTCTTACAGTGAAGTTCTAGACTAATTTATTAGATCTTTTAGATGACCTACTATTGAACAGACAACATTGATTGTGGTTTTAATAAGACGGAGCTACCCCTCATTATACTCTAGCCGTTCGAAACAATTTGAATGCTCAAGTCTAAACATCGACGAACTGGACGAAGTTGTCCAACGCCTTGGTCTGCACTCTCACCTGATTTGATGCCCCTAGATTTTTCTTTGGGAATATGTAAAACAACAAGTTTTTCAGACTCAGCTCCTATCTTCGAGAGACTTGAAAGTGCGAATCAATCGTGTTATTCGACGTATTTCACCAGCTACAGTTTCCAATGTTAGGTTTGTCTTCTTGTTCATGGACGCCACTTTGAACATCGACGATAGTTCTTAAATGAAAATGACAACTGTTCGATTTGGATAATTTTAACATTTGTACATCATTGAAAATTACTGCATTTTTTTCAACTGACTTTTGGGCCACATAGTATATTAAAGTATTCATATATAGTGACTTTTTTTTCTAATCACACCACACAACTCGAATACATTTTTTGACTAGAAATGCTTCAAAATTAAGCAATATGGGTTTAGTTGCATGCACAATACGGAAAACAAATTTCTATATCATAATTCAGTTTGTTGTTACCAACAAATCCATGCGAAATAAAAGGAAGAATAGCATATGATGCTTTATAGATGCCGCATGATAGTTCAACTTGGGAAAACTTAAAGATGTAACAACAAATATTTCGAAAAGGATTGATACTACAAAACAATTGTTTGAGATATACTATATATTTCAATGAACTACATTTTTCGTGCAGTTTATTTTTCTCTATCTCTTATAGTTTACCAGTTATACAAAATATACAAAGTTCATTCAGAATGAAGATGATGTCACTGACTTCAAAGAAAATTCGAGATAATAACTATTAATCATGCAAATTTAATAAGCACATGACATTTTATTCAAATTCGTTGGTTGGTTTTTGAGAAAATGGAAAAACAATAGAGAAAATTCTGTGTAATGGGTAATTTTGGGTTGGGGACTCAAATGTGATATTTTGTATTTGTCCGACTTTTTGAGTTATGCTGTACACAGACACGCGCGCTCGCACATACACACACATACACATAACACACGCACACAGACGGGGCGCGCGCGATACACACATAACCAAAACGGTGCGGGACACTTATGCACCGTGATATTTCCCCGCCAAACCATCCTTTCTTAATTAGTTTGGGAGAAAACATATTTCAGGTAGTCTCACTTTAACTAAATGTATTTTCCCCTCTTCCCCTACACGAGAAAATCTAAAAAGTATAGAGATACAGTAAAAGAAAAAGAATGTTTCTAGCAGCATTCGTTTTTGATAACACACGGTGTTGCGTAGAAAATATCTCCTGGAATAAAAATATAATTGCTGAAATGTTGCTTTTTTATGCATTTTATAATATTATTATCCGAACTCAGCGTGAATCATGAGTATGGACCCGTTTAAATTACCTACACATTATAAAATATTATCCTAATTCTTTCTGAGAGAAGGGCTAAAATAGGCACCAAGTAACTGGATGCAAATTGTTTTATTAATGAATGAGTATTTGAGAAAACCCAGGATTGAAGTATACTTTAACCGACACGTTTTTTTTTTCTTTATTACTCTTCAATTGCTCATAATAATTTAGGAATTAAATAGATATTGCATTAGCGTTTGTATGCATAGTTTTGTGTGTAGAATGTGGCTAATGTGTAACAATAATTTGTAATGCTTTACACCTAGATCATTGTCAGTCCTACTTACTATAATCAACAGCATAACTTTGATATAAATAGGGATTAGTTTTATGTTTAAATATATTAATCTACTTATCCTTTGTTATCAGTATTTCATTTACTATTATCATTATTATTAAGTTGCTATTAATATTATTACATATTATTTTATTATTCCATATTATTTTATTATTCCATATTACTACATTATATGCATTATTATTATTAATTTTCAATTTATTTTAATAGGACATGTAATATAAGATAATGAATGACAAAAGAGCCAGCAGATCTGTACCAATAAGCCTAAGCAGAATTCAAACACGGAACCAGAGCGTAGGAATTAAAAGGGTTTATTCTAAATAATAATAATAATAATAATAATAATAATAATAAATAATTTATGGCTATTTCATTTGGTGCGGTTCTGCATCTTGTCATGAGATCATTGTGGCCAAAAAAAACACAATCACGAATTTTGAGCTATTTTTATCAAATTCGCTTAATCTTAGAAAAATATATAGATGACATATATCGAAATGGCTTGAAGCTAGGAAAAAAGTTATATAAGGAAAGTTGTGTATTTTAATGGGTTCCATTTTTTTTTCTGAAACACGCCTCTTGCTATCTCTTATAGCTTCCATTTTCTAATATTCACTAAGTGTAAAGCGGAGCTCACAGTGAATTCCCAAAAAATTCATTATATACATTATATTTGTGATGTTATTGCCACAGCCAGTTGTCATTTTAATCAAAATCGTTAGAGCAGTTTTGAAGAAAATAAAAATTAACGAAATATAAAGGGCAGTTTGTGCAGAACTTTATGTAAACTTTGGCATTCATCCGATTTTCATTTTTGAGTTATGCTGTTCGCACACAAACACACGTATATTTTCTAAATATTTCTTTGGGAGATTCAGGGTACCTCAAAACGTATATTTCCGGTGAAACTCGGGATCCAATTTTTGGGTGGAATGCAATATTTCCCCTACTTTAGTTGCGGAGAAAGTAAAATAAATAATTGGAGTGGAGCCTCGATGTGTTTTAGTGATTTCATTAATATTTTAAAGAGACTCTTAGCCGACTTTAAAGTCGTTTCCAGGGAACAAGGAAAATGAGCGATGATCATTAGAATTACTCCATTAGGCGGTAGCGAATGCCACAACCAGGTACTGACCAGGCGATGTGGGGATGTTGAGGGGTGGTTTACCATTTCTCGGAACATTAGTGTTGAATAGCATCCAAGCGGAAATGTCACTAAATTCTACCAGCGCGAAAATGTCATGGGGTAGATCTGTTTTGTAACCAATCACGCACTCTTTTTTTTTTAATTACTGTTTTTGTTTTAGTGGACCTCAAAAGGTATATCTGCGGTGAAATCTCGATACTACAGGCAAGTGGTAGCGAAAGTAAAAATTTAAATTTCTGTTTAAAAGGTATATTGATGAAAGCAGGTTGTTTGTTCCTTTGCGCCTCTAAAGTGGTGGTGCTGTAATAAATACGTGGACTTTTTTCCTGCATTTTTCCTCTACCATTTCACAGGAATTCATTCTTTTTCGTTTACCTGAAAAACAATGCTGATTAGATCTCTGTTCAGGGTAATCACTCAAGTATGGCTATTACACAGAAAGTTTGACATAAGTGTATTCCCCGTGCATTAACTAATAACCGATTTATCGCCAACTGCTTCACGAAAATGATCACCTACAACGGAAGAGATATTTGCGTGTAGATAGCACCTGGGTGGAGTGTTGTATGAGGAAGAAAAATTGCCTTACTACACCATTCTATTTTCTGGAGGATGAAAATTCTCATATCAAAATCAATAGGATGGAACGACTTCTTGTCTTTCAGCTACTGTGTTTGATGTTTATTATTAGACTTCCTGTTTTGTCTACCTCTCTTGTCACTTCCCTCTTTTCGTCTTCCAACTTCGTGTCTTAGGGATAGCTGAAATGCACTATGGTGCCATGCTAATAAAATAGGAACTGTATGAGGTAAACCGAATAAATATTTTTATTAATTCATACAATAACATTAAAAACGTTATATTATAAACTTTCATTTCTTCAACATGTAAACAAAACGTCTTTTTTCTCAATAATAAAACATGCCAAAAATATTGTGCATTGTGTTAATAGAGCACTTGATGTGTTGCATTTACATCAGTTTCTCTATTCATACAGTTCTCTGTTCTACAAACCAATCATACAACAGCTTATTCTTCTATCTACTTCTTGATAATTGAAATAAACCTCATTACAAATTTACACATTTCGTGGTAGGTACGAGGCGTGTTTTTAAAGTAAGTACCGATAACTTTTTTAAAAATAACAGAACGCTATTTTCCAAATACGTTATTATCATTCATTACCTTACACTACTTCTCCACATAGTCACCGACGGTATTCAGGTACTCATCTCAACGGTAAACCAGTTTTTGTATCTTCGTTAAAGAATGATGACGCCTGTGATGAAAGCCAAGTCTGCACTTCCTTCAGAACACCATCATCGTTGAAATATTTTCCACCAAGGAATTTCTTCAGGTTAAGAAACAGATGAAAATCACTTGGTGCCAAATTCGGATTGTTGTGAAACAAGAAGTGAGACTTGGCTTTCATCACAGGTGGCATCATGCTTTGACGAAGGCATACAAACGCTGGTTTCCCGTTACGACAAGTGTTGGGTAACGGCGGTGACTATGTGGAGAAGTAGTGTAAGGTAATGAATGATAATAACGTATTTGGAAAATAATGTTCTGTTACTTTTTTTTGAATTATTAGTACTTTAAAAATATGCCACGTATTAAAAGGATGTAGTATGCTAAAGTGATAGATTTTTAAAAAGGAATGGCGATGACTTGAAATTCCATGGTCTTTACATGACCAATAAAAATTGAATAGCGACCAATTACTTGAAAACCGAGCGGGATTGCTCAGGCGGTTACGTCTGTGGTTCGCATTCGGTAGGTCCCGAGATCGATCCCCAGCGACTGCCCACTCTGACCCATGAGTGTTTTTGCAGGGGTTTTCCCGGGTCGTCAGACGAATGGTTTCTTTCATCCTCCGAATTTCCTGTCCCTCCATTTCGTTCCATTCTTCATTTCATTTATCTTTCAGGGTCGAAAGTGTCGGCGATGGTGTTTCGGTGCAGCGTGGCAGGGGAAAAGGATGTTCTTTGTGATTCTCTCCATCCCTCGGCTTTCGGCAGGCTGCCGGGGCATTGGACCTCCTCTGCGTGGGGTGCGATCCCCGGTCTGCCAGTGTGTGCTATCTGGAAACTTAGGGACCCTGTTATTGCTGTGCCGTCGCTCTGGTTCCGGCCGCCCGGTGTCTCCTCTCGCCTCATCCTTCCTCCCGGGCATGCCTCCTCGTGGGGCGTAGGTACAATATTCATTCTGGATCAGTGTCGAGTCCCCTCCGTAGTCAATCCAATATCACTTGAAAAAAGTATAAGTATTTGAAAATTCAAACCAAACACAAAGATTATCTCACCGAGCAAGATAGCTCAGGCTGTAATGTCTGTGGCCCACATTCGGGGGTTCAAATCCCGTGGGTCGACCAATCTGACTTGACTTTTTTCGTGGTTTCCCTCAGTCGTCAAGGTAAATACCGGATTGGATTATTGATACACAACCCAAACACACCTTAGTCTAAAACAATAGTAAACTTGAAAACAGACGGTAATAGCGAATGCTTTGCCATTTATCCACAGATGATGAAAACAGGTAGACTGGACGACACCCATAATGCCATCTGTTCGGCACGTGTAGAAGCAGGGTTACAGTTGCCTGACACTAAAGTCTCTGTAGACACGTGTCGAAGCTGTCATCTGCGCGTCACGTATAGAAGCTGAGCTACAGTTGTCTAGCACTAAGACCTCTTGGGTACTTGATGAAGCAAGATGATATGATACATGGATGAAACTAGAAGGCTGATTGCCCGCTACACATCGAGCCATGAAGTATCTAGCAACTGATCCGTTGTCATATGACCACTTGGTTAAAGGGATGTAAAATAAACAGAGACAGAGACATATCGGAAATGATTAACGCCACAAAAAGTTTTATTTGACAAACTGCGTGCTTTAACGACATACACATTTTTTGTGCAGCAAGGTTGCGTCTATCTCTTAGGTTTACCGTATATCCTCAAAGTCATTTAGAATGAAGAGAACCGCACAGACTATTCGCAGAAAATTCAAGCTATACATTTTATTGTCATGCATACATCTTCTACATACGGTATGTTAATCAAAATCGTCAGAACCATCTTTGAGAAAATAAAAAATAACTTAAAAATTTCCATTTAAAGGATAGCTTTGGGTAGGGGATTTTCTTGAAAATCTTCGTGTCGCATCCTTAGAGGATGCAGAACTCAAGTTCCAAGTTTGGTGTTTAACCGACTTTCGTGTTTGAGCTATGCTGTTCTCTCTCTCTCTCACCCCCCACACCACATGAACCTTTTTATAAAACGAATTTTTTGGACTCAGGAACCTCAAAACGTATATTTCCAGTGAAATCTCCATATTGAATTTTTGGGCGGAATGAAATTCAAATTGAACGTCTGGTTGAAAACAGGGGATTTAGCAAGTTTACAAGCAAGAGTATTGGAAGCTATCACTGTGCAGCAGAGAACCGCCAAACTCTCATGCTTTGGGCTAGACTTGAATCCTGTTTAGGCAAGTTAATTTTATTCTGAGCTTCCTTCGTCTTTAGGTTTGATATCGCCAACTTAAGCTTTTCAGAGTTCACTTATGCTGGAATTTCATTAACTTGTGTTTTGTTTATCTATCATTAAACTTAAATCTTGGATCTGAACCACAAAGTAACCTGAGTACTGAGTCAGAAAAGTTCTGTTCACGAGTTAGAAGTTTATATTAGGATGGCGACAAGTGAAGAAAAATCATAGGTCGAAGGGTTTCAACATAGAAGTTGCAACATGAGATTCAATTCTGTGTTGTTAAGGCTTGTAGTTCTTGGACATTAATGGAAGTGTTGCAAGAACGAAATATATTTTAAATAATAAGTGGCACCCACAACTAAAAAAAATCTCGGTTGTATTCACACGACTTTCTCTACCCTCTATCGCTTATTAGTGTATATACAAATTATTTTTACCAAGGTTTATTTTCCTTTCTACTTCATTTTAATCGAGATAAACCTTTCCGGAGGAAAGTATCTATAACATTATAGATACCAAGGGAATAGCGATAGTCGAATGTTTTAGAACTGGACGCTATACGTTGGCCTTAAAATTCCATACTCTTTTCATGACATCCCGAGAAACAATTGAAAAGCGACAGGACTTAAAAGAATGCTAAGTATTGAGGAATTCCGATATTAATAACGGATATCTTGGAAACGGCTGATGTCACAAAAATGTTATTTGAAATAAATTGTGTGTTTTAAAGAGATGTGTATTTCTTGTGTAGTACGTTTTCGTCTGTCGCTTAACGTTTACTAGTTATAAAAGATTATACAAAATGACTTCCGAATGAAGAGGACTTCGAAGGCTATTCCCAGAATATTCAAGATATACATTTTGTCATGTACATATCTTTAGTATATGGCATTTTAATCAAAATCATTAGAGCCATTTTTTTTAGAAAATCAAACATTTCGAAAAATTTTCCATATAAAGGGTAGTTTGGGGTGGAGAACTTTCTTAACATCTTCGTGTCGCATCTTTGGAAAACACTGAACTTAAATACCAAGTTTGGTGTTTATCCAACTTTTCGTTTTTGAGTTATGCTTTTCACAGACACACACACATACGGGCCTTTTTCAAAAAAAAAAAATTTGGGGGGTTCAGGGGGGGACCTCAAAGCATGTATTTCCGTTGAAACCTCGGTACCGAATTTTTGGGTGGACCTCCTCTACCTACTATATACGCGGTAGAGAAAGTAACAAATGAAGTACCGGAGAGAGTCAAAGAGTATTCTATTTTATTACCTTATCCACTACTTGGAAAGGTGGCATCAGACGATTGAAAACTTCAAAGCTATAGCTGGGATTTGAACCACGGATCTTCCGGTTTCCGTTCGGTTGCTCTAAACCAGTGGTGGCGAAAGCGCGACTCGCAAGCGCAACTCCTTTTCTAGTTATCTATTCATTTGTTTTCCATGTGCTACTGAGTGGTGTAGTGCGTGTTGCATATCTGATGACTTGAGAGAGAAAGAAAGGCATTTTTGCCACCCTTGCTCTAAACAATTCAGCTACCATGGCAATATACCGGCACGGCATTAAATTCCCCAAAGACTTGCATTTTTCCGGTAAACCACAAGGAGATCTCAAATTATTTTGAGATCACTTACCCCAATGACGATTTAGTGTCGTAAGTAGGTACTTTAAGTCCCGGACTTCGTAGTTTAACCAACTATTAGGACAATCAATGGTAATTTATAGTTATTCCACACAAAACGTGTATTTAGGTTGGAAAGATAAATATAGACATTTGAAAAATGCAATGTTGTTGTTAGAGCAACCGGACGGAAACCGGAAGATCCGTGGTTCAAATCTCAGGTATGGCATTTATTTTTTGTGGCATTAACCATTTCGAGACGTTCGTTCTATTGATTTGAGTTTTCCTATACTTGCATTTTTTGGAGTACTAAGTCACCATTCCTTCGTTTCTTGCAAAGTATGTAATTTCAAAGGCCACATAAGGGCATTTTTTTAAAAGATTTCACTACTGTTTCGGCCTCCTGCCCCCCCTTATACAACAAAATCTGCATTGAAACCATTTTTACCGCGTTTTATTAGCACAATGTTATATTAACGTGAAGTGGAAAAAAAATCTACTTCTATCTATGAAGTAGGTAGAAAACACAATTTAAGAATCGTCTACAGAAAAGATATAAAAATAAACGATAGGTACTCGGTAAAGAAAACCTGCGAATACAGTGTAGTTTATTTATCACCTAAGCGGAAGTATTGTATTTCAGCAAAAAAAAAGAAGAAAAACTCTATATCGATGTTTCACAGCATATACTTCCCTCCCCAATAAAAAGGAGCTATTAGAAAAGGTATGTGCTCCCACCACGTGGTGTATTAACAGCATAATTCAAAAATGGAAAGTTATTTAAATACCAAACGTAGTATTTAAGTTCAGTATCTTCCAACGATAAGACACGAAGATTTTTAAGAAAATTCCATGTTATATTACCCTATAGATAAAAGATATTTTATCTTTTATTTTCTCAAAACGGCTCTAACGGTTTTGATTAAAATGTCACATGCTAAATTAATTGACACGGGAAATAAAGTGTATATCTTGAATGTTCTGTGAATGTCCTGGGTATTTCCCTCCATTATATTTTGTACAATTTTGTACAAGAAAATCTTAAAAGATAGATAAAGACTTTCTAGAGGAAATGTAGAGGTCATTAAAATACACAATTTGTATAACACTTTTCGTACCGTTAGGAGTTTTCGAAATATTCCATATTGCAAGTTTATATCTTTTCTAAGCTTAACCTTAAAGAACATGCTTAGCAATTTGTAATTATTGCTCTTTCCTTCCACCAAAGAGCTTGTTAACGCGAATAAACTTTTTAATTCTGAACCGCATGTTTGAACCTTCTTGCCAGATTTTACATAATTCCTAGTTTAAATTATGTGTAATAGTAATAGCGGTTTGAGTGGCGCAAAACTGCGGCGGTCATCAGCGCCACTCTCTGGCTATAAATTTATTCAATTCAGTACATCAACACAATAAAAACAAAACAAGTACAAGTTAAGCAACTCAGATTACAGAAGCAGAAAGAATAGACAAAACAAAGATACTAAAGTTAAGACACAAAACAGCTCATAAATTAAAAGATACCAGAACTAATTCTCAGCAAATACAAGCACTTTAGTTTGTACTGACACAGTGGGAAAGGCAGTAATACACCAGAAACGACATGATTAAATTTTATGTAGGAAACCACTGAATCCAATGTAGCAACGATTTCGTTACATGTTTGTTTTTGCGTTCGTGGACCTTAGAGGTCGATTTCTTCTTTATGGAGTTTGGGACAAAGATGGTTTAGAAGGCTTCTGCTTGAAAGATTTATCCGTAGCGCTGGCAGCAGTGGTGGACTTCACAGCAACTTTGGACTTCTTCTGAGACGATAATTTGACACTGGTCACCGCAGGTAAAACGTTTGCTACAGAAATGTCGTCGGTGGCTTGGGACAGATCCACAGAAGCAGCCGCGCATGATTCCTTGAAAAAAGGAGACGGCACAGTAGGAGGTGTGGAAGAAATGTCCCTACCCATACCACTAGTAGATGGAGAACAGACGCCCTCAATGCTGCCACAGACAGCGGGGAGCGAAGGCACGGCAGAAAGCACTGGTGGATGAGAAACATCCAACGTGTCTAAATTTCCAGAATTGCTGGACGTCGATGACGGAGTACCTGAGATGGAACACCGCAAATCTGTGGCAGAAGGACCACACCTAATACACTGCGGGGTTTCCCGCCGTAGTAAATGAGGTAAACAGGCAATTCTCTCGAGGAAGCCAAGAGGAGCGTCCTTCTGGTCGGTATCCATTGATGGGTCTGCAGGATTATCCAAGGGTAAGGAATTAAAGCGATTACCCACTTGAAGTGACGGTCGAATTGTCGAAGGTTCCCGACGCTGATGAACTGGAGGAGAAGTAAAACATTGAGGGGAGGCTTGGAAGATTTCAAAAGAGTGGAAAGGGGGAGGGCTGAAAAGGAAGGAGGGTAGGGATAGAAGAACTGCCATTATGACTAGCTCGCGGAGTACAGGTACAAATGCAAGTACAGTTCAGCTTCGAAGACACAGGAGTAGTAGTAGCTGCAGACTGAAGAATCTGGGGGAAGGATCCGCGAGCTAACTTCGTGGGAAAGAACAAACGAAGTTTCGCCTTCGCCTCTCGATAGCCAAGTTTTCCTTAACTCTCAGTTCTTGAATGGCGTATTCTTCTTTATACACAGGGCAGCTGCGAGAGTATGCATAATTCACACATTTGGAAATGGAGGTGCAAGGAGAGCCGTCGTGTCGATGTGTTCCACACCGAGGATATAAAGGCTGTCGCTTACAGGATGCCATATGTCCGAATCCTTGACTGCAGAAACAACGTAGAGGGTTGGAAACATATTAACGAACACGCAGTATCTCGTAGCCAGCCTTAAATGTAGGAGGAAGATACCTTAAGGCAAAGGTCAGAAAGTCCGATCTGGTAGAGACCTGTTCTGCACCTTCCCGCCGCCGGAGCCGTTTAGCTGTACTCACACCTTGGCTGGAAAGGTAGGCGACAACTTCGTCTTCAGAGAGACCATCTAAGGCGGAGGAAGTCACAACACCTCGGCAGACAATCAAGGAAGCATGTGGCTCAACAATAACGTCTTGGGTTTCAAAATTATGTACCTGGAGTAAACGAAGAGACTGTGAATCATCCTTAGTCAATACCAACAAAGACCCATTGCGTTGCCGGGTACAGTTCTGAACTGCGCCAGCGATTTTGTCCAAGGAGGCCTGAACCAGGAAGGGGTTTAAAGAGCTAAGCGGTGTTTGGTCTGGCGTAGCGGAGCGCATAATTAAATAACGGGGAGTGTCACATTTTCCTGGCGTAGGAATATTTCTTTCCGAGACAAGTTCCATCATACGTCTCTTTTTAGAGGTTACAAGACGAAAATCTTTGGTAGTGTCCATAGCTCCAGTGAATACCATGTAGGAGAGATGTCACTGGACTCATCGATCTCCATGTCAGGTCAAACCTCATGGCGGTTCCGAACGGGGTCGACCTGAGACACCGTGCCGCCCCGACTATCCTCCAAGAGAGTGGTAACTAAGCTGTTTTACGGGCAGGGTAGTGAACCCTAACCCAACCCCCAAAAACCCGGAGGACCGGTGGTTCGGGACCTCGGGAGCGTCAATGCCGTATTTACCGAAGTAAGCCCCTGGGGGCTAAATTATGTGGCGAGTAACGTAGCTAGGATAGAAGAATCACTATTTATATAGTGTCTATAATATGTATGTATGTATGTGTATATATATATATATATATATATTTGTCAGTAGTAAAAAATCACATCAGACCTTTTTAATCACTTGTCCGCATTCCTTCACTGGCAAAATGCAGTATTAACGTGTCCTATTTGTGTTAAATTAAATGATACTATGAAGAGGTTTTTTTTACAGAAAGCCAATGTACTTTACATCCAGTGTATAAACGCCTCAGCTTGCTATTTTGTACGCTATGCATAGCAATATACGATGTTAGAAATTTTTTGCACTTCTGTCAAGGAAAGCGCCGATCTGTACATTGAGAGCAACCTGGTCAGTAATGAACGGCAGATAAGAAGATGAGTTTATTCTTTTATAACTATTTGTTGTTTTGCCACCTAATATTTTTTCTTTTGGGCGAATTGTATGTATCTATAGGACAATTCAAAATAACACCGACAGCACTTAGCATTGTGCGTGGGACTACAAACTAGTCAATTATAGGGTGCAGCCATATCTATAAATTCACATTTTGAGCACTATGATTGACAAAATTTGATCAATTCATTTCAGTGTCCTAATAATAGTTATGCAACCATTAGCGCAATGTGGCTGAGGAAACCACGCCTGATAGTTTTCGTGCTCATGAGGGACATCGCTCCACTAGTTCACATCCTAGTTAAACCATCTATTCCATGACAACCACATCACCTGTTCATTATTTTGTCTGAGATTAGGGCTTAAAAGCGGAGGAGGATTTAGTCACCGCTGCCAAGACTTTTGTGCCTACTAAACCTTCGTGAAGAAGGATGAGGCGAAAGGGTGGCCAGTCTGAGGCGAGAGGCGCAGCGCAGCGGGGTCCTTATTGTTTCCAAATTGAACATCCCAATGGTCTTTCTTAAAACACTCACCATATATGAAATGAAATGAGAGACAGGAAACTTCGTGGTAGTGTATAACCCACCCCAGAATTCGCCTACCGACCTTGAAAAATCACGAGGGGTGGCCGGTTGAACGGTAATCGAACTCAGGATCTCCCGAATGAGGCCCAGACGCTACCGCCTGGGCATCCCACTCGGTATTTTATCTGGGATATTATCAAACGCGTCCTGCGACATGGCGAGTGGTTTGTAGCGTGATGCTCCGGTTCCGAGTAACAGAATGCGTGTGGGTTCGAATCCATCCTTGTGAGTGCAGATTTTATAGCCCACCCATAGGGATGCATTTGAGGTAGCAGTCTGTAAGTTACGAAATTCAACGTTCCGGCTGTGGGAAGCATTAACCACACCATCTTCCCGTATCGGCTGGATGATCATCCATCTCTGACTTGCGTATGTGGGCGTGAGGTCGGCAGCCGGGCTGGCAGGCCAAGGCCTACAAGGGCTGTAGTGCTAGGGATTTAACTCCACTAAGCACGTGGTGAAGGAGACAACCTTACTACTGTGGATGACTTTAGCACGTGTTTACACAGCAACTGAAATACACAACCATATATGACCATGAGCGCCAATATATGCAACTTGTTCCATAATTTAAAGTTCTTTTGTAAGTACGAGGGCAGTTCCAGAAGTACCCGACCTAACGTATAGATAGCGGTTGTTGTTTTAAACAAATGACTATGGTAGAAAGTACAAACCTTATAATACCAACCATAAAGCTTAAGTTTGAAGTTTTACAACGCTACATTGTTTAGTAATTGTTTGGCAGCCATCAATAGTGAAATCTATTGGCAAACTTGTAAAGCTGGATAGAACTGGTCATCGTTACATGATACAATACTTTCATTTGAATGGTCTTAGTCCAACTATATTAAAGCTGAGCTATATTCCACTCTGGGGGAGTCTGCTCCTTCATTTATAACAGTAAAATATTGGGTGGCAGAGTTTAAGCGAGACCGTACGAGTTGCCAAGACGAACATAGCAGTGGTCGACCAAATGAGGTGACCACGCCAGAAATTATGAAGAAAATCCACAAAATGATATTGGATGACCGTCGACTGAAAGTGCGCGAGCTAGCAGACATCGCAGGCATTTCGAAAAGTGCTGTACATCTCATACTACCTGAAAATTTAGACTTGAGAAAGCTGTGCGCAAGATGGTTGCCACGTTTACTTACAATGGAACAAAAGCAGCGTCGTGAAAATGTTTCAGTCGAGTGTTTGATGTTTCGCTGTAATATAGCCAAGTTTTTGCGTCGATTTATAACCATGGATGAAACATGGGTCCATCACTTCATACCTGAGACGAAGAAACAGTCAAAACAGTGGATTGAAAGGGGAGAATCGGCTCCAAAGAAGGCGAAGAAGTCCCATCTGCAGGCAAGGTCATGGCATCCGTTTTTTGGGATGCACGTGGGATACTTTTCATTGATTATCTTCAAAAAGGAAAAGCAATCAATGGCGAGTATTATGCAAACTTATTGCAGCGTTTGAATGATGAAATCAAGCTGCATTTAGCGAAAAAGAAAGTTCTGTTTCATCAAGACAATACACCAGTTCACACATCCATTTACGCCATGGCCAAAATCAATGAGTTAAAGTTCGAATTGCTTCCTCGTGCACCTATTCGCCAGACTTAGCCCACTCTGATTATTTTCTGTTTCCAAATTTGAAGAAATGGCTTGGTGATAAAAGATTTGCCAACAATAAAGAGGTAGAGTCTGCAGTTGATGGCTATTTTGCACAACTCGACGGTTCTCACTATAAACAGGGTATCGAAGCCATTGAACATCACTGGGAAAAGTGTATCGAGCTGAAAGGAGACTATGTAGAGAAATACATATGTTTTTTCCCCCAAATTTTTGTGTTTTCTTTGTTACGTTGGGTACTTCTGGGACAGCCCTCTAGTAAGCAGTATGACGCGATGGTCTTGTTGGATTGGTGTAGATTTCATTATAAATGTGAAACGTATACGAATCACTATCCGAAGAGTTCTCAACATTAGACACCCTACAGTGTCCAAAACATATTTTTCCGGATCAGTTTGCTGTCCGGAGTTTTTTGAATCATCCTATACTTCTTTACCTCCCTTTAATAACCTATACAAACTCGAAATCTTTATATGTAAAACAGATTATGCAAAAGACATTCACTGTTAAAGAGGTATAACGCTTAATACATAAGACAAACATAAAACACACACATACACACACAAAGTTGGGAATTTCTTAATATTATTAAATTTCGTATTCATTATATATTCAGTATTAATTAAGGAAATGTATAGTTCATTGTTTGAAAGTACTACTAGATGGGATTATTGGTGTGTCACTTGTAGCTAATGTTATAATTTAATGAACGCATTAATTTAATGAGAGTAATTTGGCCCTGGACAGAGGTGCATAATATGTTTTCCTTTCCCCCAGTTTGCGTGCCCAAACGAGGCTTCACTGAATATTTTATATCACGTGGCTTCCATTTACTTCTTGCCAAGTGATATACCTGCTGCACACTGGAGCACAATGCCGGAGTGTAGTCAAAATGGGCTGCTAGAAGTACTAGAACTGCTCTTTGAACGAGTTTTTGTCATTAATTTGTACCACTCATGCCTTCGAACATAAATGAGCTGTCTGTTTGCTTCGGTGCCGTTGTTACTGTACAGTGCTTTATGTAAAGCCTGAATTCGCGTGATTTCTGAGCGGACAAGTGAAATTAAATTAAGCGCCTATCAGAACAAAATCGCAAGAAGCGATGTATGGAAGCGCTTCAGGATTAATAATAATAATAATAATAATAATAATAATAATAGCAACACTCCTTCAATAAAAAATTTGAAGTAAGAAGTTATTTTTAAGAAAACTTTCTTTGGTTTTACTTTTATGCTATTTGAGATTTCGTACTACGTACTTATAACATTAACGTCCTTTCAAGTATCGCTATTTTTCCGTTAGAGATTTTTGCCATTAGCAAGTTTATTCTGAGATTTATTAATTTGTATCTCGCTAAACCCAAACACAATTTTAAGTACAATCATTGTGTACAGCATTAAAATAAAGCAACAACTTTTGTGTTAATTAACCTCAATCTGTATTTGTGGTAGCACAATTTACTTTAATGGCAGTTGTGCGATTTCTGAAGTTTAAAGAATAATTATTAATTAATTAATTGTGTTGTATATAATTTTGTAATGCGTATTTAACTAAATGTTTATGCATATGACTGAGTTTTTTTCTCTCAGTAATTGTGAATGAAATTATACATAAAACATGTTTGACATTTGTTTTGGAACATATTTTAGTATACGCTTTGCTTAGGTGTAATGACAGAACAGAACGTGACAAAATGGAATTTTTACAACATAATACAGTAAACGAAGTTTGTCATTTGTCCTAACGCATTGAAGCAATACGCCTGTAAACAGCGCCTTGATTTGAACACACTAACGAGTAAGTGCCCATTACCACGAAAGCACATATAAGTCAGAAGCTCAACCACAGTTCGGTATATTCGTTGCTGCTTTTCGAACAAGTTGGTTCGAAGAAACGAACGAGTCTCATTATGTACCATATGAAACGAACGAGTAAAACGCACCACCTTAGTATAACCTGAAATTGGCAAAAGGTAATACCTTCAATTCGTAAATTACTGCAAAGGAATTATGCCCAATAAGAAATACTAAAATAAAGTAAATTATTGTTTTATGGCTGTTGTAGAGAAAGTTTGTTTTAATTGGTTTTATAGAAATCTGCTGTTTTTGCTTGTTTGAGTGACCATTATACTTGGAGCAACTTCTGTCTGTATCTATGTACGTATTTAAAACAGTTATCTATAAAAACCACCGAACAGTTAAATTCATCATTTGTAAAGAGTTAACCAGTACTTCAAACAATAGGAAACTTTCCATATCGTGCAGAGGATATGTGTAGCATCACTTACACTCGCTTCCATTTATGCCGTCACCGTAGCTTTGGGAGGCGTTCCTCTGAAGTATATATAACAAGGAGGAGATGTGTGTATCTGTTTACCCTTTCGCGCAGGAAGTGGCGTCCTGTTTTACGCGCACAATTCTAGATTATTCACTTATGAATATATAACTTTGAGCAATAGCTTTACTCATCGCTTATAGTAGCCACGTTTAAATATGCAACTAAATAAAACCCTGTGTTGCAAAAGATCTTCACGAAAACATATTTTTAATGATAACATAGTCTGAAACTGAAATACATTATACATTTTATTCTCAGATGGGACACATTTACTAGACATTATTGGAATCAACTGCCAATCCAAATATACAACTAAATAAATCAGTGTTTTGCACAATTTATTCGTGAAGTATTTTTAATGACAATATAATGTAAAACTCTACAAGAAGACACATTTACTATATATTATTTTGATCTGTACAATCTCCATTTTTGTTCAATACGTGATTTAGCTGCCTAGGCACAAATCAGTCGTCGCTCTCTGGGAACACTGTCATGAAATGTGGGAACATTTTGTGTTTAGAGCCAGAGTTCTTCCAGCAGCTAAGTGATTCAGTCCCTTAGGTGACTAAATCAGCTGTTGGAGAAGAATGGAGTTGGACAGATTATTAAAATAATCTATTTGAGATTAAAACGTATAATGTATTTCAGTTTTACATTATGTTGCCATTAAAAATACTTTTTCGTGGAGATATTATACAAAACAGGGTTTTATTTGGTTATATACTTAAACGTGACGATGTATTTTCCATTAATCTATTATAATTTGTAAGACTGTAGTACCACCGAAATAACTGGAAAAATTGTTTATTAAAGCATACAGTTTTATAATGCACAAACATTTTTCCGGCACAAAAGACTACAGTTTTTAACATCTTATCACTTTTCTCCATTCTTGCCTGTTGGATCATAATTCCTCAACTTCCCAATCTATACCCCCGCCGCTATAACGTTGCACTTGACAGCTAGCATTTAAGTTGGTACACTCGCGAAAAAACAGATAAAAAGCTTCAACCGTTTGACTTCCTAAGCCAATCACAAGGCAGCATTCCGGATGGTCGATGACAAAGCGGAACCGGATCTAGAGTCGACTCTGTTGCCGGATGTAACTATTCCCAACCACGTGCTTCAGTTTGTGAATCTCTAGCAGAGCGTCGAGTTGTTCTTTGCAAGCTACATATTGTTCATTGTTATTTGTTATTTAGATTTGTGGTTATTGTTCGTTTATACATTTATTTATATTTATCTATTTTATATATATTTCATTCATATTATTTATTTAAACAAAACTTAAGTGCGACAATGTCGGAAAAACGACGCCGATCGCCAAGTGATGATTCACGAAGTGAAAATCCTTTGCGCCGAGGTGTGCCACTTAATAGTCAGGCATTGGAACTATTAAGGAGAACCCGGGAGTTCTTTGAACAGGAAAAGGAGTACGTGAGGCTTCACGGAAATCCCTCTATTCCTGCCGATAAAGCCGTACAACGAACTGCAGCAGCTCTTGATTTAAGCACGAGAACTGTTGTTCACAAAGGAGTGAAACTAAAAGAGAAAGAGGACAAAATTCCTGAACCATCTGGAACACAACAGGTATTTATATCAACTCCAGGGAAGAAAACAAAAGAAGCCTCGTCCAGTCACAAATATTGATGCTTTCCAATTAGACGCCATACGTAGACACATTTATGCCTATTATCATAGAAAGGAGTATCCGACCATACCAAAGCTGCTTATATCGCTTATTTTCAATTAACAATAATAATAATACGAAATAGTTATTATTCAGTGACGTTCGCTACTTACGTACACTTTTTGTATGCGGCTTAGACACGATAGAAATGAGAACAATCAGCTGTTGTTGTTTACTAGCCACTCTGGCAACGTCGCAACCACGATGTAGCCAACCTTACGCGAAGCCACACGAACTGTCAAGTGCAACGTTATAGCGGCGGGGGTATATCATTGCCCCTCTAATTCCTTGAATTCACATGCCATGCGTCTTCCTTTTTTTCTCCTTCCTGGTGGTGTCCAGCCTTATTCGTTTGGGTAATCTTTTTATCTTCCATTATTTTAGCATGCCCATACCATTCTAATTGTTTCTGTTGAATAAAATCTAAAATTGAATTTTGAAAATTCATATTTGCTTTTATAATCTCGTTTCCAATTTTTACTTTCTCTACTACGTATAGTAAGTAGGGGAAGTATTGCATTCCACCCAAAAATTCGATACCGAGATTTTACCGGAAATATGTGTTTTGAGGGCCCCTGAATGCAAAAAAAAGCATTTCTGGAAACATGTCTGTTTGTCTGTCTGTGTGCATGTGAACAGCATATCTCAGAAACGAACAGTCGGATGAACATCAAACTGGTATTTAGGTTCAGTATCTTCCAGAGATGCGACCTGAAGGTTTTCAAGAAAATCCTCCCACCCCAGATTACCCTTTACATGGAACATTTTTCGAAAATTTTATTTTTCTCAAAAATAGCTCTAACGATTTTGATTAAAATATCATATATTTAAGATATTTTTATGACAAATGAAATGTATATCTCGAATTTTCTGGTATTGTCTCCAAAAGTATTCTTCATTGTGAACGACTTTTGCATAACTGGTAAACCATAAGAGATAGACAAGATTTTACTACACAAAAAATGTAGATCGCATTAAAATATACAATTTATGTCATATACATTTTTTTTGTTGAGCGAATCATTTTCGAGATATTGCCTGTTATTCCCTTAAATTTTCCAATACTTAAAACTTTTTCTCAAATTCGTTATTCAATCTTTTTTGTCCTGGTAATGCAAAGAAAATGGAATACTCCACATAGCAACCAGCTCTTAAAATATTTGACTATCGCTTAAAGCCTACCAGTTCCCCTTGCACCTACAAGAAAATTAGCAATAAGATTAACATCTCGATATCTCGATTAACGTGAAGCATATGGAGAATAAGCGTTTGTAAAAATAGTTTGTACAAGAGTAGAGAAAGTCATGTGAGTGTAACACATAAGATTTTTTTCTCTTTTAGATATCCTAGCAGATTTCCTCCAATAATCCATTTCTATTGCCAGTAATCTTTTTAACTGATAGTTCAGAGTCCACACGTCGGAGCCATAGGTTACAATGCTTCTAAACTATTGTTTTAAAAATTGTAGTTTTAATTTCTTTTCGACTTGTTTATCTCATATATAATTCAAAGTAGATATAGGAAACTTTCCTGAGCTTATCTTTGACCTTATTTCCTTTTCTTTTCCCATCTTGTGTAATCTTTACTCCGAGGTATTTACATATATTCCCATTTCGTCAGCCAGTATCAAATCTTGATGAACTTTTCCAATGTTATACTTTGTGGCAGTAATTTGTATCACAATAATGTAAATGCCAGAGTGATTGTAGTGTAAATAAGCATTATTGTATGACATTGATTTGAGATGTTTGTTAATTATAAACATTGTTAGGAAATAACTTTACACGGCCTCACTGAAACTGACAATAGGAGCGGATAACAATGAGCGAGGGGGTGAGTTGAATATTAATTAGAAGAGACAAACAAATGACGTCAGATTGGAGCGCTTTTCTTAGAAATAGCGGGAATATTTTCCCTAGAGCATATGTTTTCGTAATTTTTGATTGGATATAAAAATAGACGCTAATGTTGGCGCGTTTTATTAACCAATAGCAGCTCGGTTATAATCTTTAGGCATATCGGGGTGTGGGAGTATAAAAGGCTAAAGTTAGAGGCAGATTTCGTCAGTCCAACAGAAGCATTCGCGTGTAATACGTCGATTAGTTCAACATAAGTATTCGTGAGTTATACGTCGCGTAGTTCAACGGAAGTATACATAAAGTACACGTTACGCAATTCTACAGAATCTCTCGCGTCTTAAAGCTAGTTATAAATGTGAAATACGCGAATTAATAATGTGAAGTAAATAAGTGATTATAGTGAGATTATAAAATATAACAGTTTGAGTCTCGCGTGTATCAAGAGTCAATATGTGAACTTAATTAATTGTGACGGTAATAAAAGTGTAAAAACAAACTCTTTTATCAGTGTTATCTGTGAGTAACAAATCCTTTCCGTTTACACACCCTGTTCAAGAGATTTGCTTGACCAAGAAATAATAGCTAGCCGGAGGACAATGAACCCAACATTCAAAGTAGTAATACAATAACAGGCGCCCAGCAAAAGATAACACGAAGTGACCGCGACAAATTGGCTTCCATACGTGGTGCATAAAAACATGAACCATCTTCCAACTACTAACAAATAACCAACTTCAAATTGGCGCACAAACGTGGGGCTAACTACCAACACAAATATTCTACTTCAACTTTATAGAAATAAAGTGGTCTTCCAGTCGAATGTACACGTTGGTCTCAGACGTACTAACAATATGATTTACAAAATAACTTTTTGTGAAATGAATTCTTCTCTTTCTGCATCTGACAAGGAACAAACATTAATGTGGTTTCGAAATAAGTGCATCTGCTGATACTGTACACAGGCAACAAATTTAAATTTTACTGTCTCTACTACTTACCTATAGTAAGCAGAGGAAGTATTGCATTCCATCCAGAATTTCGATACCTATATTTCAGCGGAAATACACGATTTGAGGCTCCCTGAATCCAGAAAAGGTATGCTTAGAACGACTTCAATGTGTGTGTGCGTGTGTGTCTGCTTATGTTGTATGTGTCTGTCTGTGAACAGCTTAATAAAAGAACAAGTTGATAAATAGTAAACTTAGTACTTAAGTCCGCATTCCAAGATGCGACACAAAGATTTTCAATAAAACTCCTCCATCCAACTATTGAAACATTTTCGTTATTTTTTGTTTTTTTTTAAAAATGGTCTTGACAATTTTGATTAAAATACCGTATGTTCAATACAATTGCATGACAAAATGTATATCTTAAATTTTCTGCAAGTAGACTATGAAGTCCTCTTCATTCTGAATTAATCTTGTATAACCTGCAAAGTTAGACAAAAAATTATTACATAAAGATGTAGATCTCCTTAAAACACACATTCATGTCAAATAAACCTTTTTACTGCATTAACCATTTCCGAGATTTTCTTTATTATCCAGTGAAGCCCAAACTGGTCTCTTATAAGCTAATAACGTCACAGGTCACCTTACCTCACTTTTTTCGTTTTGTGTTATAAGCATTTCCCTTTCACTCACTCATGGCAGGTCGCAATGGCATGTTACAAGGTAACCAGAATTGGAGCTTGGACAGCCCATGACCACATGAATACGTCATAGTTGTGTGGGGGTAACTCCTGCCCCCCTCTTTCGCCTGTTTGGGCATCACTGTTATTATCGGTTTGAATTACCAAATCTTTTATACTTTTTCCAACTGCTGAGTCACTATTCTTTTCTCTCTCTCCCTCTCTCTCTCGTAGCCATGCAAAGAGAATGGAATTTCAAACCATTACATAGCGACCCGCTTTAAAATATTCAATTTATGGTTTAAGCGTGTGTATTCTCCTAATTCCTACAACGAAATGGGTAATTAACAAGAAGCAGATCGTTCAGTAATCCTTTGTAAGAAGAGTTTAAAGAAGGGTGGGTAGGAAAGTCATGTGAATGTAACACATCAGATGCTTTTCTTTCTCCCACCCCCATAATTTCTCATTTGGCTGCTATCTTTCGGCACTTGAAATATCGACTGAAAACATGAGCGTGTATGGAATGTGGTCGTTTGATATTCAGAAAAGACTTTCAGGAAAGAAGTTGATTGCTTTACTCTCCGTGTTGTCGATAAACGCCTATGAGAAATCGTAGTACAACGAACATCCCTTACAAAATGAAGTACAGGATCTGCAGGAAAATTAAATACATTATATTTAAATTATTATTATTATTATTATTATTTATCCGTTCATGCGACATGCCCCTGAAATCGTTTTCACGTGCTGTCTAGTGATACGCGTGTCACAGTTTCGGCTCCCTGCATCCAATGTCATTCAGCAGCTATGTCTCCAGTAGGTTTTGTATGCTCAAAGGTTCCGATGAATACATTGCGATAGAACACCCATTCGAACTAAAGCAACCCCGCAGTAATCCACAAACGACAACGATACTATAAATGGCCCTAGTGGGACATCTGGTTAAAAGGAATTCTGCAGTGACTGCACTTCCATTCTATCCCAAGAATCACTTAGTCCTCAATGAACGAGAAATTTTAAGCCTGTTTTACACGATAGCCTTTTCCCTGAATTGGCGAGTGGGGATTTCACATTAAAGGTTTATTTCTGTCCTTTTACTTTCTCTGTTACCTACCAATAGTAGGCAGAGAATATATTGTGCTCCACTCAAAAATTTGATATCGAGATTCACAGAAAATACAGGTTTTGAGGTCCACTGAGCCCAAAAGAAGCATATTTATAACTGCCTTGTCTATGCGTGTGTGTGAACAGTATAACTCAAAAACAACAAATTGGTAAATATCCCAAATTTCATATTTGTTTCAGACGCCATTTAAGCATGCTAGAGGAAGATTTTTAGGAAAATCTGCCTACCACGATCATTTACATGGAATATTTTTCCTTATTTTTTATTTTATCAAAGTCGGTTATAGCGATTTTGATTAAAATTCATACGTTTAAGATATTTGCATGACTAATAAAATGTACACCTTGATTTTCCTTGGATACCCTGTGAAGCTCTCTACATTCTGCATTCTCTGCATTAATTTTGTGTAATTTTGCATAAGAAAATACTATAACAGCACACAACAATACCATAACAGATACAGAAAAGCTTATCCCAGGAAAAGTGTAGTCCATTAGAGTGTAAAATTTGCGTCTTACTCATTTTACGTAGGGTTAGCCGTTTTTGAAATATTTCATATGGTATATTTCAAATATAAGGGCGTCATCTGTCGAGAGATGCTTGAATGTTTCCGCTTCTTCTTCTTTCCAAGAGGTCGTTTATCTATATTCTCAATAAAGTTTCTCGGTATGCCTAGAGCTCGGAATGTGAATGTGAGTGTGCTTGTGTGTGTGTTGTGAGATCGGTTATTTATTAACCAATTTGCTCATTAACAATATCTCAGGACTACCGCTGGACATAACCTGAGTAACGTGCCAAGTCGTATAATTATATCATAATCTACAATCAGCATAACTGTATGACATCAATAGTGTCATAAAGTTAACAAATCAACTTCGGAATATATGTATTCCTCCTTGCTGCCGATAAGCATTTGAAAGTTAATATATAGGGGAAAACGTATCGCGGATATAGTATCGCTTTTTAATGAATGTTGTAGTAACTAAGCTATGCCTGCGAATTTGTAATGGGTAGAGAAAGTTATCTAATTGTAACGCATTGGTTTTTATGTATTTCCCTGAACCTTTTATTTACTTTTGTAGTTTAATGTTAAATACCTAATTTTGTTTAATTTTTACAAGACAGAAGTGCACAAATTTAAGTCCATTGATATACTACGTTTTTTCCTTCTGAAGCATAATTTCCTTGTACGCCATATCAGATAATTAATTAGGTTTCAGCGATGTGGTTTCAGCGAAACACAGCGCGTGATGTAGAGTCCGTGCATGCAGATGGCGAACCTCTAATTACGGAGGAAGCAGAATTAGAATGCTTCCACTAGAGCGCTGAGTTAGAAAACAGTATAATGGTGCATAATGGTGTTTTTCATATACATTGGGTGTCTTTACAATGATGGTTCTAATATACCGCATTTCACTGACTGGAAGAAAAATGTACGTATTTCAGTTACTTAGGGGTTGACGTTTCCAAAACTTAATTCGATTTTAATGCATGATTTGCGGTGATTCAGGCCTTAATAGCAAACAATTTTCAAAATCAAGGATTTATTTTCCTGAAGTTATTATTGACGTCGGGCATAACATCATACTAATTTTCGTTCAAGAATTAAATCCCTAGACTGCTCCGCTACAGTATCTTTGCTCTGTTGCTTTCAATGTTTATATTTCTTATCTCTTTTGATACGTGGAGTAATATTAGTTTTGAATATCCGTTCTGGTTCATTTATAAGGAAAATTGTATCGTGTAAAACTTTATTCACACTTGTAAAAACCAGGTTACCAGTCAGTCATTTTGGTTTCAGAACAGAGAAATTAACAACTATGCATTGCCATTAAGAAGAGAGAAAACAAATAGGTTATTTCTGTAGTTTATTGAAAATCTTTCGAAACAATCAAAAGAAGCATTCTTTAAAACAAACTAGAGAAAGGCCAGTGTTCTGGCTTCTTATCCCGGAGGTCCCGGGGTCTATTCTGGACTTGGATAGGAACATTTTTCCTTTAATGAAAACTGCTTGTCATCCTCTGTAAGTTATGGGAGAGAATGTGAGTGCGTTTCCTAACGAAAATTAAAAATAAAAAATGTTAATAAAACTACAGCCATGGAATTAGTAACCTGATCAGTCGTTTATAAAGCCAAAGCTCTGGATATGGCAATAGAATTTAAAGAGTGTCCTGCAAATGAAACAAACTAGAGCTACTGACTAGCACACATTACCCATATGCAGCAGAAAGGGCGCATGGCATCATCAACTGTGCTTTACAGGAAGACTCACTACTCTTCAGATACAACAGCCAAAAAGGTATATAAAACCTAATTATGCTTAACAAGGCGTTGGCATCTACGTCTGTTTGAAACGTGCAAGTTAGTTATGGTATTTCGTAATGTGTTTATATGGAATTGATTTTGCTCTTTTATCTAGTGAAGCGCATATCTTCTAAACTTCCAGATATATATTCATAAACATTAAAGTATGTCTCTATCTTTATTCCTTCAAATTCACCATGCAAGTCCAATACAATATGCTTTATTATGAAGCTCATTTTGTATAACTATCATTTATACAAGTGGTTTTCATCTTAATTCAGAAAATGTTAAAGATAAAGGAATATAATTTTGCATGTTATGGCATCTTGAAAATATGAATTTCACTAAATTCACTAGAATCCTCATTAGGTTAGCTATAATTTATGTTTTAAAAAGTTAAATAGGGGTTTTTCCAGGAAAATATTTGAAGCAGTCATAATTAACATTTTTTAATATTACACAAATCATAGTGTGTGATTGCATTCTTGGATGCAGTTCAGTGGACTAATCGTGCAGATATTTAAGTATTTTTGGGATTTATTTTGTAAACACTATCTGAGTTCAAAAACAAACAAATAAACAAAAACGAGTAAACCTGTATTTCAAAAAATTAATGCTGGTTAATAGCTAGCCAATTATTAAGAAATCATACATATTTACATTTCCTGTTTCCAAAGTGTTTATATCTAGGTACATATAAAAGAGAGAAGATAATGCTAATAAGTTGATTCCATGTACTCGTAGAGATCTATCCCTGATACCTTTATCCTTTCCATACTTTGTTGGGAAGAACCATTTACACCCCAAGCGTTAAAGAGCTTTAATTCACTTACGGTTCTATAGCATGGTTATATACACAATATATACACTTACAGTTCTGTATACGACAATCTGGATTCGAGTCATCGACCTGATGATACTTCAATCTAGCTACAGAGTACTGAATAGCCATGCCCCTGGAAATGTCTCCAGTAGTCGCGAAAACAACGGAGGAGCAAAACATTTCTCTACAATCGTAAAATTGGCTGACCTCTTTAACATATTGCTTTGGAACACCTGTTGCGCTCAGTACGACGAAAACGTAGAAACACGTGCTACATCGGACATAAGGATCTCAAATTGTACCTTTGACTTGTTAGCTGAAACTAAACAGACCATAACTGATTACAGTAAGAAGGACCCGCCACTTCCGACGTTTCTTTTAACATTTTTGAAAAAATCAGTTATTATAAACCAATTCTCCGAATGCTAGTCAAAAACAATACATATCGGTTTTGTATGTGTCTATAATTTTGGGGGAATTAATAACATGTCCCTGACTGGATCGGAATCGGCGAATTTTAATAATAATGATAATAATAGTTAATAAGCATGACTGCCCTGCGGTCTATTAGCATGCTGACTTCTAGATTCAGAAGTTCGGGTTTGATTCCAGCTTGGTGGTGTGGTAAAGTGAATGCAAAATTAAATAAGAGTGTGTTTCATAGTAAAAAATATAAAACCTAATATTATACCGGATGGAAGAGATATACATGTAGTGTAGGTGATTCTACATATAAAGACGAATGAAAATTGTAATACTATTTTAGTCTGTGAACGCTCGTTTCAACAGAAAAAGAAAGTTTCCACCCTTTTCGTCGCATTATAATTCAAAGACAGCTTGACTAAGAGAACAGCAACTTCTCTTATTTTTGTTACCTGCATTTTTACTTTCTGTACATAGTAGATAGAGAAGGTATTGCATTCCACACAAAAATTCGATACGTAGATTTCTCCGAAAATTCATGTTTTGAGGAGCCTTGAATCCAGAAAGGTATTTTTAGAAAAAGTCCCTCTGTGTGTGTGTCTATCTGTGAATAGCATAACTCAAAAACGAAATGTCGAATAAATATCAAACTTGGTATTTAACTTCAGTACCTTCCAAAGATGCAACACAAAGATTTTCAAGAAAATTAATTCACCTCAGCTACCCTTTACATGGAGCACTTTTCGAAATTTTTTATTTTCTAAAAAATGGCTTTAACATCTTGATTAAAATGGCATATACTAAAGATATTTACATCACAAATAAAATGTATATCTTGAATTTTGGGGAATGGCCTGTGAAATTCTCTTCATTCGGAAGCAATTTGTACAGTCTTGTGTAACTGCTAAACCTTAAGCGATAGATGAAAACGTGCAACACAAAAAATGTAGATTCCTTTAAAATACAATTTGTTTCCAATTAACTTGTTTGTGCAATTAGCAATTTCCGAGATATCCGTTATTAATGACTCAAATTATTAAATACTTAAGTCATTCTTTTCAAGTCCTGTCGATTTTCAGTTGTTTCTCGCGATGTCATGCAAACAGTATGGAATTTTAAGGCCAGCATATTGCGTCCAGTTCTAAAGCATTTGAATATCGTTATTCCCTATTTTCGGAAAGGTTTATTTCGATTAAAATGAAATAGAAAAATAAACTTTCGTTAGAATAATGTTTATAGTTATTAATGAAGAACAGGGGGTAAAGAAAGTCACGTGAATGTAACATAAGATTTTATTCTTAAGCGCCAATTTAGCACGTCTCTTTAATACAAATTGTAATTTACGCCAAGGTTACATTGACGTTGCCGGAATAATTGAACCGCGCGCGCACACACACACACACACACACACACACACACACACACACACACACAAAGATAGTTCTCTGGCCGCTCGCTTAAGAGGCGTTCTTATCTGCGGTATAAAAAATATGATATATCTCATTAGCAACACTGTACATCCGTTTTATTTTATTATTGAATGTTTAAATAAAGATAATAACGTTTAGTTAGTCTCGTTTAGTAAATGTTTAAATAAAATTATTTTTCTTTCTTTTATTGCATTATTCACTTAAATTGTTAAATAAAATGTTTATTTTATTTTTTTTATTCTCTCTGAATACTTGAAAGCACCTGAACTTTTCTTTATTTGATCTTCTCATAGTGCAACAATAGTTTAGCAGCGGTATCCGTAAAAATGTACGCATTTTGCTATTCTGCACCTGTCATTCTTCGAGTATTTTTCTATCTACCAGCAACGCAAAGCGACTATCGCCAAACGTTTCTGCATTTCAGAAATCTACGAAAGGTAAAACAAAAGTGATTCTAAACTTTTTCAAAGTTCTCATCGAGTTTTATCGGTTTAAAGGATGACATCTATACGCTCTTCCTTTCCGCATAAACCTAGCTTAAGAGTGTTGGTGTCAAGAGATTGCTTGAAAGAAAGGAGAAAAAAAAGAATACCAAAACTGCCAATATGAGCATGGTAGTTAAAAGCAGCTGTATAAAGCAAGCAAACCATCACCACCATGACGTTATACGTCTTCTAGTGGTGCAGTGTGTTCATTTTAGTCTGAAAGTTTGCTTTCTAATCCAGGGGCTGTTTCATTGCAACAATTATTATTAAGTACTTTAGCTGGTGTCATCTCTCTTTATAGTTTCACTTTCTTTAAACAAGCCTTGTATCACGTAAATCATATTTTCAATTACATTTAAACTGCTTAGGTGTCTCATCCTTGTATCTAAAAATAAAGTATATCTTTCTTTGGGAAACATTTTTCCGGTGTGTCCCTTTGATGTTTATTTATTTATGATAAATATAATGCATATTATGCAGATAATGAGATTTCAAATGCGTTTTATTTTATAGGTCTATTGTATTTCTTAGTTAAGCTGGAATATTTTTTATTTTAATGTCCCGTGAATGTCAAAGAGATAGAATCCAAAATGTCAATATTTTGTATATTTTAAGAACTCATGCTTGTAATACTTTGTGGAAATTCTTGTATTTTATAATATCGATAAATTATTGAGGAAAGGTGCAGTTTTCACACAAGTGAAGGAAGTAAAACGCATGCGTGAAAATAAAATAGACTTCAACTTGTGATCAATATGTACCCTAAGTTATATTATTTTGTTTCTTCGAACAAGGTATGCAACTATGTTTTTCTCATAGCTGTTAAACCATTTTTTTAAAGTTCTGTACGTATTTTAATTCTTTATTTCTAGCTTTTTAAAGCATCAAAGTTTATTGCTAAGCCCAACAGAGATTCTCATTTATAATTCATACAATAAATTATAAAATGTATCACTCTGTAAAAATGGCGTATGATACTTATGCATTAAGTGGATAGCATAACTTCCGAAGTTGAAATAACTTAGTTTCTCTTTTTTTCTTTTTTTCCCTTGTTTTTTTTAACTTTTCCTTGATTCCAATACTAAGCAATCTCGCATATGACTTACAATATCCTATTGGATTCTAATTTAATAAATTAACATTTTAAAATTATTGTTTAAGACTGCATACTTCTGTCATATTGTCAAATGTGCAATGGTGATGCGATAGCGTTGCTGCCTGTGGAGTGAAAGAATCAAGTTCCTGGTATGTTGGGAAATTTGGAACAATACCTATATACATCCAGACTCATTGTGTTTTCAAGGAGCAATTGAGGTATTGTCGTATGAAACTTAAATACGGATTTTTCTGTTCATTTAACTGCTGACGAGGCTAGATATATGTCGTAGATTCCCGTCAAAGATTTTGACGTAAATAGTTTTTGAAATATTGTTTAAAGTACAAATTTTATCACTAGTTGCAACTTCATATTTCGGGCTAAAGGTGAAGCGGTCTTTGATAAAGGAATTAAAGTGTACTAAGAAAATTACGTATTTTGCTCCTTTAACAAAAATTAAGATACACTTCTGGGCTTATATAGCAGTTAAATGTAGGAGACAACCGGTTATTTAAAAACTTCATATGATAATATCTCGTTAACGTTTTGTAAAACTATCCTGAAAAATTGTACATTAGTCAAACCATATTTCTATTGATCAACCATTCTTCTGCCGGCTGGTTTTTATGCTGTCTTTTTGGATGTTCTACTATTGTCTATTTGTTAAACATAGTCTTGAATAGCCTAACACGTGATGACGATGACTATCATTTTTCAGGTCTTAGAAATATATAAACCATAGGATTTAAAGGCATTTAATATTGAATTATAATCTAGACAAGCTGCATGTCCGAATTATGTCCCATTCTTCACCATACTAATTTACTGTGAATTTCTTATTGTTACATGGATATATTTTGTATATATTGAATTAATTCTCTTCAGTATCACAGGACAGCATGAATAAACATTACTGTTCATTCCGATTGTCAGTGTCTGTTAATGAGGTTCACAAGGCTATCACTTGACTATTCTGTCCCTTACAATGGATTGAACCACATACACTTTCTCATAATTGTTGGAATCTTTGTATGGGTTGCATTTAAAATCGCAAGCCTGAATTTTACTTCGAATAGCCAAGCCGCTGTCTTCTCAGAATTATTTGTGGTAGTAGTTTTAAATGAAACGTTTCCCTGCTTGAAAGTTTAGAATTTTAAAAATTCACCAGAAGTAAAAAGCTGAACAAAAACGTTTGATAAGCTTTCAAAATAAACCAAAGGTCATGAAGATATAGCAGATTTTATTTTCATCGTTACCTAATGTATTGCGAAAAAGAGCAAAGACAGAACTCACCGGCGATTGCCAAGCATGTGATGGTGCACAAGAAGAGAGTCCTGGATGTCATGGCTGCTGGATGTTCCTCCGGACAGGTGTAGCAACTATCTGCTCGGTGGAGACTGAAAACCCCCGCTTAAATAAAACGCGCCACGAGTTAGGAGTGTAGGCGTCCCGACGAGTGGAGGGGGCAGTGGCTGCGCCGGCGTCCCCATTGACGCGGGGGTGAAACAAATCACACTATTCCAGGAAGTACCGCTAATCATCATTGTTTGCATTAAAACAAGCGGCTCACCTCGGTGATTTTGTTAGAGCACGCAGCTTGACGTCTATTTAGCTGTGCTTGGACCTTTGGTTCGCTTGTCTTTGACGCTATGTTTTAGAGAATCTCCCGCTACGCGAAAAAAAAAAAAATACTATGCAGTGTAAAATGATAGTGATTTCTCTAACGGTTTTGAAATGTCGAGTTGTTAAGCTGATTATTTCAACATTTTCTTGCTTTAACGTATCCAACCAAAGCCACAACATTAATGGTATAAATGACAAATAGGACATTCATCTTTTCAGGTTAGGTGGGAAAACATTATACTAACTACGTGTCTAGACTGTTGATTAACGAGGTACAGACACGGCAACTTTACGTCATGTCAGCAGAGGAATTAAATTAGTCCTCCAAAAGAGCTACCAAAATATTTTTAGTTTGGTTATATGTATTGTTTCGAAATTGTGATTTTATTATCTTATACTGAGAGAAAAAAAATCGCTGATTACTTTGTCCGAACGTAACTCTCTTTACGATATGTTACAAGTGGCAAGAGGTTGTATGCTAAAAACGATCACATCACAGCATGCAATGTAATGCGTGTGTAGTTGTATCATGCTACATTCGGTAGTTTAAATTTCACTGTTATTAACTGCAAGTGCCTTAACTAACAGACGATACTTTCCAGAAGTTAATAACTTCTTTTTACTTTCTCTACTACGTATAGTAAGTAGGGGAAGTATTGTATTCCACCCAAAAATTCGATACCGAGATTTCACGGGAAATACATGTTTTGAGACCCCCTGAATCCAAAAAAAATCTGATGTGTTACACTCACATGACTTTCTCTACTCTTGTACAAACTATTTTTACAAACGCTTATTCTCCATATGCTTCATGTTAATCGAGATATCGAGATGTCAATCTTATTGCTAATTTTCTTGTAGATGCAAGGGGAATATGGTAGGTTTTAAGCGATAGTCATTCCTTTAAGCGCTGGTTGCTATGTGGCGCATTCCATTCTCTTTGCATGCCCAGAACATAAACAAAATGAATAACGAATTTGAGAAAAAGTATAAGTATTGGAAAATTTAAGGGAATAACAAGCAATATCCCGAAAACGGTTAACTCAACAAAAAAAATGTATATGACATAAGTTGTGTATTTTAACGCGATCTACATTTTTTGTGTAGTAAACTTTTGTCTATCTCTTATGGTTTACCAGTTATACAAAAGTCGTTCACAATGAAGAATACTTTTGGAGACATTCCCAGAAAATTCGAGATATACATTTCATTTGTCATAAAAATATCTTGAACATATGATATTTTAATCAAAATCGTTAGTCATTTTTGAGAAAATTAAAATTTTCGAAAAATCTTCCATGTAAAGGGTAGTCTGGGGTGGGGGGATTTTCTTGAAAACCTTCGTGTCGCATCTCTGGAAGACACTGAACCTAAATACCAAGTTTGGTGTTTATCCGACTGTTCTTTTCTGAGTTATGCTGTTCACAGTCACACACACACACACACACACGGACATGTTTCCAAAAATGCTTTTTTTGGATTCAGGGGGTCTCAAAACATGTATTTCGATGAAACCTCGGTATCGAATTTTTGGGGGGATTACAATACTTCCCCTACTTACTATACGTAGTAGAGAAAGTAAAACGCATTTTTGGAAACATGTCCGTGTGTGTGTCTGTGTGTCTGTCAGTGAACAGCATAACTCAGAAACGAACAGTCAGATAAACACCAAACTTGGTATTTAGGTTCAGTATCTTCCAAGGATGTGACACGAAAGTTTTCAAGAAAATCCCCCCACCCCAGATTACCCTTTACATGGAAGATTTTTCGAAAATTTTAATTTTCTCAAAAATGGCTCTAATGATTTTGATTAAAATATCATATGTTTAAGACATTTTTATGACAAATAAAATGTATCTCTTGAATTTCCTGGGAATGTGTCCAAAAGTATTCTTCATTGTGAACGACTTTTGCATAACTGGTAAACCATAAGAGATAGACAAAATTTTACTACACAAAAAATATAGATCGCGTTAAAATACACAATTTATGTCATATACATTTTTGTTGTTGAGTGAAGCATTTTCGAGATATTGCTTGTTATTCCCTTAAATTTTTCAATACTTATGTTCTCAAATGGGAATTCGTTATTCATTTTTTTGTCTTGGATATGCAAAGAGTATTAATCTGTGGGAAAGGGAATGGTGCTGCACCTAGCAACCAGCTATTAAGAGATATGTATGTGCTTAAAGGCTACTGTATTTCTATATTGCTCTTGTAAATATATATTCCCCTTACATCTACAAGAAAATTAGCAATAAGATAGAGTCTGCAAATGTTTATCTCGATTAACATGAAGTAGATGGAGAATAAGCGTTTGTATAAATAGTTTGTACAAGAGTAGAGAAAGCCATGTGAGTGTAACACATCAGATTTTTTAACTGATTACCCTCCTCTTTGTAGGACTTACATCCCCAAGAACTTACAAGCCAATTGATGAAGAGTAAGGAAACTCTGGATCATAGTAGGACTAGAATGAATGATCGGCTCAGCATGGCAGTGAAGAATGAAACGAAATGTGGTGACGAATGAGATGATAGGATAACTCGCGTATGAAATTATTAAACCCAGCATTCGCCTAGCGACCGAAGAAAACCGCGGAAAACCGCGAAAAATTAAGATTGTTCGGCTCCGGGGGTTGTAACCCGGGACCTCCCGAATGCGGGCCACAGACGTTGCCACCTGAGCCATCAGGTTCGGTGAAGTTTGATAACATTTGGTAGAAATTTCTTTGTTCATACTGTTATGTGGTTTTCCTGGAAAACTGCCTTGATGCAATATCTAAAAATCTGATGTGTTGCACTCGAATCACTTTCTCTATTCTTGTACAAACTATTTTTACGTTTATTCTCCATCCAGTTCATGTTAATCGAGATAAACATTTGCAGAAACTTATTGCTAATTTTCTTGTAGGTGCAAGAGGAATATGGTAGGCTTTAAGCGATAGTCAAATATTTTAAGAGCTGATTGCCATGTGGAGCATTCCATTCTCTTTGCATGTCCAGGATTAAAACAAAAAGGAATTCGATTTGAGAAACGTCTGGGAATAGCATAACTCAAAAACTAAAAGTCGGATAAATAACAAACTTGGTGCTTGAGTTTACACTCTTCCAAGGATGCGACACAAGTTTCTCAAGAAAATCCTTCTACCCCAGAGTGCTCTTTATATGGAACATGTTTAGAAAGTTTTGATTTTCTCAAAAGTTATCTAATATGATTAAGATATCATATGTTTAAGATATTTTTATAGCAAATGAAATGTCTGTATATCTTGAATTTTCTGGGAATGTTGCCAAAAGCCCTCTTCATTCTGAATGACTTTCGCATAACTGGTAAACCATAAGAGATAGACAAAAGTTTACTGCCAAAACATGTAGATCTCGTTAAAACACACAATTGATGTAATACACATTTTTTTGTAGAGATACTCACCAAAATAAATATTGTGGAAGCATTTCCGAGATATTCCTTGTTATTTATTTGAATTTTCGAATACTTATGCTTTTCCTTAAGTGGGAATTTGTTATTCTTTTTTATGTCCTGGACATGCAAAGAGAATGGAATGTTCCACATTGCAACCAGCTCTTAAAGATTTGACTATCGCTTAAAGCCTACCATATTCCCCTTGCACCTACAAGAAAATTAGCAATAAGATTAGCATCTCGATTAACATGAAGTAGATGGAGAATAAGCGTTTGTAAAAAAATAGCTTGCACAGGAGTGGAGAAAGTAATGCGAGTACAACATATCAGATTTTTTGATTCAGGGCGGCTCAAAACAGGTATCCGGTGAAATCTTGGTGTCGAATTTTTGGGTGGATTGCAATACTTCTGCAATACTTGCTATACGTAGTAGAGAAAGTAAATATCTGATTTGTTGTTAATCGAAATATTAACGGGGAGAGAAGAAAATTGTACCAATAAAAGCAAAGTATAAAAGCGAAAAATCGTAAATTTTATAAGAATGAAGTAGTATGAGGATTTTCCTGAAATGTGCGAATTTGAACTTTTAAACAAGCAGTTATTTCATACTGCAAATAGCCCTTGTATTCATATTGCTAGCAACTTTGATTTAGTATGTTAAATTTAATTTTTTTTTCTCTCTCTGACTGGTGTAATACGCATCTTTTTTTTTTATTCTATTTTATTTTACGTCGCTTTAACTCCTTGGGCATATCGCGACGGATCTGTTGTGGATATCTCTTGGAACGATATGTAATGGACAGTTAGCCTTCAAGGTCTCATCCCTGTAACCCCTGCTTCATGCTGTGCAGATGGCATTAAGGTGCCGTCCAGTCTAACCGCCGCCCTCACACAGAAAGGCGGACAGTTAGCCTTCAAGGTCTCATCCCTTTAACCCCTGCTTCATGCCGTGCAGATGGCATTAGGGTGCCGTCCAGTCTAACTGCTTACATTATCTGTAGATAGATGGGATAGTATTCACTATTACCACTTATTTTTTATTTTACTATTGTTTTAGACTTAAGATGGAACGTTGGGTCGTGGTATTAAATATCCAATCCGGTATTTACTTTGGCGACTGAGGTTAACCATGAAAATACCTCAGACAGATTGGTGGACCCACGGGATTTGAACCTGGTACCTCCCGAATGCGGGCCACACACTTTACCGCCTGAGCCATTCCGCTCGGTAATACGCATTTTCTCAATACTTCTCATTTGACTCCTTCAGGATACGTTAGCATTCACTGTCACATTATCGTACATTATTATTATTATTATTATTATTATTATTATTATTATTATTATTATTATTATTATTACTGCTCTTACAGAGTATGTACGCACGTTTTGTAAGTGAATTATACATATTCTATTGAAATATCCTAGGTTTAGCATAACGTCGCACTAAACTCATAATTTTAATGTGTTGTAAACAAACTTGTTGGTTTCTGAGCATGATTAATTTAATTTCAATCCGCCGTAGTATAAATTTACATAAATAGCGCTATTATATATTTAATATCAATAGCCACGTTTGTTTTAATATTTAAACATTTTAAATTTTATAAATGTGCGACCGCACAAAATATATGGTGATATACATACGCACACGTTTCAATACCTTTCCGGAGATTTAGGAGAAGAATTGTTAACTGAACAAAGGAAGATCGATAGTATGAGGAAGAAGGATAAAATGAACAGGATTTGCTGATATGACACTACTAGCAGAAGAGGAACATATTTTTGGAACTAAATGATAGATGGGGAGTGCAAATTGAAGATACGTTTAGAAAAGATAGCCTCAAGTTTTTTCTAAAGAAAAACAAACAAGATACACTTAGGAATTGCAGAGGAAGTCAAAGAGTGAAGGGAAGGTTTAGATTAGCGGAAAGTATCATAAGAAGTAATATGACAGTAGTGATAAAGGAAGCTTTTAATATGTAAATAAGCATCTTCTGTGGACCCCTGAAAAAATTAGGAAGACAGTGTCAAATATGGCATTGTATAGTGCGAAAATTTGGAACGCAACGAAGTGAGGCAATTAGAGATGCATTTGAGATACCGAAGTAGAGAAGAATGGAGCATTTGAAATGAGTAGTCAAAATGGGTTATTTTAGAAAGAGTGGAAGACGGAAGAACAACGCTGAAATTCTCCAGGAGGAGGAAAAGCATGAAAATACACTGCTTGCTAAGAGACGCATTGGATAGAAGCTGACTAGAAAAAGATATGGGCAGAAGAGCATTTCAAAGTATAGACTGTATTAAGATAAATGTTGAAGATAGTTTCGAAAGGGGAAGGAATTTAGAAGATTGGGTTTGCAGTGAAGAACCTGCCCTTCCTAGATTCGTTGTCAATATTGTGATACTTGATATAATTATATATTGGTGGAGAAAGTTCATGTTCCAAGTTGTGATTCTGACTTATTACACTGTATCATTAGAAGTACACCTGCAGTCAAATGCAGATATTGTTATGTAACTTTTCTTTACATATTTTTTCAATAACATATTTGGTCGGCTAGTGAATGCCGAGCGAGAAGGTTGTCCCCGACCGCTGCGCTTGTTTACCTGCCGAGTGATATCGTGTTGTACAGTTCGTTGAGTTAGCTCAGCTTTTGTTTCTTCTTCGAGTGAATTTATAATTGTTTTCAACCATTAACATGGCTCTCCAGCCGGCTGTTACCGGCGAGATCTTAAATTCTGCGCTAAATGTGGTATATAATGACACCACCTTCCAGGATAGTTCCCATTCTTCACTGCCCATGACGTCATCCAGTCAACACTATCTACATCAATCGTCTAGTTCTGCAATTCAATTCTTCCTTCTCTGCTTCTGGATTAGCCGAAGATACTCTTGTAAGTAAATTTATACTACGGCCATCCCAGCTGCAATTAGCGCGGCCAATTACATCAATTGATAACTCCGTCCGATGATACGATGGCGGGCTTTGCCCCATCGGACTGTTTAGATCGCGACCAACGTTCGCAGCCCTCCCACTCCGAGACTTCGAACCAAAACAAACGCCGTTGCACTGCTTCACCTTCACAACAGCCTACTGCCATTCGTTATGCATATACAATTCCTACCTCTAATCATTTCTACCCTTTAAATGAAGTTCCAGATCACCAATCCTCTAATACTGCTCCCATCTCTCAGAAAGAAAAAATTCCTCCAACTTGTGTCCATAATGTTCACAATTATCAATTGTTTTTGCAGGATGTTAAGAAATGTGTGTTATCTGAGTTTCATACTGAGCTTCGGGGAACCCTTCTTAAGGTTTATGATTCTACTTCTATGGACTTTCGCTGCCTTACCTCGTATTTCACCTCTATTCAACAAGAGTACTATACTTATCGCAATCCTTCGCACAAACTTTTCTCCATTATCATACGCAACTTGCCATGCTCACTCAGTGAGCAAGAGGTTTATGACGAACTTTGTGCTTTACACTTTCCTGTTCGTAAAGTGACACGTTTACTTCGTAAGAACAAGGAATCCATGCCCATCTGTGCGGTTGACCTCGTCAACAATGACGAAAGTAAAACTATTCTTATCCTTTCCCAATTGCTGTACAGAGCATTAAAGTTGAACCTCGCCGTCATAATACGGAACTGCTTCAGTGTACTAACTGCCAAACGTATGGTCACACCAAGAACTACTGCCATCTGGGACCCTGCTGTGTTCGCTGTTCAGGCAACCATCACTTCTCCAAGTGCACGAAGCCCTCTTCTACGCCGGCTCAATGTGTTAATTGCCAACAAGACCATCCGGCTAACTATCATGGCTGTCCACATTATTTACAGCTAAAGGAACGACAGTTTCGGCGATTCCAGCAGCAGGCACCATCTTCAGACCCAGTTCACAGCAGTCACTTTCAGCTTCTCTTCCACAACAGCAAGAACCACCGCGACAGCCACCGAGTCAACAACATCCATGACAGAGTGCACCATCTCCAATATTTCTACTCTGCCCTCTCGGACTTATTCTCTAGTTCTGACTGGTCGTTCTCCTGCCTCTCAAGGACGACCTTCAGCCACTTCAACAGAGGATTCTGCCTCAGCCACTCCGTCTTGGGCTTTTCTGAAAGATCTGCTTGCACCGTTAGGTACATTTCTCCACACTCTGTTTCTCCAGTTCTGCGGCAACTGATGCAGCTTCTTCGATCCGTTCTTTATCCTATGTTTTCAGATGGCCACCCGTAATCTGTTGTCTCTATCCAGCTCACCCTCCCTAACTGTAACTCTAACGGCCTTTGTGCTAAACGCTCCTCTTTCATTGCATTTCTCACTCACCACAATGTTGACATTGCTTGTGTTACAGAAACTCACTTTCTTCCTAATGAAACTTTCACTATTCCTGGTTATGTCATTTATCGGCAGGACCGTGAAGCAGAGAGAGCTTCCGGTGGTGTGGCTCTTCTCATCTAACGTTCTTTGAGTCACAGTGAGATATTTTTTCTACACGTGACCAGTCTGGAGGTGGTGGGTATTAAACTACACAGTGCGGACGGCAGTGACCTCGTCATTCTCAACGCTTACAAGCCACCTAATCGCCGGTTGAATACTACTTATCTCTCATTTCTCTTCCCTTTGGGGAACTCTCCTTTTAGGTGATCTTAACTGCAAACATTCCTCTTGGGGTGCCGATCAACCAATCCAAATGGCCGACTCCTGTTTACAGCTCTCACCACCTACGGCCTGTCAATATTGGCGCCTGAGGATCCTGCTTATTTTCCTTCTAATCCCACATTTGCTCCTGATATTTTGGACATCGGTAATCTTCACCTCCCCACCTTCGTTTGCTCTATAGTGGAGCTTGACTCTGATCATTGTCGCCTTTCATCTTTCACCTGCCTTCCAACCATTAGTTCCTAGACTCTTAACTGGATACGTCCATTGGGATACATTTCAGTCTCAACTGGATGCGTCACTCACCAGCTCTTACCAACTAGCCACTAACCATGACGTTGACCTTGCTATGGGGCACTTTACTGACACCATTTGCAGCAGTGCCCGTCTCTCCACTTCTCTGAATCGACGACCTTGTTCTCCTCCTCCTTTGCCCCTCTCCATTTTAAACCTTCTCTGGGTAAACCATGAAGTTCGTTGACAGTGGCAACGGGACCGTCAACCTCCGTCGGAAGCTCAACGGTCTCATTCGGAGGGTGAAGATGGAGCTGGAGCGACATGGGTTACAGTCTTATGAGCGCTACCTTGCGTTACTCTCTCCTGATCACACGCCATGGGAGGCTACTAACGTGTTCTCCGTGAGCCGACCGTTGTGCCGGCAATCTCTGCAGATGGTAGACTCGTCACGGATATTGCCACCAAGTGTGACATTCTGGCCAATCACTTTGAGCGTGTATTTGCCCTTCCTCTGCAGCCGATGGTGGCGCTCTTGCAGACATGGAACAGGAATTACATGCACACCGCACTCGGTCCACAGTTTCGCAAAGGATTTCGTTTACTAACCCACGGGAATTGTCTTACCTGATTCGAGCTCTTCCACTTAAGAAATCTCCAGGGGACGACTTGGTTCCTAACATTGTTCTCAATGAGCTCACCAAGAAAACTGTTGCCTATTTGTTGTCCATCTTAAATGCCTGTCTACGACACGGCTATTTTCCTCGCACCTGGAAATTTGCACATATCGCAGTTTTCCATAAGCCCAATAAACCTAAACACCTCCCTGAAGGCTATCTCCTATTAGTCTGTTACCGACCCTCTCTAAATTGTTTGAAAAAGTTACCCATCTCCGTCTTCTTTCTTACCTTACTGCTAATCATATTCTTCCGCCCTACCAATTTGGGTTTCGTCAGAAACATTCCACCACTCATCAGCTTTTGCGTTAACCCAGTCAATTGTCCATGGCTTTGAGGCCCGTCAGTACACCGCCGCTGTTTTACTGGATGTGCTCAGGTATTCGACAAAATTTGGCATGATGTTTTGCTCCTCAAGCTCTACCGCAGCGGTCTTCCTAATTATTTAATACCTTTAATCGACCGTTTCCTCTCCGACCGCAGTTATGCAGTGCGTATTGGCGGAATTCTTTCCTCTCCACGTACTATTACCGCAGGCGTCCCACAGGGTTCCATCTTGGCCCCGACACTGTTCAATATCACACTTCTGATATACCTGACTTGGCTCCCACTTCTTTAGCTCTCTACGCTAATGACACGGTACTATACTATTCTCATTCTAATATCCAGCACGCACAGCAAGTAATGCAACACTCTTTGGATCGTCTCACTCAGTGGTTCCACACTTGGCGTATCTCGTTGAGCCCTCAGAAAACTGAGGTTAAAATCTTCACTTTCCTCCGCTACTCTCCTCTCCCTCCGCTGTGTCTTTGTATTAACGATGTGTCTTGGCTCCCTGCGACTACTCCTGTTAAGTACCTTGGAGTGCTTTTGGACTCTCGACTGACCTGGCGCGCTCACATCAATCGCCTCATATCCTTGGCCTCATGACAGCTTTCAAAATATCGCCTTTGTTTCATCCCCATTCCAGTCTTGGTTTACAGTGTTCCTTGTTACTTTACAAGTCTCTCGTTAGTCCGCTTATTACTTATGCCTGCCACGCATGTAATCTGCGTCGTCTCCAGGTTATTCATAATCACTTTATGCGCATTGCTACTAAAGCTCCGTGGTTTATTCGTAATCAGCAGCTCCATCACGAACTGGGACTGTTGCCTCTTCACGATTTCATTCTCAGAATCGCCCGCCGTTTCTTTTCCAACCTGCAGGACGTTCCAGGAGCAGTGCACTACAACATCGATGCTCGTACGCGCCACCCCACACGCTTGAAGAGGAGACTACCGCAGGATCTACTTCTTGGTGATGCCTCTGATTCTACTGATTCCAGTGATTGATGCGTCTTACACCTCCAATATTGACTTTCTATTACGGTCACACTGGTGTTACAACCTATTGTAGTTATGGGGCGCTATGTAAGCCTACCCCTGAGTGTTCTTGATCTGTAATCTTCTCTTACCACTGATCTGTAAAGTGTTGTACTGCTGATCGCTCAATAAAAAAAACATTTTGTCGCCCTCCGTGGTGTATACCATGCTAGCCTTCCCGAGATCGCGGGTTCAAACCCGGCGGAGGGCAATGGATTTTTTCGGCCGTAAAAATCCTTAGCATGGTTTCCTTCGGAAGGAAGTAAAGCCAGTGGTCCCGTGTCATAGATTTACGGCATGTAAAAGAACCTCAAACCCAATAAAGAGGCATCTGAGCAAAATTACCGGTCTTTCATGCCCAATATAGAATGGGACGCTAAGGGCCATAGCAGTTAAACAGCGTCTATAAATAAAACTCAATTTAGTAACATATCTGTTAGTAGCTTTATTTATGATTCATAATTATTTGGGCAAAATAGTGGTCATTAGGTGAAATATAAAGTGTCAGTAAAGTATTATCTAAGTATTGATTGTATCACCTTACCTTATATTTTTTCCCCAAACATCGAGGTTAGTGGTGGTTACTGGAACTACATTGTGGGCTGAAAACCTTCTTTATTTCTTCTATAAGGCTTAATACCCCATAAACTAAAAATAAACTGCAAATGTTTCTGAGAGGAATATTATGTCTGATTGCGAACACAAGCGAGAGGATCTAATATCAAACCTGCCATATCCATTTTTACTTTCTCTACTACGTATAGCAGTAGGGGAAATATTGTATTCCACACAAAAATTCGATGTCGAAATTTCACCAGAAATATGTTTTGAGGTTCCCTGAAACCCCCCCTCAGGGGCTCACCTTATGTGAGTACGGGTTTTTGGCGCACCCGGGGGTTCCCGAGCCAATCATCGCCACATTCATCCCCTCACCCCCATCCGGTCGAGGTGGGTTCTTCTCGTGACCGGTGGACACAAGGTAGGCTCTCGTGCGTTCTTTACATTCCATTCATACCGCGCCTCACCATCGTTTCTTTCTTCTCTTGTCACTTTCCGACCATTTCGCACCACGACATTCACTCAACCCTTTTACTTCCTGGCCGGGCTACCTTGCGTGCGAAACGCCCACACAGTTTTAGTTTCTTTTATCTTTTTATTTAAATCCTCCGTGGACACAGCCTGACGGATACCCGCGCACCGCGTGCGCAGCTGGGTGAGTGGGTAATGGCGTCATCCCCACCACCCAGGGTCGTCATGTAGGGTTTGTGTTCGTATCCGCTGTTCAACTGCAGTCCCGCGGGGGGCCATTGCATGAGCTGCTGGCTTCCGACGGCGATTGGGTCCCTCTGTCTATGTTCTGGGAGGTGTGACCCTGGGGTGAGCTAGGTATAGATAGGCCACTCACCCAAACCGGGGTAACGCCCGGGAAGTCAGAGCCCGAGGTTGGAGACTGTTGCAATGGTGGAGGATTTTTTTCGCTATGGAGCACCCTTTCTCCATTATAAACAACAAGCGCCGAAAAGTTTTAGTAACAGAAGTAGCACCGCCAACAGCTGGTTGTTACTTAGTGATTACCCGAACAGAGGAAGAACAATCATTCGAGAAGGTGAACCCTTTTATCATCCAGAAGGGCATTGACTCAATTGCTGGTCCGGTTCTTTCCTGCACTCGGCTTCGTAATGGTTCGTTGTTAGTGCAAAGCAAATCCGAGGCACAAAGCGCCACGCTTCTCCACGGTTATCCTATCCGTGTTGAGAAGCACCGCACCTTGAATTCTTGTCGAGGCGTTGTCACCACGCATAGCCTCGATGGCATATCGGACGAGGACCTGGTCGAATATCTTGCAGACCAGAAGGTGACAGCGGTTCATCGAGTGCAGGCCAAACGCGACGGCGTATTGGTACCCACTCGTACCCTGTTTCTAACATTTGATGGCGTCGATCTGCCCACGAGCATCTCCGCAGGGTACGAACGTATTTCTGTGAGGCCTTATATTCCTAGACCTCTGCGTTGTTTTAAGTGCCAACGTTTTGGGCATACGCAAGTCTCATGTAAGAGTGCCGTTAACATCTGTGCAACATGTAGCCAGCCCTCACACGAAGGTGCCTGTTCAACAGCCCCCGTCTGCGTTAATTGTAAAGGGTCACATTCTGCTTCGTTTGCCGACTGTCCGCGGTATTTGGACGAGAAGGCGATCCAGGAGATCCGGGTAAAGGAAAAACTCTCCTTCGCCGAAGCCCGGAGGCGTTTCCATGCGCACCAACCTTCACTCCTGCGATCTGGCACATTTAGTTCTGTTGTTGCCTCGCCAGTACCACGAGTAGATGCCGAAACTCAGACCTGGACCTTGACTGGATTAACCGCCACTACCATCCGGCCGTCTATTAAAGCTACTGTTACCAAGCCCTATAAACCTGGTCCAAAGTCAATGAAATCGCAAGCCGCTGAAAAGAAGCCCAAGCAGAAACTACGTAGGGAAGATTTTTTGAAAGACCCTCCGCGTGCGCGCGGTAACAAAAGTTCACCTTCTCCTCCTCGGAGGTCGCTGTCCCAGGAAGGTCCTGGGACAAGCCGCGCTCAGCGGCACCCCTCACCCATCGCCACCCAGAACCGATTCACGGCGCTTGAATCGGTTTCTGGCACTGAGCGCGTGGGCCCTTCCTCCGAGGAAACTATGGAGTCTGACCAACTCCATACAAAAAGCCCGAGCCCCAAGGTTAAACAAAAGGTAATTTTAAGCCGCCCTTCTAAATAGACAGTTTATCCCCTTTTTTCTTAATGGCTATCCTGACCTGGAATGTACGTGGTGTACGATCGCATAGGGCGGAACTGCAACTTTTATTGCGTTCCCATTCGCCTATGGTCGTATGTTTGCAGGAGACTAAGCTTCGCCCTCACGATCCTTTTGATCTCCGAGGATATACTCCGGTTCGCTACGACCTTGAACCGGAGGAGGGTACTCCTGCTCATGGTGGTGTCATGATTTTGGTGCGTAATGACGCTCATTTTCAAACTATCACACTTACGTCCGACTTGCATGCTGTTGCCATTAGACTGCAGTTACCCGGTTTTTTCTTTTCTGTTTGTTCTGTGTATACACCTCCATCGTCTCCTCTCGCTCCCGCGGACATTCGATCTCTCCTGTCCGCTCTCCCAACACCATTTCTTCTGTTGGGAGATTTTAATGCCCATCACCCACTATGGGGTTCGCCAAGGGCTTGTGCGAGGGGAACTCTTCTTTCCGACATTTTTTACCAGTTCAATCTTTCAATCCTCAATACAGGTGAGCCTACTTTTATTTCTGATTCTTCTGGTACATTCTCACACCTGGACCTTGCCATTTGCTCCCTCCAGCTTGCTAGTCGTCTTCAGTGGAACGTCGTCGCTGACACCTACTCCAGCGACCATTATCCCTGCATCGTTTCTCTTCTGTCGCACCACGTACAGCATTCCAGAGTACCTACCTGGATATTCGAAAAAGCTGACTGGAGCTTGTATTCCAGCCTCGTGCATTTTGACGACCAGCCCTTCTCCGACATTAATCAACTAGTGCAGCACCTTACGTCTATTCTTTTCTCTGCCGCCGAACGTGCAATACCCCGTTCATCCTCCCAACCTCGGCGGCCACCTGTTCCGTGGTGGAACGAGGATTGTCGGGACGCCGTTCGTGCCCGTAGGACTGCACTTAGGGTGTTTCGGCGACACCCCACACTTGATAATTTGGTGACTTTTAAACAATCGCGCGCCAGGGCTCGTCGCATTATTCAGGATAGCAAGAAGGCATCTTGGGCTCGTTTTGTCGAGTCTTTTAATAGTTTTACGCCTTCATCCGTTGTTTGGGATAAACTTCGTCGCTTCTCAGGTAAAGTGTCACATTGTACTGTTTCTGGCCTTCAGGTTTCTAATGCCACCATAGTGGATCCGGCTGCCATCGCTAACACTCTGGGTGCTGCCTTTGAGGCGGTTTCCAGTTCAGACCATTATTCCGCCGGCTTTCGCTCTATTAAAGACCGGCTGGATTCCGCATCATATACTTTTCGGTCTGCTAATGATGAATGCTATAACGAACTATTCACAATGAGGGAGCTGGAGCACGCTCTTCATTGCTCTCGGCACTCCGCTCCTGGGCCGGACGGCATTCATGTCCTGATGTTAAAGAACCTTTCAGCCGACAGTAAACTATTTCTCTTACAGGTCTATAACCGTATTTGGCAAGACGGCATTTTTCCTTCCGTTTGGCGCGAAGCCACCATTGTCCCTATTTTTAAGCCTGGGAAGGATCGCCAACTACCTTCCAGCTACCGCGCTATCTCCCTCACTAGTTGCATTTGCAAGGTGATGGAGCGCATGATCAACGGGCGGTTGACATGGTGGCTTGAGTCTCAGAAACTTCTAGCGAACGCTCAGTGCGGGTTTCGTCGCTATCGCTCTACCGTCGACCATCTGGTGTCTTTGTCGACGCATATTATGAATGGATTTCTGAGAAAGTGTCAAACCGTGGCTGTATTTTTTGACCTGGAGAAAGCTTATGACACTTGTTGGAGGGGCGGCATTTTACGTACACTTCACGATTGGAATATCCGCGGTCGTCTTCCCATATTTCTTCGGGAGTTTATGACGGACCGCGTCTTTCGTGTACGTGTGGGCTCGGTTTTATCTCGTCGTTTTATTCAAGAGAACGGAGTACCGCAGGGCTCTGTACTCAGTGTCACACTTTTTGCGATTGCTATCAACCCCATTGTTGATTTATTCCACCTGGCATTTCATCGTCCCTTTTTGTTGACGATTTCGCTATTTATTGTAGTTCACGGCGGACCTGTCTACTCGAACGCCGTCTCCAGAGCTGTATCGACCGTCTCTACGCCTGGAGTAACGCCAACGGCTTTAATTTCTCCGCCGAGAAATCCGTCTGCATCAACTTTTGGCGCCGGAAGTATTTCCCTCCGCCCTCTCTCCATCTTGGGCCTGGGATACTTCCGTTTGCAGACGAGGCGAAATTTTTGGGGTTGATTTTTGACAGGAAGTTGTGTTGGACCTCGCACGTTTCCTTTTTAAAAGCAAAGTGTGACCGTTCTCTTAATATTTTACGTGTTTTAAGTGGCACATCCTGGGGAGCTGATCGGACCGTCCTTCTTCGCCTTTATCGCTCTTTGGTCCGATCCAAGCTTGATTACGGGTGTATTGTTTATTCGTCGGCACGTCCATCTGTGTTACGTCGATTGAATGCCATTCACCATCGTGGCATAAGATTCGCTACAGGGGCCTTTCCAACTAGCCCTGTACCCAGTCTGTACGCAGAAGCTGCAGAGCCTCCGCTGTCCTTCCGGCGTGAGATGCTTTTGTGCAGCTATGCTTGTCGACTCTCAAGCTTGCCTAACCACCCGTCCTTCGATGTATTTTACGAGGATTCGCTTGATCGCCAATATTTCGTTAGCTCCTCTGCATTGCTCCCTCCAGGGGTTCGATTTCGACTGCTACTTCGGCATTTGGACGTTACGCCAGCTCCGGCCCTTACCCGAGGGGAAACGCGCTTTCCTCCATGGTCGCGCGCTGAGGCCCACATCCACCTTGGGCTAACGTCGATGCCGAAGAATGAGACCCCTGCTTCAGTCCTTAGATCCGCATTTTTAGAACTTCGGGCAACATTCGGAGACTGTCATTTTATTTATACTGATGGGTCTAAGACTGATGTTGGAGTAGGATGTGCCTTTGTTTTAGGTGCGCATAGTTTTACTTTTCGTTTACCCGGGCAATGTTCGATTTATACCGCCGAACTTTTTAGTATCTATCAATGTGTTTTATACATTCAGCGGCATGTCTTACGGCGTTGTGTTGTTTGTTCGGACTCTCTGAGTGCCCTTCAGAGTATTAACGCGCTGTACTCTTACCACCCCCTCGTACAGCGCATTCATGACCTGCTCCATTTGCTAGGTGCCTCTGGCATCAGCGTCTCTTTTATGTGGATTCCAGGTCATGTGGGTATCTCAGGGAATGAGTCGGCCGACGCCGCTGCGAAATCGGCGATTTTATTACCCAGATTTTTTACTTCTGTTGTTCCCTCGTCAGATTCGTGTGTTATTTTACGTCGTCGCATCCTCTCGCGCTGGCGCGATGAGTGGACGGCCCTCCGGGGGAACAAGTTGCGGGAGGTTAAACCTCTTCCGCTAGTCTGGGCTACCTGTTCCCGTGCTTCTCGTCGGGAAGAGGTACTTTTAACACGCCTTCGTATCGGACATTGCCTTTTTAGTCATAGATACCTGTTAAGTGGTGATCCCGCACCTCTGTGTGGTCAGTGTGACGTGCCCTTAACGGTCCGTCACATTTTAACCGAGTGTCAAGTTTTAGCTCCACTGCGCGTTCGCGTGGGTCTGCCTGTTGGCCTAGCCAACGTGTTGGCAGACGACGCGCCTGCTGTAGAATGTCTTTTACGTTTTATCACTGACATTGGTTTTAGCCGTCGCATTTGATGCGCTGAGCGCCTTTTAGCTGTTTGCTTTTATATTGTTAGTTTTAATGGGGCCCTTCTCCCCTGACATAAGGCGCTCATGTTCCTTGCATTCTACAGTTCTTGACACGTTTTATTCTTTTAGTGACCATGATTTTAGTGTGTTGGTTTTTGGAGATATATTTATTGTTATTCTTGTTATTGTTATTATTGTTATTGTTATTATTGTTATTGTTATTCTATTGTTATTTTTAACTTTTTTGACATCGCGGGTTTGTGTCCCGTTTTTTAATTATGCTGTTTTTTACCTGTCTTTTATATTTTGACCTTATATTTTACACATTGTAAGGGCGCTGATGACCGCAGCAGTTTAGCGCCCTTAAACCGCATATCATCATCATCATCATGAAACCCCCCCCCAACCCTAAGGGCATTTTTAGAAAATATCCGCGCGCGCGTGTCTCTGTGTGTGTGTCTCTGTGTCTGTCATCTATCTATCTATCTATCTATCTATCTATCTATCTATCTATCTATCTATCTATCTATCTATCTATCTATCTATCTATCTATCTATCTATCTATCTATCTATCTATCTATCTATCTATCTATCTATCTATCTATCTATCTATCTATCTATCTATCTATCTATCTATCTATCTATCTATCTATCTATCTATCTATCTATCTATCTATCTATCTATCTATCTATCTATCTATCTATCTATCTATCTATCTATCTATCTATCTATCTATCTATCTATCTATCTATCTATCTATCTATCTATCTATCTATCTATCTATCTATCTATCTATCTATCTATCTATCTATCTATCTATCTATCTATCTATCTATCTATCTATCTATCTCTATCTCTCTATCTCTCTATCTCTATCTCTATCTGTATCTCTCTATCTCTCTATGAACAGCTTAACTCAAAAAGAAAATACGAATAAATGCCAAACTTCGTATTTAAGTGCAGTATCTAAGAAAGATGCGTCACGAATTTTCAAGAAAACCCCCTACCAAAACTACCCTTTACATGGAACATGTTTCGAAATGTTTGATTTTCTAAATAGCTTTAACGATTTTCATTAAAATACTATATATTAAGATATTTGCATGACAAATAAAATCATATCTTGAATTTTCTTGAATAGCCGATGAAGTCCTCTTCATTCGGAAGGAGTTTTGTATAATCTTGAATAACTGATAAATGTTAAGGGATAGAGGAAACATACTACACAAAAAATGTAGAGCTCTCTAAACATACAATTTATTCCAAATAACTTTTTTTTGTGACATAAGCTATTTCTGAGATATCCGTTATTAATGGTTCGAATTGTTCATTACTTGGTCATTCATTTCAAGCCCTGTCTACGTTCAATCATTTTTCGCGCTTGCAATATGGTACGAGTATCTCTGTATCTCGTAAAACGAAATAGGTATGTAATGCAGCTGTTTCTATAATGACTTATTTGGATTAAAATGAACTTGAGAGAAAAAATATATCTGATGTGATACATTCACATGACCTTCTCTACCCTCTGTCTTTATTAGTGGGCATACAAACTATTCTTATTAAAGCTTATTTTTATTTACTACTTTTAATCCAATAAACCTTCGCAAAAATAGCTATATTACACATTTAGTTATAAATACACAGAACAGCGAGAGTCAAGTGTTTAAGAACCGGATGCTATATGATGGCCTTAAAATTCCACACTATTCCCATGCAATTGCGAGAAACAACTGAAAATCGATGGGATTATACCAGATTATACAACATTCTTTCCAAATGAAGAGGACTCCCTAGGCTATTCTCAGAAGATTCAATATATGCAGTTCATTTGTCATGTAAATATCTTTCAAATACGGTATTTTAATCAAAATCGTTAGAGGCATTTTTTAGCAAATCTCAAAATTTTCGAAAAATGTTTAATGAAAAGGTTAGTTGGGGTGGGGAGATTTTATTGAAATTCTTCGTGTCACATTCTTGGAAGATACTGAATTCAAATACCAAGTTTGGTATATATCTGACTTCGTTTTTGAGTTATGCTGTTCACAGGTTGGGTGTGACCAAACGTGAATTAGGTACTTTACGGATTAAAACAAATTTTCCATCTGGAAGATCAAAAAGAGTTTTCGCAGGTAATCTAGAACCTAAGATTGTTAGCACATATGATTTATAAAGGAACTGACCAAATATATCAGGGCTACCAGGTATATGTGTCTGCAATAAGCATTGCACCACAGACTAGACGTAACATTACGCTTTTTTTGTCAAATGCGTTACCTTTCACTTACGAGTCAAAATGAATCGTCGATGTTATGTCTAAGCAGGGCGAAGGTCGGGGAGAGGGGCAAGATGAGAGATGAGATCAACAACACAGCTATTTTGTATGGTAGTTGATTTAAATGATTGAGAACTTCTATCTTCCAACAGTATACTATGGTTTGCCCTTTATGTACCTTTTCTTCTCTTAGGAAGTACTATGATGTCCCTATCATGGCGTTGTAACAAATGCTTGTTGCATTTTGTTTCAAATATTTTAGGGGAATAATTACTACACAGATCACCCTTAAGTAACGAATCAAGAAATAATGGAAGAATATCATGCCAATATTTTGTTTATGCAAGGAGATAAGCGGTGAATGTTTGGATTGAAGTTTCTAACTAAATTTGTACCACTAAATCCAACAAATCTACAACAGACCATGCGGTTTGCAGTCCATTGTAATCCTTAAAAAATGCATTATTGTTATTATTATTATTACTGTATTTATTTTACGTCACTTTAACTCCTTGGTTATATCGCGACGGATCTGTTAGAGGATAACTCTTAGAACGATGAGTGATGGACAGTAGGCCTTCTAGGTCTCATCCCTTAAATACCCGCTCCGTCACGTGTCACAGAGACCCTAGCGCATAGCTACGGGATCTTCTGCTTCGTGCCGTGCAGATGGCATTAGGGTGCCGTCCAGTCCAACTGCCGCTCTCATATAGAAAGACGGACAGTTAGCCTTCTAGGTCTTATCCCTGGAAATGCCATCCTCTTTGTCACGTGCCCACAGAGATCCCAGCGCATGGCAGCCGGATCTTCTGCTTAATGCAATATTGTAAAATCCTCAAGTCAATATCACTCTGGTTGCCCACTGTACGGCGGCCATGCAAATCTAACAGGTTTAAATGAAAACAGATCTTCTCAACGATGGTTAAGTCTATTTAAAAAAAACATGGAATTATTACCTGCAGTTCTAATAGTTATTGTGATATGATAAAGGTTACAGATTTACAATCACTGAATTCTAAATGAACGATTTAAACCCTTAGAAAGGAGTTACAATGGGTATTTAAATGCAAAAATGAAGGAAGTACCTATACAATGTCTATAGTTTTAGCGCAATCTAAACATTGTCCCTGTGGCTGAATGGGGATAGGAAGACGAAGTGGGGGAGAATGATTCACGTACTAGGATCTGCATAAGTTTATATTATATTTTAGTCGTTGATTCATTTGTATATGCACCTATGAGAACATGTATGCTGCTTAACCTTCTCTCCTATGACCACAAAGCCTCACACAACGTTATATTTATTCGTAACAGTATACTTAAATTACCATTCGCTGTCATCAAAAATTCATCATGCTGTCAATGCAGAAAGAAGTGGGTAAATCAGCAAGCAGAAAGAGTGAAAAAGAAAGGAAGTAAAGCTACGTAAATTAGCAAATCATGCTAAATTTCGCACAAAAACAGGATCATTAATGACTACTGAGGATTCAAACCTGCATTGGTGCACATGTATTACCTAATTTCGCTAAAGCTACGTCCATGAGAGATGATGGACTGTTTAATGTTTGCAGAGAAAGAGTCGTTAAGATTCTGATACGGAATAAATTCTTGTTTGCATTTATATTCGTTTTAAGAGCTCCTAAGGTTGAATTATATCAAAGAAGTCTTTTGTCTCTTCCTAAGACTACTTTTCCATTATACCTTACACTTCCTAAAAATATAGTTCATCTTTTCTATCTCGGACTAGCAGAAACAGCAACTCTGCTCGCGTTGTGTCAAATGCACAACGTATCATTTGTTGTATCGTATATTAAGTTCTGTTGACCGCTTTTATAATTGAAGTTGGAGTCAAACCTGGATTGTTTACATATACATTTTATGTCACTCGCAACAGAATTAGGATTCATTGTATAATTTTATTTTGTTCAAAGAATCGCGAAGTACACATGCTACATCGCATCAGCCAGTGAAATTTATCCTTCTCCCCAGGTAATTATAATATTCCGCCCCCACGAATCATCAGATGCGTTATTTTCCACAGATTGCAGCACAATTTATTCGTTTGGTCCATATTGACCTAAAAACAAACAGGTACAGTGTCAGGATATCCCCGAAATGTTTAACAAATAATGCATTAATGAGCGGAAATCTGCTATTGCTACATGCATTATCCAAATCTAGCATCCGAACTAAAAGCACGCAAATAATGATATTATTAATTCCATTTATAAATATCCGTGTAGTTGAATTTACTAAGTTAAGTTACGGTCACTGTGATTAAGTAATTACATACACACAAATGATATCACTCTGAAAAAGAAATATGAGCTTAATTTACCATTCTTTTTATACTATTTTATTTTACGTCGCTTTAACTCCTTGGTCATATCACGACGGATCTGTTGGTGGATATCTCTTAGAACGATATTTGATGGACAGTTAGCCTTCTAGGTCTCATCCCTGTAACCCCTGCTTCATGCCGTGCAGATGGCATTAGGCTGCCGTCCAGTCTAACCGCCGCCCTCACACAGAAAGACGGACAGTTAGCCTTCTAGGTCTCATCCCTGTAACCCCTGCTTCATGCCGTGCAGATGGCATTAGGCTGCCGTCCAGTCTAACCGCCGCCCTCACACAGAAAGACGGACAGTTAGCCTTCAAGGTCTCATTCCTGTAACCCCTACTTCATGCCGTGCAGATGGCATTAGGGTGCCGTCCAGTCTAACTGCTTACATTATCTGTAGATAGATGGCATAGCATCTTTTCATTTTACTATTGTTTTAGGCTTAGGATGGAACTTTGGATCGTGGTATTAAATATCCAATCCGTATTTACCTTGACAACCGAGGAAAACCACGAAAAAACCTCAGACAGATTGGTCGGCCCACGGATTTGAACCCGGGACCTCCCGAATGCGGGCCACAGACTTTACCGCCACAGGCCATCCCGCTCGGTTTTACCATTTTATTTATGGTTTAGACACTCAAAATTTTCTAATAGGCTTTACTACTTAACTAAACCTTTGGATAGTAAAGCAGAATCCTCTTCCACAGAAAAAAAATAACGAGACCTTAATTTAAACGAAGAAGAAAAACATGCTTGATAGATCTGGTATAAAAGCTTTAGATCATAAGCCAAGCACTTTAGGTTATATAACAATAAAAGACGAACTTTAAATAACTTAAATCATCCAGAAAGTTTACATTAAATTTAATCTAAATTGTTCATATTAAGAAATTTTGACAGAATCTTAAAAAAAGGTTACACTTTTGTCTTCTCATGGAAAAGATCTCCGTAGCTATTTGCATTTTATGCTTCCTTCACTGCATTTAAATGCTCTTCAATGCGATTTAAGTACCAGTCATCCAAAATTGTAAAGGAGTTTACAACTTATTTCAACTTTTCTCATTAACCTTTTCTTTAGTATTTTTCATCATTGCGAATGCTACACAATCTTTATTCAGTATATTTGCAATTTTCAGCGTAATTTCTTGAAAGATAAGCGAATAAATCTAAGCTGAGTAGTCTCCGAGCATACTTAAAACAATTCCTTGGTTATGGCATTATTTTTCAAAATATCTTATTTATGTTTGGTTTAAAAAAGGAATGACATACTTTATAATTTTTTTCTAAAACAATAAGGAATACACAAAAAATATTGCTTAGTTTTAAAGAAGATAATTTTAAAATTCGATACACATTTTAATTCCTTAAAATTTACATTGAGGCTGTATTTTTAACACTTAAATAATATCAGTCTAATTATATAATATAAAATATAATAACAACCTGCCTTAAAGCAATATGTGTATGTAACAATATATGAAGTGTATGTGACAGTCATTGTATTATGTGTATATTATTATGTACATGTATAATAATGTTAGGTGAATGTATTACGTAATTTAACAATGTAGGAGCTGTGAGAATAAAAGTAATCTGCCTTCCGTAGCAAACAGAATTATAAAGTAGAAGACGAAAGTTGCTAACAATGAGGTAACCTTGAGGCAATAATGAATTGGAAAGTTTAATAATGCTACTAATGGTGCTTGGAACAATAATGTAATACTTAAAACAGTTTATAAATAGTCAATCAACTACTAGAAGAAGCTTAAGTTACATAAAAGTATTCTATTGGAGTAGGATTAGTCAATCAGAGACTTGAAATAGAGAAATTTACAAATTTAAGCGGTAAACGCCAGATGCTAGAAGGCAGCGTTCCCGAGCAGTTCGCTTGGTACGTATTCAGTGTGAGACATAAAAAATCGATTACGGCGTGAATAATATAAACTATACGTGTTAAAAAGTGCAATTAAACAATAATCTCACAGCTCTACAGCAGGATATACCTGTGAACTGTTATTTAATCGTGTGAAAGATTAATAAAACGAAGTTGAACACCATTATAATTTGTGTAAGCCTTCATTCTTTAGCCGTACTGCCCCTGCTAAGAGGTACGTGTTTCTGCAAATTACTACTGACGCAGCCGAGTCATACATATACAATATTTAAATAAACATTAAAAATACAAAGTTGAATTTTAAACGTGGGGGCGAAGGCCACCGGAAGCTTTGTATCATACGTGGGGCTGCAACTACCTCAAGTTTGGTGCAAAAAGCGTGGTGCTAATAACATAAAGACTATTCTATTTCAACATCGGGTGGATGCAAATAATACTAATATACTTTATTAAAATGATTTCTCATAGGTTAAAAGATAATTGATATTCAAAGACTTTGAGGTTATAAAATAAATTTTCATTTCAATTAAATTAATTGAAATTTATGTCATTTAGCATTTTGAGTGGAATATACACTTAATCTAGCTTAAACGAGCAGTCCTTCGTGGTAAAGTAAAGCTAACCTAGCTTGTGGTTAGATAAGTTAGCTTCTGATAGTGAAGCTAACCCTAGGCATTTCTTAATCATCTTAATCAATTTCCATAGTCCTGGCAAGCTCACTTCAGTGAAATGTTGCGATATAAAGCGTATTTACAAGCTGTTAACGTTTATTAATTGTACTAAATAAGCATATAGTTTTGTATGCTTCATAACGAACTATGCCCCTTATGAAATTCTACACATCAATATGCCTCAGACCCTCACTTCTGTTACCTCAATTTCTGGCCTACTAAAGAAAACTGTACCAGTAAATGTGGGTCGCTTTAGATTTTAACAGGTTCAGAATGTCCTGGTATTATCCATTTTACGTTGCACGCAATGAGTGCTATATAAAACACGAAGACGCACAATGTACAATGGATTTCAGCAAGACTGTGAACTCCGCTTTGGAAGAAGTAAAGACTGAGTAATAAAACAATTAGAAGGTAAATATCGTTATAGCTCTATTGATTCTAATTCTACCATATGTTTAAACACATCTAAGATATTTTTAAAGATAGTCAACATAATGGATGACCATTTACACGCAAGAGTCTCGGCAGCTCATTCATAATTAATTTATGCATGATTAAGTTTCACATTATGGCTATTTAAATGTCTTGATGCCGGAAACTTTTTTATACCAGTTTGTCAATAATGTTTTCCATTGTGGTGTTAAGGGAAAACAGCTGTTTCCAAATATTGCATTTATGGCAATAATGTCAGCAGTACAACCTGCAGCTAGTACCTACACCTACACTGTGGAATGGAGATATAATGGACTATTTTTGACTGAAAATTAGAAAACATTTTAAGCTCCTTTAGAGTGCATTTTTGAAACTAACAGAGTTCCAAAGTGTTAAAATGTATCTTAAGTTAGATTGGACCAAATGCACCCAGTTCGTACTTTCCTTATTCTCTTGCGCTCTTAGTGCATTTGTTTGGAATTATTAAATTTTTTATTTGAAAAATGTAATTTTGGACCAAATGTATTTGTCTACTATCGTTCACTCATTTTACTTTGACCACTAGGGATTTGTTATATGATAATGGTATTATATAGAACATCTAAATATTTGATTTACTTATAGCTGAGACTGAGCAACAACGAAATGTAAATTTTGAATTCATATATTGTCACATATTGTCAAGATTTGTTGCCACGCTTCCGTAGAGCGAATATAAAAATAGCTGTCAAACACAGTTAATTATGAAGCATTTTCCCGTTGCACGTAGTAGACCATTGCTCGGTGATGAAGGCAATTGTATTGTGCGCATTCACCAATAGCCTACCAGCTGCTGTGTCACCACATTCCAATCCATAATTTGCTTTTGTTTTGGCTGGAACAGTTCATATAATGACTTAAATACTTGTTTACTACACAGGTTTACAACTTTGCAACACAAATGAACAATTTCCTGTGACCAAGCCTACACTCTTATCCACTCCCTCTAACTTTCTCTATCCCGTTCTTGTGGTCCCTTTTCCTCCATTGTTTTCTTTATGTTCTCAACCATGTGCTTTGATGTCTACCTCTTCCTCGTCTTCCGATGGAAATCGTTCCAAAGCTCTTCCTTGTAGCGTTTCGTTCTCCATTCACATGATCATAGTATTACAATAATCTACAAAACCATAAATTATATTTTATTTTTTGTATTGATTTGTTGTCTATTTACTTTAACCTGTGCATCTAAGTAGGCCATTCCAGTGCTAATATAGCTGACTGCAAATTTATATTTAACTTTTATATAACTGCACATTAAAATCAAAGGTATGAAGAGATAGTCTTATGAAAACCTCTAAACGTTTCTTCCTGTCGGCTACCGCAGAAACGATTGACTTTTTTTCTACATCCGTATATGATTATTCAAAATGCTACAATAATAGCGTAGTAACATCATCTTGCATTGAGGTATTACGAGCAGAAATGCGAAAGCCGAAAATTTTAGACTGCTTTCCGTTCAACAAGAGAACTTTTGTTCTAAGTGAAGGCGCATTTGCTACATTGGTTTGCCCCATGTTTAAAATTCGTCATTAATGACATTTCAAATCCTCATATACATTCTTATTTTCTTTTCTTAGCGCAATTGTTATAGTTTAACTTCTACGCCTTAACTGTTAACTTGTAGCAGGAAATACAGATAGATAGAATTATAGGATGCTATTTAATTGCTTGCAGTTTAATTGTATTTTACAAATTTGCTCTCCAGATATTTGCCTACCGGAAAATTGTAGATGGTACGCGATTTCTCATTGGCTGCTACAGCCGAATGACACAGCCTTAAAATGCATTGTTAATAAGAATGAAGTAAAATTTAGCCGGTTTGACTTCTAGACCCAGGTATTATAGCTTCCCTCAGTATCCTCAGCTGGTTTCTATAAAGCAAAGTACTGTATAACTCCAATCTTTCAGATTAACTGGACTGCTATATCCAGAAATCTGCATAGTTATATCAGAAATGAAAACTATTGGGGCAACATGTTACTATGTTGCGAAAGGTAGTGAGCTACTGCATGTACTAAGCGAGCAAGGGACCAAATATTTGTGCAAAAAATATGTTTTCAGGTGCAACAGAAACGAAGCGTTAAACATCAAAGTAAAAATAATGTTTTATGGCACAGAACTTGTGCACACATCTTAGAACAATATTTTATTTAACATACCCAACAAAACTATTTGCTATGAGGACAAACCTTCTTTGCAGACAGCTAGCTCTCGCAGGACCTTGCCGGCATAAGGCTGCGCAGGTTTGCATTCAGTATGTCGTTTCCTACCAATGGGTTTGGTACCCCCGCTTCCATATATCCCGTCACCGCATTTTCAGGCAACGTTTTACCAATCTTCGCAGCTGGTGCATTCTTAACAGAATGGGCTGCTTTCATTGACCAAGCAGTGGTGTGGGTTAACTGTAGCTCACACCATGTATGCAAATATTTCGGAGGTGCATGGGGAAGAATAACACTATAACTTCTTTGTAAATTAGCTTCAGCCTAGTAATTCTGCAAATTCATTACAGAAGCGCTATGCTTGATAAGAATTATGGCTCTGCATTTTGATTTATGATACTTAGTTATAAGTCTATGGTCTAGGCTGATTGTTAAAGTTGTAGCCGATATTTTGACACATATTTAGCAATGAGTAGTTATGAAAATGCTAAAGCGATTCCTTTGGAGAAAGTCATCGTCGATGTGGATGTTGCTCCCTCAGTGTGGCTTGAAGTTACGGAAGTTACGCCATCAAACGTAATCTGGTGTACCAAAACAACACGAGACACTACATAGGACAATTTACCACTGTTAAGAAACAATTTGATGTATACGGCTATATAAATGAAGTTCACGGTGTTGAGGTAATTAGTCTCGGCTTCAACTGTTATTTTTTCAGCATGGGTGCAATTAGCGTTAATAATCAAATAATTACCATGAAGTTATTTTACTATCTTAGTATTTATTATACCGCCGTCTTATGATTGTATAATTATGTTACAATTTCTGTAGTTGTGCGAGTGTGCAACCTTTAAACTCACCGCGTTTTCTTTATTTTCCGCAAAACTAACTAACCCTTGGTGTATTTAATTGTTATGACGAAGTATTTTAGCTATCTGAAATGTTTCCCCTGAACTCGTACAATTCCATGTTAATTACTCGCTCCCGTCGTCATTTGCGATTAAATTAAGCACTGATTAGAGGTTTGCGGTATTGAATGTGTAAATCAAATGTGTATAAAATCTATGGAGACAGCATATTATGAAGTTAATGCTGAGTCTTCGATAGTATAGTACATCCGTACGTATATAAGTTCATTAACAGAGTGTTTGTGTGAGAGTTTGTTAGTGAGGGACGGTTCGATATCGCCACGTCTGTATTTCCACTTTCTAGCGAACTATCATAATAGTTGCATTGGTGAATTTTAATTGGAGTTTTGTCATTGGTTCTGAAAATTCGTGTATTTCCTAATTTCTGCCAATATCATTTTAGCGGCGTAAAAAGCTTCTAGAATATTCTATGGCTTACCCCCTCTTCTTCCCCGTGAGTGCACACGGCGTCCATATTAGAGAGAACAATAATTTCTAAAGATTCTTCACTGACCTTTGTTTCTCTTTATGTGGATGTTTCTGCTAAGTGTTTTATACTTTCCAATATCTAAGGCTACTTTTCCCGAGTATATTCTGCTTTTTCCTCGTTTGCGTATCTATGCTGTTTAAATACATTGGAAATGTTCAATTACTATTAGCATTATCGATATGTACTCGATATGTATTGTTCTGATTAATATAATTAATGTGTGGGATGAATGTACTGTTTCAAGTACAGGCGGTAGAAATACCTATTGTATCCATTTAAACTGCCAAGAGAATGGCAGAAGTATTTTTTTTCGCCGGAAGAAAAAAAACAAATATCTTACAACCTTTAGTGTATCTTTCCAAACAGGTTTTCTAAACTTGAGTGATTTTCAACGCAGTATTGACATTGCACCTTTGAGGCTAGATATTTACCGCATGGTATAGTCTTCTCGGTCAGGAAGTAAACAACTGATAAACGCTGACAAGTAATTCCTCAACATTTCGATCGGAAAATAACTCATTTGTGTTTATGAAGCTTTTACAGTTCTCCTATGCATTTATGGATAAATTAATGGGAATTAACCAGAAATTCTATGCAGAATGTGTGCAGTAATACAAAGCAAATGTTAAGATATGGTATTTATTAAGTTTTTAGAACCAGAATTCAGTAAAAGCATATTACATATTGAGATTTCTGACAATTGTTTTGAAAATGCGATATCTGCGGGAAATGGCGCTGAGCTCCGTAATCTTGAAGCGATGGTTCCCCACGATGCGTTATCGCACCAGCTCAACAAGGTCATCATTGATGAGGGACGGTCACACTGCGCTCTTCATAATGGAGACTCACGACCTTCGGAAAGCTGCCTGCACCAGTGACGTAACATCTGTTTGCTCATGATGTTCGACCCGTAGACGTGACAGAGCTGACGATGAACTCGGCGCTATGTTATTTGCAGTAACGGAATTTATTAATGACCGAACCTCGCAGGCGGGTGAACGAATAAGAACTGCTATTTCAGGCTGCCGCGCTACAGGCACCAGGACCTGTCCGGTCAGCACATGATTGATACGTCATAGACCTGTTACGCATGCTCAATTTTCCCGACTAAATACGTTTGCTTTAGAGGAAACAAAATCGGGAAGTTAGAACCTTTTCTGGTGTTAAAATTCACATGGCTTTCTCCGTCTGCTCCTCTAGAAATATTGTTAGAAATCTTACTAGATTATTTCTACTCGAAATTTGATTGTGAGTCAAGGATTCATCGTAACGGTATAGGTTATCTAAGAGTGATAGGAATGTATACTTTCAATATCGCCAGATATGGTGTCCTCTTTTTCCAGTTTCACATTTGTGATACTACTTCTTTGTACAGGTCCACTTTTGCTTTTAGATTGCTTCAAATAGATGTATTCTATTCTATGTAGTGCATACATTTTCAACAAGCTCTTTCATGAATTATATGATTTGCTTGTTCTTTGTTATGAGATGAACATTATGCTTTAGCTTAAATTATATAGTGCAGTTATTATTATTGCGGTAATATTTTAATATCTCATCCTATGATACTTGTCTATCCTAACAATGCTTCTGTTTGTTTGCCTTGGTGTGTGTGTCATTCAGTGACATTCATCTCGTTACCACTGGAGAGACGAAGTTACAAGTATAAATATTAAATTATTATTGTTAATATTATTATTGTGTGCGTGTGTGACTGTCATATCTCAAAGACACAAGCTCCATTTATTAGCATACTCGGTATATATACGATATAGAAGTAAACATACACACAAACACAGAGTGTGCGTCTTACAAGAACACCTCACGAGATTTTTCCTCATCCTTTTTGTGTGGGACGCTTGTGTTTTGGCTGAAATTCCATAAGTGCGGTATGTAAATGAGTATTTATTTTTTATTTTCGTGCTCGTGTAGTAATTGATGTATGTCTTTTACTGCTAAACTCTCCTCTCTATTTGTTGTTCCAATTATGTGTCGATGCTAGCTTAATTTACGAGAAACAGTGTTATATGTATATGTAAGATATATATGCTACCGCTATTAGATTTTATAGTCATATGCTTACATATTACGATTAACGCAAGCGACTCTGTCTGTATTCTGCCTACTTCGGATCCTTTCGGGTGGTCCCAGTTATATTCCCTTTGTCCAATCACTCTGAAATTGAGTTTTTCGTGCGTTCCCCTGGTTGGTAGGCGAATACTGAGGGATTTCTCATCCACCGCGACTTCCTATCTCTGCAATGTGTAGGTCAATTGAGAATTTCACCTCGTAATCGCGCTGGTGCTATTCATATACCTGAACTGAATTTTCCTGTACCATTTAGTGAATGCCAGATACCTAAGATGTCTAAGTTTTCTAGAAATAAGTCAGTCCACTGAAAATAATAAAAAATGTCAATCTTTTTTATCAGCCGAGAGAGCACTTCTCCACTTTAAGGAAGTCTGGTGTGTTACATTCACATGACACTCTCTATCCCTTATTGCGTATTGCCGAGTGTACCAATTATTTCTTACGTAGAATTTGTTTTTCTCTCGTATTTGAGAGGTCAGGTTTGATCCCCTTCGACCGTTCTCTCTGACATTGAGTTCTCGGTGATTTCCTTGTTCAGTAGGCGAACGTTGGAGGTTTCCTTCTCGCTTTTCGGGTTTAGCGTTGTGCGGCGGTCCAGAAAATCAGCACGGATGCTTGCTCAAAGTAAAGAGCATTCCTCGTGGAGTACACAGGTAGTTCTTGTCTGAACTTGTTTGTTCACTCTTGCATATATTCAGAGAACCTCTTCTCTGTAAGTATTCAGTTTGTAGTGTATTGCGTGTATCGTGTCGTTGTATGAAGGAGCCGGGAGCTTTATATTTTTAAGGCTTAATGTCCATTAATGATATTTTGTATAGTGGAGTAAATATCATGATAAAACAGAGAATCCGAATGTATTTTGCAAGTTGTTGAACGTTAAAGTTGCACATAGACTCTTTTCAGTGGAATCGGGAAGGTAGAAGTATGTATGTATAACTCCACATAACCCTGTACTATATATGACGTAAAGCAAATGTATGGCTGCGATATGATCAGGTTGTGCCTCCGAATAATCTCGTGATAGCTATATTTGGCAGAAAGTTATAATCAAAACAATAAAGCTTCTGGTGTTAACATTCGCATAGTTTTCATCTCCCGCTCTTCTACAAATATTCTTAGAAATCTTATTAGATTATTTCTACTCGAAATTTCATCGTGAGTCAAGGATGCGTTGTAACGGTAAAGGTTATCTAATAAATATATACTTTCAATATCGGCAACTATGGGATCGTCTTTTTCCAGCATCACATTTGAGATGCCACTTCTTTATACAGGTTTGCCACCTTTGTTTTTAGATTGCTTCAAATAGGTTTACTCTATGTAGTGCATAACGTTTTCAACAAGCTCTTTCATGAGTTATATGTTTCGCTGAGATGTTCCTTGATGAGATGAACATTGTTTTAGCTAAAATTATGTAATGCAATTATTATTAGTAGTAGTAATATTTTAATACCTCATCCTATGATACTAATAGCTTATCCTAACAAGGTTTTTATTTGTTTGCCTGGTGTGTGTCATTGGTGACATTCGTCTAGTTACAACTGCAAAGACAGAGTTCCAGATATAAACATTCAAATATTATCATCATAATTATTCTTATTATTATGGGGTTGTGTGCGTGTGTGAAGTTATATCTCAAAGACACAAGGTCCATTTATTAGTATACTCGGTATATGTACACACATTGGATGTGCGTCTTACAAGAATACCTCACGAGATTTTTCCTTTACTTTTCTGTGTGGGTCACTTGTATTTTGGTTGAATTTCCGTAAGCCCGGTATGTAAATAAGTATTAATTTATTTATTGTGCTCATGCAATAAATTATGTACGCCGTTCCTGCGAAACTCTCCTCGGCATTTGTTTTTCCACTTATATGCATATGCTAGCCTACTTTACGAAAGACAGTATTCTATGTATATGTAAGCTATATATGCTACCGATTTTGGGCTTTGTGGTTATACATTACATATTGCGATTAGCGTAAGCCACTCTGTCTGTATTCTGCCTACTTCGGATCGTTTTCTGGAGTTCCCGGTTCGATTCCCGCGTCCACTCACAATGAACTTCAGGTTTTCGCGCTTTCCCCTGGTTGATAGGCTAATGCTGGGGATTTCTCATCCACCGCGAATTCATATCCCTGCAATGTATAGGTCAATTGAGTATTTCATTTCATAATCACGCTGATAGTATTGATAAACCTGAACTGATACTTCCTGTACGTTTTAATGAATACCAGCTACCTTCCCAGAGGTCTACGTTTTCTAGAAACAATCCAGGCCACTAAAAATAAAATAATGATAAATATATTTTTATTAGCAAGGGAGCATTTCTCCACTTTAAGAAATCCGATGTGTTACACTCTCATGACTCTCTCCATTCCTATTGCTTATTAGCCGATATAACAATTATCTCTTACGTAAAGTTTATTTTCCTCTGGATTCGGGAGGTCAGATTCGATTTCCGTCGACCGTTCACTTCGACATTTTGGGGATTTTCTCTGGTCTGTAGGCGAATGATGGCAGTTTCTTTCTCATCTTTCGGGTTTAGCGTTGTGTGGCGGTCCAGACAATTAGCGCGGATGCTTGAAGTAAAAAGTATTCCCTATGGACACTAGAGGTCTGTTTGGTTGGACGGATCGTTCATTGACCTCTTTGGGCAGCTCTAGTAGTGGGACGGGTCTTTGAACCAGGAACTTTTAGAGATTCCGTACATCTCTGCGACCTTAATGGCATAATAAGAATATTAATAATACATTCAGCTGCATAAGTAAGAGGTTCTTCATTGTGTGTATAATGGTGTTCTGTGGGCAAGCCAGCTGCGCACTCTATGAGGTCTTCAACTTAAAATGCAACACTGCTCTTGGGTGTCTGTAACTGATAGAAAGTAAAAGTGAACTGGTTCTCTAATAAGTTTTACTTTCCTCTGAATTTGTGTAAGTAGGTTAATTATCAGTCATTTTCCAACTAGTTTAGGGCGCTATGTAGTAAGGTCTGTTTTTCGCAGATTGCATCTAATATTTCACTTCTTTCCCTCCGAGTTCTGTTTCATCCATGGAGAGAGGCGTAAATTTTCTTGTTCCTGAACACTTAAAACCTTGTTTCAGGGTTGCAGTATAAATCTTTTATTTAAAAAAGCTTTTGTTCCTCTAAATACATATACTATGATTATGTAAACAATGCGCATAGAAAAACTTGAAAGATCGGTGAAATTTTTAAAAGGGGATAATACTAATGAATAAAACATCTGTAAAATTCTAGAACATGTACATGGTAATATAGATGCTTTATTTCATACTAAAGCAGAACATCCAGATAATGTGGCTGCAAGAAGATTTTTAAGCTGGAAACGAATACTTTTATTTAAGTTTTGCTACTACATTCAGGCAGAATACGCTTTAGTGCTATTTTACACTTGTATATGTAACACTGTACGTGACACCGGTTCGGGTGGTCGAGATCGTTATAGCACGGACCCATGAACGTGAGGTCTGCGGTTCGGATCCCTCCGAGACCCTCCTCCTGATTGAGATCTCTTTGACGTCTTTCCTCAGTTCTCAACTAGCAAATTTCCGGAGGAATTCTAGAAGTTTCCTCCCAAACTTCCTTTCCAAATAATCATTCATTACATTTTTAATCAGTGTCCATCGCCTAAGGTACCGTGTGAAGTAAGAATGAATGTTAAACAACGCTTATAATTACTAGAGAAAGGAAGCACTGATCAAGCAGTGTTGTATCGACTTTGAATTTAGCTTAAAAGGCGGTGATATTCTGTTGTAATTCATTTGTAAGTCTACCACCAAATTTCTCCAGTTTAAAGAATCATGTGCATTATTAAATTTTTATTTCCGTTCTAGTAGAAATACTTCTTCGGGTTACTTGCATTGTATAAGTCAATCGAAGATTTTGATTTATACACACATTTATAATAGATTTATTATTATTATTATTATTATTATTATCATCATCTTCATTGTTTTATTACTGTTCTTGTGTATTATACATTAAGATTGATTTCTATCCAGGGATGTGCGATCATATGTTACAAGTATTGTTTTTATTTTTATTATACATTTAGCTTCATTTTCATTCCAGGGTATATATTCATATCTCTACCCCGTTTTTATTTAATACACTCTACGATTATGCTATTCATATTGCTACTAGAATTTCATATTCCTCTTTTTTGTGTCCGTATTTGCTTGTATGGTGAAACAGTAAATGTAGTCGCTTTCTTTCTCCTTCTCGCTGTCTCTCCCGCCTGCTCCGCCATCCTCAACTGTAAACAGATTTCCTTGCAGGCGGTTGCAAGGAGGATAGAAGAGACTGAAGCGAGGGAAAATTACTTATATTCATCATACGACAGGCAGATCTCTTTTTTTTGTAATCTATGCTTATATTCATGATACAGTAGGTCGATGTTTACAATTCTACGCTATGATTAAAGTCTGGTATATGGTAAAGTTTGTGATAGTTTTGTGAAGCTGGAGGAGTGTGTGTGTGTAATTGTAATCATTTTTAAATATTTTTCGATACTATGAGTATGTGTGTAAGCTATTCCATAAAACTCAGTATTGAATGTCTCGTAGACGAATAAGTCATTAAAGGCACGGAGTCGCTAGATCCATTTAGAACGATGCGGAATAATTTCCAAATATGCTTTTACATTATGTACATTGTAATATATCACATCATGAGTCGGTCACTTAAACAATCGCAAAGCTATATAAAATGTAAATGCGTATCATCTTTACATGGAATGTGTATGTTAAACAGTGTATATTGTATGATAGAAACTTAAGTAATTTAAAGGAATTACATTAAGTATGCAACATTGTAATAATTTATCCCAATCATGAGTCCACCTCTTCAACAATCGCAAAGCTTCAAAGTATGCAAATACATCTGCATATGATATATGTATGTTATACAGTTCTGGTCAATATTGCTCAGCTTGTGGAGGTAGAAAATATTGAATTAGCTTATTCATTACTCATTTGTATTATTCGATCAACGACACGCGCATGTGAATTACAAGATGGGAAAAGGGTTGAAGTCATTCCCTAATGAAATGAAGGACTAAAGATACACATGTGGTATGTTTAGCATGTCGGCATTTTGACGGCGAGATACTCTCAAAGGGGGCTTGAGGTGTTATTACTCTTGATCTTGAAGCGTTTTATAAATAAGGTTCAATTATTTATAGAACGCTTAATTATGTCAATTGATTCAATGGTATGCAACTTTCAATGTTGGTAGCCCGCAAAGTTCGACGGAGGCACACAATACTATCGTTACATTATCGAATTGGGATAGGGGGGATGAAATATAAGACATATAATGACACTATCGGATTATCGGAAAACTTTAGTACAATGTGACACATGGTACGCCACTGTAGCGTCATTTTTACCGATTTCATTAATCGCTAATTAACCCTTTCGATAAAAAATTTTGCGGCGTGCATAGCACCAATCCGATGGGATAAATGAATTAACCGGAAAAAATCCGATTGAAATGAGCCTAAACGCAATATTATAGCATGATTTTTAGCCAATTTGATTCATGCATTAATTATCAAATTCAATCAAAATGTTTTGTGGGTGATCTAATTGCGCAATGTACCAACGACCTCTCACTTTTTCTCGTCATTGAGTACGGAGGACCTGGCCGTCGCGAAAGTGTCTTCACGTGTAGTTCCTTATCTTCCCATCTAAAAGCTTTTAGGTGGTTGGAAGACCAACACTTTCCAAGTAGCAACATAGCCGCGGGCTCCGGGAAGGTGTGTCGTTACGTCATAGGCACTAATGGGTGTAACATGTGGGCGTGACGTGACGTGATAGTAAATTATGTATCAAAACTGAATCAGAATTGTCAATTTATTACTACTGTGCTAAGATGCGCACTACTCTCTTGTTGAGTGGCCCACCAGCATAAGAAAACCTATCGAGTTATAGGCGCTGAATGATTTATGTGCCGTTTGAACAGGTGCCAGAGCGGATTATATTCAATAATTCTATGTGCTTTAGCATAAGGCATTACCAATCTAATGCCACAACTCTAGTATTTGCATGGGGTTATGACCACTTTATGACCACTTCCTCCGGGTCTTGGCCACATGGAGCTCTCCATGTATAAGTAGTACATCAGTATTTCTTTGTTAAAATAGTATCACATGGCTACCTCACTGCTGTGCGCTTCACTGCACTAAAGTTTACGCGTCATACTGTAACCTGAACCAAGAGTCCTCACTCGACAAGTTTCAGCTCCCGATTAATCTTCAGCCCCTGTATCATGCGGCAACTTCTCCGACTTCAAGTTGTTGCGTGTAGCCATTTAGTGCAGCACAATGAAACTCCTACAGAAGACAGGGTGGTCACCCATTCTGCTTTGGAGTATATACTTGAAGCACATGTTACAGCCCATTTATGGGGTTGGATTTTATGAACAGTGGACGTTCTGTGTTGAAACGTCGCTCCTACAGAAATCGTAAAAGTAAATCCTGGAATCGAATGGGTAGATAAGTTTACCTATGCGCCGTCAGTTTAATAGCGATTATTGATTATTATAGTAAAATTATTATATATAAAGTGAATTATTTGTACTTACAAAGTTTACTTTCCAAGCTTTTTATTATATTTTCTGAGAGTATGATATAGACACCTTATTTAGCGATTCATTTCAGTATATTTATGTTAATTCAAGTTTTAAGCTTTTTACAATATTACAAACCCTAGGACTTGGTTTCAGCAGTGGCTCAATTTCAAGGCATTGATATCTTGGACAATTAATAGTCAAGTATGTGCGAGGATTCCTTCAAATTCACTCCTACTCGACTCCTTATATATCAAAATTAACTGGTAACTCAAGGCAGGAATACCTGCAGCTATTTATTATATTTTAAAGTGAGAATTAAGCACATTTTACTAACAAAACATCCTATGTATTACACTCACAAAACTTTATCGCCCCAGTCTTCTAAAACGATTATTACAAAAGCTTAATTCTTCTATCTGTTCCATGTTAATCGAGGTAAACATTTGCGGAAGTGGTTTTATTGCACACACCAGCTGGTTACGCGAGTAGCTACAATGATCTAGCAGATTTTTGGGGTGAATCTTCCCGTTTTCCCCTCATAATTGTAATTTCGAGCAGCCCGGTTATTTCTAATAAGTAATAACAAATGAAAAATTTCCTGATATTCAAACAAAAGATGAAACACCGACAGAACGACTGATTTCCTTAACCTCCCCCGAAAGTCAAGTTCTAGAAATGCTGCAAAGCATATGCAGTTGCTCAAGAAAGTATTCGTCTGCACTTACAAAAATTCTAGCAGCAAAATTAATGAAGAGAAAAATTTAATTCCTTTGGACGTAAAGATCTAATTATAATACAGTTTACGCCTTTGGGCAGTTTTTTTAGTTCGTTCATTTTATCAGCTATACACATTTTTTAGAAATATACCAAAATTGCAACTTTTTTGTACCTGGTGTTTTCAAATTATCTTTCATGTATTGGATAGAGAATTTTTATGCTACATCCACACACTTTCATCGACACGTGACTTAAACTGGTGGACAAATAAATTCGTGAAGTCGTAAAAAATTAACCGAAAATAAGCAATTAAGGCAAAGGTTTGAAAATTCCCAAAAATGCCATCTTATTCCTCCGTCAAATAAAATCCTATTTTCACAGCAAAAAATGAAGTAATAAACAACAAAACTGCTCTACTCAATGTAAGATAATTTAAGACACCACGTATAAAAGAGTTGCAATGTTGACATATTTTTAAAAAAAATTATAAAACTGATAAAATGAAGATCTGAAAAACCGCCAAAACACGTAAACGTAAACTACTACCATTTGATTTTTATGTCCAAAAAATTAGATTTTTCCCTCCATTAATTCAGCTGCTAGAATTTTTCTAAAGTGCAGACGAATACTTGGAATAACTGTAACTACCCTTCGGTGACGCAACAATTATCGGTCGGAATGGTCGTGTGATTGTTTAGATAATCACAGTAGGTGAAATTTTAAACCTTTGTACCAGCAATCCACATTATATAAATAACATGGCGGATAAAATTGAATGTTAGCCTGGATGAAGCTGACACATCTAGTTTTCTTTTGTTAGAATTATTAAACCTGAAAACAGCAGAATATTAATATTGCATTAATGGTAATACTAACAAAACCCGTGATCTCTATCCATTCGTCAACAAACTAGTCTTAAAAAGATTTTTCTTTTATCTACTTCACGTTAATCGAAATAAACATTTTTTATGTTCCATTTATACGCCGCCTTTAATATCTAAGTTCATATCGGTGGCTATCTTGCTTTGGAACAATTGCTCATCAGAAGTGATGTTCACTCGCTTACAGTGGTGCTAATCTTTGGGTTGGTATCACCTTTAGTTATTACATTAAACTTGCACAACATTCATACTCTCATTCATACTTCCAGACTCCGGGAGGATGGGGAATAATCCTGGCTATAGAAAAATTCCCACCCTCAGCCGGGAATCGGACCCGGGAAATTTGGAGTTAGAGATTAGCATGCTAACCACCAGACCATAGAGGCAATCCGAGATAAGCATTTGTAGAAATGATTTTAATACTTATTTACTTTTAGATACAAGGGAAATACCGAGGCTTAAGCGATAGCCAAATGTTTTAAGAGCTGGTGGCTATGTGATGGGTTTGAAATGCCGTTCTATTTGCTTGGCCAGGGAAGAAAAAATGAATAATAACGACTTACCATTGGAGAAAAGCATAAGTATTTTAATATTTAAACCAATAACAAGCAATATCTCAGATATAGTTACCCCCCCCAAAAAAAAAATATATATATATAAATAAAAGAAAGGAAAAATGCATTTGACATAAATTGTGAGCACTAACGAGATCTATAAATTTTTGTGGAGTTAGATTTTGTGTATATCTTACCAATTATATAAAAGCCATTCAGAATAAAGAGGACTTCAGAGGCTATTCCCACAAAATTCAAGATATATACTTTGCCATCAAAATGTCTTAATTATATGGCATTTTAATCAAAATAGTCAGAGCCATTTTTGAGAAAATCAAAACCTTCGAACAATTTTCCTGTAAACGATGTTTTGGAGTGGGAGGATTTTCATGAAAACCTTCGTGTCGCATTCTTCGAAAATGCTGAACTTAAATACCAAGTTAATAACTTAAATACCGACTTTTTTAATTATGCTGTTCATAGACGGACACACGGACCATTTTCTAAAAATGTTTTTTTTTTTTATTCAGGAGACTTAAAAACGTGTATTTCCAGCAAAATCTTGGTATGAAATTTTGTGTGAAATGCAATACCTTTTCTATCCTATGTACATGGTAAAGAAAGGAATATATGCGAAAAGTGACAATATATTATACGTTTTTGCTTTGGACAAGATTAACACGAGCTTTTCTCTAGGCATACTGTGGTTAAGTTTGTTCTTCCTATACAAAACACCTCATATTCTTGTGTCTAAATGCCTTTCATGCATTTGATAAAGTAGAATGAAGAAAGGGAAGTGTTCATTTGATAGCTAATGTTACATAGCTTCTTTTTGGCATTGAAGCTCGCGTACACTTAACTATATCATTTAAAGAATTTTTATAACTTGAATTGCTTACTTCATGATAACTTATAAATGGTATGTTACTAAGCCGTTTCTTACCTACCCATGGTAGTGTAACATTCTACTTCTTTCTGACGTATGTTCTAACCCTTAATATAACAAAAAATCAATAAAAAGCGCCTTGGGTTTAAAACTCCGTAGTTTTGTAATTTAGAGAGTAACAGAAGGAGATTGGTACGTAATATTTCCACAACCTTCTCTGCCCATAAACATTTCACATGCACCTTTATTTTGCTGCTGATATAAAAGGTAATTGATTCTTCTATTCGTTTTAAGTCAAGTTTTGCATAGAAAAGTCCCAACTTAGGTAACCCGAATTTGACTACCTGTAAGATTCGGATATAAGCTTTAATGACAAATCGCTTTTTGTTTTTTATGAGCTCAAGTAACGGAGAATTGCTCATTTTCAGATGTTGATGACTTCACCCTGAGAAATATTAAATATTTAACTACGGATATTGCTAGTAACAGGTTCTTTGAAAAAGGTGTTTATTTAATAAGCTCTTCATTTTCTCCAGTAAGTTTTCTCCTATTTCTGATGGTTTTCTAATTAATAAAAATGAAGAGAACTTTATAGGATATCTGTAGAAAATTACATTATATCTAATTATTTGACACACCATTATATCAACATATGATATTTTAATCAAAATCGTTGGGCCATTTTAACCAAATAAAGACGAAAACGTTTCCATGTAATGGGTTACTCTAGCAAGAAGGGAATTTCAGGAAATATCTTCGATATACATCCTTAAAATATGCTGCCCTTCAATACAAAGTTCAATATTTATCCTATTTTATTTTGGAGTTAGGCTGTTCTCTCTCTCTCTCTCTCTCTCTCTCTCTCTCTCTCTCTCTCGCACAAGGGCGCGTACATCTTTTTCTAGGTAATATTTTTGTTACGTGTTTGATTTAGTGAAATTTAAAACCATTATTTTCTGTGATCCTTGATAACGATTTTTTGGGCACAAGCAACATTTCTTACCTCAGGTATTAAAGAAAGAAGAAAAGGGGGGAAAGAAATACAAGTATTCTGTCATGCAAAAACAGATGTTTGTGTATTGATTTCTCTAAAAAAAAAGGGCATTGTTTCTCAGGATCATATTTGAAGTAGGTACATTTCATTGCTTTAATAACATTTAAAATCGTTTTGACAATTTGTTTCCGAAAACACTCGGAAAAGCAAGCTTCAGGAAAGGTTCCATCAAATTATGCATACGATAGCGTTATATGAGTACTAAATTCGGAGTATTTATTAAAAGACTTTATCTGTGTAATATGGAGAAGGAAACGCCCCGGCATTATCTGGGAAACCTGAGCCCTTAAGTCGTAATTCAAACAAGCTCGTAGAGGTTCTAACGTACGCCGAGAGCTTGTGGAATATGGGAGGTACCTATGTCCTCATACTCACGAATTCACGGAAACTTGCGGTTGGGACTTAACTGCGTCAAATAAATTTAATATGAACGGGCTGCATTGTTGTCAAACGCAAAATTGCGCTCTGAAATGCTTGCTTTCTTCCCTAACCACAGCAGGCGCAACAATGCCTCGCGTGGGCGGTATCATATGTGTGATGGATGGCATTCCGACACCAATTTTGTAGAGCCTTTCAATTGATTTCGCTCTCAAGCACTCGGGGAAATATTGAGTGTTTTTATCCCTTTAATGCTGGTTAGTGATAAAGGATTATAAGTAATGGAGACATTTTGTGTACTTTAAGAGATTCAAAATTAAAAAGAGGAGGGCAGTAAGATGAAGGCTAGGTAACATTTGTTTTTTCGTTATTTATAATGGTAGGATAAAATAAGCTTTCGAAAATAAATTAAAGACAATAATTTATATAATTACCTAAGATCAGATGCGAGTTATAATGCAGCTCAGGATTAGATCATCCTTATTTAAAACTGAAAAATCCATGGTTCGAATCGTGGGATTACATTTTTAAATTCCAGTTATATATTTTAATCGTTGTGCATACAAGGCAAGAATAATAAATCAGAAGTCTAAGCTCAATTTAATAAATTATAGCATAGAACTTCCCTCTGTCAGGACCATCGTTTATAAATCTTAACAATTTTACGGGCTGTAAAGTCGAATTATTCAAACCCATTTTAGACTATTTCAGTAAGCATTTAAACATACAGGCAATTTTATGATACGTTTATAGAAAATTACCCTGTAGCTGCTTTCAATCAATCATAATTTTCTATCCAGTGCGGGTCTTTCACTGCAAACAAATCCTCTTCTGTGTTTTCAGCTTTCCTTTTCATCTCCGCATAATAAGCATTAATATTGTCTATCATCTGTCATCTTCTATCTACCAGTTTTTCTAGTGCGTCTCCTAAACAGTGCCTTCTCATTCTATCCCGATCAATTTCTTTTCCTCTTCAGATCAATTTAAAAATGTTCTTCATTCATTAGCGTTTTAGAAAAATAAAATGGCGTAATTGCTTATTTTGTCTGTCCATTTCACATGCTCCATTCTCCCCCATATCCGCATTTAAAACGCTTCCAATCGGTTTTCTTCATTCCATCTTTAGATCAAAGTGTCCGCACCACACACTATACAAAACACTTCACTAAAACTTCTTCCTTTATTTTTTTCTACAAGGGCCCAGAAGATTATTTTCCGTCAAAAGCTTTCTTTGTGTTGCATATTTCGAGTTTTTGATAACACGTCATGGTACTGCTTAGGCTACATTCAAACTATCTAAAGCTGTCCACTTGCTCCACAACCTCATGGAATTTTCTCAAGTGTAACTGCTATCCTTTTCAAAAATATATCGACATATTTACAATACGTAAATAAAATAGCAACTAATTGCTACAGGTTAACTGCATGTATTGGTAATGTCAGAATTATACACGAGGAAAAGATGCAGATGTCAATTTAAAGATTATTATTATTATTATTATTATTGTTGTTGTTGTTGTTGTTGTAATCATAATTATGAGCAGAATGTCACTGGGGCGGCGGTCAGGTTGGCCGGCGTGCAAAGGGTTCGGATTCGATACAGCAGTGAGAGATTTTTCAGCGGTGAAAAATTTTAGTCGACTTCGAAACTGGATCTATAAGAAACCATCGCAATGGCTAGTGCGCATTGTAGTCATAGCTGACACGCCAAACATAAGGCCTTCGGGTAGACCACCATCACCACCGCCGCCGCTGCCACTCCACCAATTGTTACTAGAGTGATTACTGTGGCAATGAATATATAGAAGAAGTTGACTGCTGGCCATCGCTGTGGTGTAGATCTCAGCGATGTCAATGCCAATGCTATGAATAACTGTGGTGGCTTTCATGGGGATAACTATTTTATTTTTGATGAAACAGTACGCAGTAGCATGACACTTCAGCAGAGGTGTTAAGTGTTTTGTAGTACGCCAACATGCTATCACCCGTTCTACTACCATCAGTATGCAAACTTCATAAGTAGGTTATTTAGGAGAGATCGAGCGCAGTTTTTTGCGTTTATATGGGAAAGGATAGGGAAAACGAGGGTAGATGCGACGGTTCAAGGAGGAAAATGCGTTTATATGGGCGAGATAGGGAATACGAGGGTTGACGCTAGGCTAGACAGTGGTAGAAGGAGGGGGAATGCGGTTTATATGAGACAGATAGGGAATACGTGGAGAGGTGCTAGGCTAGACGGAGTTGAAGGGAAGAGCATGTCTTGTATATGAGAGAGGTAGGGAACAGGAGCAGGGGTGTTAGGCTAGGCAGAGGTCAAGAAGTAGAGTATGGTTTATATGAAAGGTATAGGAAAACGAGGAGAGGTGTTAGGCTAGACAGAGTTGAAGGGCAGAGCATGTCTTGTATATGAGAGAGGTAGGGAACAGGAGCAGGGGTGTTAGGCTAGACAGAGGTCAAGAAGTAGAGTATGGTTTATATGAAAGGTATAGGAAAACGAGGAGAGGTGTTAGGCTAGACAGAGTTGAAGGGCAGAGCATGTCTTGTATATGAGAGAGGTAGGGAACAGGAGCAGGGGTGTTAGGCTAGGCAGAGGTCAAGAAGTAGAGAATGGTTTATATGAAAGGTATAGGAAAACGAGGAGAGGTGTTAGGCTAGACAGAGTTGAAGGGCAGAGCATGTCTTGTATATGAGAGAGGTAGGGAACAGGAGCAGGGGTGTTAGGCTAGACAGAGGTCAAGAAGTAGAGTATGGTTTATATGAAAGGTATAGGAAAACGAGGAGGGGTATTAGGCTAGACAGAGTTGAAGGGTAGAGCATGTCTTGTATATGAGAGATGTAGGGAACAGGAGCAGGGGTGTTAGGCTAGACAGAGTTCGAGAAGTAGAGTATGGTTTATATGAAGGTATAGGAAAACGAGGAGGGGTGTTAGGCTAGACAGAGTTGAAGGGCAGAGCATGTCTTGTATATGAGAGAGGTAGGGAACAGGAGCAGGGGTGTTAGGCTAGGCAGAGGTCAAGAAGTAGAGTATGGTTTATATGAAAGGTATAGGAAAACGAGGAGGGGTGTTAGACTAGACAGAGTTGAAGGGTAGAGCATGTCTTGTATATGAGAGAGGTAGGGAACAGGAGCAGGGGTGTTAGGCTAGACAGAGGTCAAGAAGTAGAGTATGGTTTATATGAAAGGTATAGGAAAACGAGGAGGGGTGTTAGACTAGACAGAGTTGAAGGGTAGAGCATGGCTTGTATATGAGAGAGGTAGGGAACAGGAGCAGAAGTGTTAGGCTAGACAGAGGTCAAGAAGTAGAGTATGGTTTATATGAATGGTATAGGAAAACGAGGAGGGGTGTTAGGCTAGACAGAGTTGAAGGGTAGAGTATGTCCTTTATATGAGAGAGGTTGGGAACAGGAGGAGGGGTGTTAGGTTAGGAGAATTGAGTATGTGTTTATAAGGAGAGACGAGAAAACGGAGAGAGAACCTATGCTAGGTTAGACAGGTGTTAAAGTTAGGTTAGATAGGAAACCAAGTAGTGATACTCAGCTAGAGGGGGGCAGGAGGAATGTGCTTTATGAGAGGTAGGGGATACGGGGAGTGGTGTTAGGCTAGACAGAGGTTGAGAGTAGAGTAGGCGTTTATATGTATGAGAAGTATAGAACAGGAGGAGGGGTGTTAGGCTAGACAGAGGTCGAGGAGTAGAGTATGGTTTATATGAGAGGTACAGGGAAACGAGGAGAGGAGCTAGGCTAGGCTAGGCAGAGGTAGAGGAGTAGAGTATGGTTTATATGAGAGGTATAGGGACACGAGGGGAGTCGGTAGGCTAGACAGATAGTGAAGCAGTAGGAATATGGACTTATATACAGGAGAGATAGGGAATAGGAGGGGAGGGGCGAGAATTTGAAAGCGACTTTAGACGTGAACTTAGTGGAAAGCTGTTTCATGTCAATGTTCTTGACGTACCCATCACGTAACCCATCCAGGGAAAAGGTGACCAGCAAAGGGAAAAAGGTGACCAGCAAAGGGAAAAATGTGACCAGGAAAGGGAAAAAGGTGACCAGCAAAGGGATAAAGGTGACCAGCAAAGGGAAAAAGGTGACCAGCAAAGGGAAAAAGGTGACCAGCAAAGGGAAAAACGTTACCAGCAAAGGGAAAAAGGTGACCAGCAACGGGAAAAACGTTACCAGCAAAGGGAAAAGGTGACCAGCAAAGGGAAAAACGGGTCCAGCAAAGGGAAAAACGTGACCAGCAAAGGGAAAAAGGTGACCATCAAAGGGAAAAAGGTGACCAGTAAAGGGAAAAACGTGACCAGCAAAGGGAAAAAGGTGACCAGGAAAGGGAAAAAGGTGACCAGCAATGGGAAAAAAGTTAACCAGCAAAGGGAAAAGCTAACCCACTCACACTAACAGGTAAGTAATTCAGTTAGTATCACAGGGTAGGACATATCCCGGGGAAGCGGATATAGCATAGTTCCGTATGATGTTGCAGGTAATTCAGAGAGTATCGTAGGTATTTAGGATAATTCAAGTAACATAAGTGTTTAGAGTCACTCAGCTAGTATCACAGGAGGATAGTTTCCTGGAGCAGGACGTATCATAGCTGCATATTTTGCACAGGCAATTCAGTTAGTATCGGAGGGCATTTAAGCTAATTCAGCTAGTATTACAAGAGGCTGACTGCATCATAGCAGTGTATGATTTCACAGGTAATTCAGTTAGTATTGTAGGTATTTAGGCTAATTCATCTAGTATCACAGGAGGATAGATTCCAGGGGTTGGGTATAGCATAGTTTCGTATTTCACAGGTAACTCAGCTAGTATCGTAGGTATTTAGCATAATTCAAGCGTCATAGGTGTTTAGAGTAATTAAGCTAGCATTACAGGAGGGTAGGTTCCAGGGGTGGTTATAACGTAGTTTTCGTATTTTACAGATAGTTCAGGTAATATCGTAAGTATTTGGGTAATCAGCATAGTTTCACAGATACTCGTGATAATTTAGATCAGAGATTTGTATCACAGCTATTTAAGGTAAATGCAGGTGATTCAGGTTGTATCAATGGTATTTGAGTCATTTTAACAGGTAATTCATCTAGTATCATTGGTATTTAAGGCAAACCAGATAGTGTCACAGGTGATCGTGCTAATTTAGAACAGGAATTCGTATCAGAGCTAGTTAAGGTAATTTCACATGATTCGACTAGTATCACAGGTATTTAAGTCATTTTAGCAGGTAATTCAACTAGTATCACAGGTACTCATAGTAATATAGAGAGTAATTAGATCATAAACATTTCTCATCCAACGTTACAACAATTTATATACTTTTTTCTAAATCTTACAAACTTATTATATGTTAAACAGTTATTGTACGATGCGGAGAGGGATAAACTGCATATTGGTTCACAAATTGAAAAGCTTTGCGTCAACATACCTTTATTTAAGTTAGTTGTAGATGTCTCTCCCCTTTTATCTCGGCTTGAGACTAGCACTAGGATTGCTCCTAATGGCAGGGTTACCACCTTCCCTTCCATCTTCTTCTTTCTTCATCAGGCGTCTGCTAGTTGCATACACAGCACACGGATAAACTTCATTTTTAAGATTGTAGACTCACGAGAAAAATCTTCATATTCAACTTACATTCTCTTATGCACTACTTGTAATGCTGTAATGTCCATAGGCGTATGTCGTTATACCGTCCTCAGCAATAATTCTTTTATCATCAAAGGGATTCAATGCAATTTTATTCACTTGCACCGTGGTAACAGCATGCTTTCGTGATAGGATTAGATTCATGGGCGTTCTGATGATTTCACAGGTTTTACGACAGTCTGTATAGCTGTCAAACGAAATGTACTGCTTAATAGCGCTACGTTTTATACCTTTAATCTTTTTTATCATTGATCCTTGAATATCTAAGGCATACATCTTAGGTCGTAGTCCAACAAAGCGTAGGATGATTTTGCTATTAGCCTCATCTTTAAATTTTCCCAATACCTTCTTGTTCTGAGTAGAGTGGCATATATGATTGACAGGGTAATCAGCTGTATCCAGATGCTCAAGAAAACGTAGCTTGTCCTTGTACACATCTTCAGTTGTTACACGATGAATGAATGAATCAGTGTCCATATACATAAGCTTCAGGTTTCCAGCTCCATAATAAGGCAACAACACGTCGTAATGGTAGTTATACATTAATGTCTTGGAGATGTCCAACACACTCATTCCAATGTATATGGGCTTGTTGAACACAATCTGACGAGAGGCCATATGTACAGCAGCTAGATTAGCAGCATATATCGTCCTGTCGAAAAACGTAGGCTTGGCGATCAACTTCTCTAGAGTCTTCTCATTGGTCACCAGTCGTATATCCACACGGCTACGCAGGTTCTCCATAGTTTTTCCAAACATGGCGTTGTTAAAGAGCTTGTAGAGATCCTTCTCGAAGTCATTTGCAGCTTGTTGTCGTAGCCTGTTGTTAAATTCCACATAAGGTTTCAACCACCGAGACTGTAGGAATTGTAGCACACGATGGATTTTTGTTAGCCGTAGTCCATGACTAAGAGCCTGCTTCAAAGCCATGTAATGCACTACATACTTCTTTCGAGGTCCAAGATGAGGTATCAGTTTCTTTGTAGATGCTTCCAATGGTTTCATACACTCAGGCAGGAAAGGTAAATCGTTGTGTAGATCGTGAAGTTCTGCAGGATATTCGATATCAACTTCTAATATGTACCCATGAGGATCATCTTCTTGTAGTGTTTCTAAGTTGATTTCTTCAGGCGAAACCCACTGAAATCCACCAAATGGAAGGGCGTGACACATTGCCCACCCTTATTGGTTATTGGCGTCCTCATATGTGATAAATTGGGTCGGTCTCGACGGATCAAACTTCTCCATATACGTGTTATTAGCCTCAGCATACCGATGAGAAACTTGACATAAACCTCCTCTTATACCTGATTCCACCATGAGTAGTTGATCATAATCTTGTAACAGCTCCAGATTAATTCCTGTATACAACAACATGGCGTCCCATGTAAGTCCTGGAGAGGTAAAATAATGGGAAGGATCGACTTTGTGTGTTTTAAGGGTTTGCTCTCTGAACGTCTCAAAGACATCGGCTAGGAGTAGTACATCTGAGGTTAAGTAGAGATCGCTGTACTCTCCCAGGTTTCTTACATTAAACAGCTCCCATACATTTCTAGCATGATCGTAGTCAGCATCACTAATTTCTTCTTCATTTAATCTATTGTAGAAGGAGTCCTTAGGAGGCAAGCAGGTCTCGTTCAAAACATCCCAGGAAGTGACGTAATCATAGGGAAATACGCCCTTACGGGTCATCAACTTCAATTTGTCTTCTCCAAAGTACTTTAGTGTTTCAGGATATGAGGTTAGATTTTTTACCAACTTATCCAAGCTTGTACTGAGGAAACGGAAGCTGTCCACAAATCGAAGCTTTATATCTCCTACATACTTGGTGAATGAGATATAGCTTTCTTCAGAGTTAGGAATTACCTCCACACGTTCACTTGTACAACCCAGCTCCTTAACAATGAAATGAGAGTCATATCCGCTAAGGTTATGCATGAAGACTGGTATATATTTAGGTGTTTTACAGGCTAAATTACATTCATTATGAAGACTTCCACGATATTCACCGCTAATGTGATCATGATCGCGTACTTTATAGTTCTCTTCTGTAAAGGGTTTTCCACACAAGTAGCATGTCGTAGAAGACTCAAAATCCTTTTGCTCTTGATCCGTGAGTTTCAGAGGCTTAGCAGATTTGTATACGTCATCAATCATTTTTGCAAGAGATGTCAGGTACAGCATAAACTTCTGAGCAGCATCAGCACCACGATACACATAGGGTTGCTTAGGAAGACCAGTTTCGAGATGTTCAACACTGGATGTAGGCTTCACGTAAACACAGAAGCTCATTGGTATGTGCTCTTGATAAGGGGTTGTATAGGAAGTTTCAGGATTGGGTATACACGTATGGCATGGAGTGAGAATACTCTCAAAATCAGCATAGATGACATAAGGTACTTTCAGCATCCTCTCAACATTTTTGAACTGTACAATTGATTTCTCCTTGCTAGGCATAACTACCCTTGCAACACCATGTTGAATACAGACGGCTGCATGTTCTTGTAGTTTTTCCAGTCCACTTCGTCCATATCGATTATCAAAATGTGTAAAGCAGCACTTGCAGGTATAAACCCGTCCATTATGGCTAGTTTTCTGACATCGAACGAGTTTCTCAAAATTCTTGATATATACATAGTGATGTTTTCCACTGCTGTCACTCAATAGTAGCAGGTCGCGATGTTCAGGTAGTTCAATATCAGCAACCTTTATCGGATACACTTCATGCTTCTCATCCAGCCCGAAAACGTTAATAGACATATTGTTAAGCTTCTCAAATTTAGGTATTTGAGAAAGTGGAGTAGGGTAGGAAACACAGCTGAAGTCGTACTTGTCTTGAAGTTTTTTGTATTTGCTCACACGTTGCGCATCCTTCTCAACGAATCTAGCTAATACGGAGTAGATGAAACATTTCTCATCGCTAAAGTTCTGAATGTTTATACACGCTTCTTTAGCTCCGACAGATGACGGTAGTGGTATGTAGCTACTTCCTCGCAACGGGTTGTACTTGTTGATACGAAGTCGAACTCCTTCTACAGTAAGCAAAGCCCAGCTGCTACCCTTAAGCTGAGACTCCTCCATTTCAGTCACCAATTTCTTGAATTTCACTTCCATCGTTGACTCCAGATCTGTTTCTAGGAAAACAGGATGATTCCGTGTTTTAAATGTTTTGTCACAGGTTTCTCCAATACTGTTAACAAATCGACACTCAGCCAGCAGATTAATTTTAACACTCTTGTGAATACCAAGCTCTTTATGCACAGCCTGGATTATGCGTTGTTTTGCCTCTTGCAGATACATATTTAGGTCCTTAGCTGATTCGCATCGTATAAAATACGATTTCAATCGTCCTTCGAATGAAGTTTCGTATTCTTTCATATCACAGTCCTCCATTGTTGACAGCAACTGATGTTTAGTTGGCTCTAATCTTCTTTTCTTCTGAGGGCTGCTTATTTCACATATATCTTCGTGTCGCTGTCCCTTATAACAATCTTTGAAGGTTACATTACAATGTTTACATTTGAAGAGTTTCTTGCAGCTCATCTCGTGTCTTCTCTTGTCATAACCTCGGAGGAACTTCTTCCCACATTTTCCGCATGCATATCCAGTAGCGCTTGGAATAATATCCTTATACGCTGAGTTATTCATCTTTATTCTTGATGTAATAACGTATTAATCACTGATCAATGAAATGTAGACCTCTTCACCTTGACACCACTTTAGAAAGCTGATTATTCTTGGAGAGAACACAATGTTAACACCTCAAGACTAATTAGCGCAATGAACTCCAATGCCCTAGATCACCGTATTTATAGAGGGAACACGAGCCTTTTAGATCAATCATAAACTCGCTCCATAGCTACCTGTATATGTTTGCTCCACACATATTAACCTCACCCCCCCAGAGTCAGGATGTTTATGACGTCACACCCAGAGACAGGATGTCTGGCAGTATCAAACACGTTTAAACTCGTCTCGTAACTACCTGTATGTGCTGTCACACCAACAAGAGAAGTATTCCCACACGCTCATTCAGTCAAATGTTCCATTCAAAGCCTACCATCACCCATTACACCAAAGCTAGTACAATCTCTATTATCAAAATACTTAAAAGTAAAGGCTTAAAAGGTAACGTAGAAGTTTTTCCTCCTTATTTACTTAAATGTGTGTATATACTAAATTATTTCATTTTTTCATTCCCTTTACAATTCTTCCTTTCCATCTTCTTCTAGAAAGACCATTACATTTCACTACAATCACGAGAAAAGCAATTTTTCCAGAGTTTCACAGATTCTAAGCTTCTAGAATCGAACCCGGTAATAGTTTTAATAAATGTATTTTTAGTAATTTAGCTCCCTCGCATCAGCATCTACCATTTAATCTTTACTCGAACCTGATAGGATTCATAGGCTTGATGATATATGAAATCACCCCTTAGGGATTCGATCCGAGTACTTTAAAGTACTTTTTGTCATAATAACGATATTTAGAGACTAGGTACTCTGTTTACGGTTTACTTGACGCATCTCTCTAAACTAAATTACGAGTTATTAAATTTGCAAGTAAATTCCATTAAATCAGTATTCGAACCCAGAACACCAGGAACAAAATAATTTATAATATTAGCTTGACATGTTAAACAAAGCTGTGTGCAGTTACGCTATCAATCTAAGTGATATATTCTAGTGTACAGAGGAAAATTAAGGAACTCATTAAAAGATGGGAATCGAACCAAGCACAACTGATCGACAATTATATACAGCATTAATTACCTATTATAAGAGCTATCAATCATGCTTTGGTCCACTCCTCTACCTCTCTTAGTTTCCGAGATAATGAAGTTTTAAATTAAGGATCGAACCCAGGACATCAGGTATCTAATTACACATCCACAAGATACTACCTAACAACATAAACGATACAAAATTTATTTGGCGTCTTTATCTTAATTAGTTTAGGAGTTATTAAATTTATAAGTAAATTACATTTTATCGGTATTCGAACCCAGAACACCAGAAACAAAATTATTCATAAAATTAGTTTCATATGTTAAAGAGAGCTGTATGCAGTTACAGCATCAATCTAAGTGATATATTCTAGAGTATAGAGAAAAATTAAGGAAGTCATTAAAAAATCGGGATTCGAACTAGGGACAACTGTTTGAAAATTATATACAGTATTAATTACACATTATAACAGCTATCAAACATGCTTTGGTACATCCCTCTACCTTTCTTAGTTTCCGAGATAATGGTGATTTTAAAATTAAAGATCGAACCCAGGACAGCAGGTACCCAAATATACATTCAGAAGAAACTACCTAATGATATAAATGTAATAAAATTTATTTGACGTCTGTATCTTAATTAGTCTCTGAGTTATTAGAAGTTGAATTTGTAATTACTCGTGGGATTCGAACTCAGGCATCCCGGACAACTCAAATTAATATCTCAAGGACGCGGCGCATTCCAAAGAATTGATTAGTTTTTATCCCATTGTTCTATCTCTTTTCATTCAGGAGATATAAGCGATTAAACAGTAGGTGGGAAATGAGAGGGGGGATAATTAGTGGGGGTGGGGCTAATTACCATATTAATTGCATTCCATGCATAAATTAATTGTGCCAGAACTGTCATTTCTACCCTACTGTTTAATCGCTTATATCTCCTGAATGAAAAGAGATAGAACAATGGGATAAAAACTAATCAATTCTTTGGAATGCGCCGCGTCCTTGAGATATTAATCCGAGTTGTCCGGGATGCCTGAGTTCGAATCCCACGAGTAATTACAAATTCAACTTCTAATAACTCAGAGACTAATTAAGATAAAGACGTCAAATAAATTTTATTACATTTATATCATTAGGTAGTTTCTTCTGAATGTATATTTGGGTACCTGTTGTCCTGGGTTCGATCTTTAATTTTAAAATCACCATTATCTCGGAAACTAAGAAAGGTAGAGGGATGTACCAAAGCATGTTTGATAGCTGTTATAATGTGTAATTAATACTGTATATAATTTTCAAACAGTTGTCCCTAGTTCGAATCCCGATTTTTTAATGACTTCCTTAATTTTTCTCTATACTCTAGAATATATCACTTAGATTGATGCTGTAACTGCATACAGCTCTTTTTAACATATAAAACTAATTTTATAAATAATTTTGTTTCTGGTGTTCTGGGTTCGAATACCGATAAAATGTAATTTACTTATAAATTTAATAACTCCTAAACTAATTACGATAAAGACCCTAAATAAACTTTGTATCGTTTATGTTGTTAGGTAGTATCTTGTGGATGTGTAATTAGATACCTGATGTCCTGGGCTCGATCCTTAATTTAAAACTTCATTATCTCGGAAACTAAGAGAGGTAGAGGAGTGGACCAAAGCATGATTGAGAGCTCTTATAATAGGTAATTAATGCTGTATATAATTGTCGATCAGTTGTGCTTGGTTCGATTCCCATCTTTTAATGAGTTCCTTAATTTTCCTCTGTACACTAGAATATATCACTTAGATTGATAGCGTAACTGCACACAGCTTTGTTTAACATGTCAAGCTAATATTATAAATTATTTTGTTCCTGGTGTTCTGGGTTCGAATACTGATTTAATGGAATTTACTTGCAAATTTAATAACTCGTAATTTAGTTTAGAGAGATGCGTCAAGTAAACCGTAAACAGAGTACCTAGTCTCTAAATATCGTTATTATGACAAAAAGTACTTTAAAGTACTCGGATCGAATCCCTAAGGGGTGATTTCATATATCATCAAGCCTATGAATCCTATCAGGTTCGAGTAAAGATTAAATGGTAGATGCTGATGCGAGGGAGCTAAATTACTAAAAATACATTTATTAAAACTATTACCGGGTTCGATTCTAGAAGCTTAGAATCTGTGAAACTCTGGAAAAATTGCTTTTCTCGTGATTGTAGTGAAATGTAATGGTCTTTCTAGAAGAAGATGGAAAGGAAGAATTGAAAAGGGAATGAAAAAATGAAATAATTTAGTATATACACACATTTAAGTAAATAAGGAGGAAAAACTTCTACGTTACCTTTTAAGCCTTTACTTTTAAGTATTTTGATAATAGAGATTGTACTAGCTTTGGTGTAATGGGTGATGGTAGGCTTTGAATGGAACATTTGACTGAATGAGCGTGTGGTAATACTTCTCTTGTTGGTGTGACAGCACATACAGGTAGTTACGAGACGAGTTTAAACGTGTTTGATACTGCCAGACATCCTGTCTCTGGGTGTGACGTCATAAACATCCTGACTCTGGGGGGGTGAGGTTAATATGTGTGGAGCAAACATATACAGGTAGCTATGGAGCGAGTTTATGATTGATCTAAAAGGCTCGTGTTCCCTCTATAAATACGGTGATCTAGGGCATTGGAGTTCATTGCGCTAATTAGTCTTGAGGTGTTAACATTGTGTTCTCTCCAAGAATAATCAGCTTTCTAAAGTGGTGTCAAGGTGAAGAGGTCTACATTTCATTGATCAGTGATTAATACGTTATTACATCAAGAATAAAGATGAATAACTCAGCGTATAAGGATATTATTCCAAGCGCTACTGGATATGCATGCGGAAAATGTGGGAAGAAGTTCCTCCGAGGTTATGACAAGAGAAGACACGAGATGAGCTGCAAGAAACTCTTCAAATGTAAACATTGTAATGTAACCTTCAAAGATTGTTATAAGGGACAGCGACACGAAGATATATGTGAAATAAGCAGCCCTCAGAAGAAAAGAAGATTAGAGCCAACTAAACATCAGTTGCTGTCAACAATGGAGGACTGTGATATGAAAGAATACGAAACTTCATTCGAAGGACGATTGAAATCGTATTTTATACGATGCGAATCAGCTAAGGACCTAAATATGTATCTGCAAGAGGCAAAACAACGCATAATCCAGGCTGTGCATAAAGAGCTTGGTATTCACAAGAGTGTTAAAATTAATCTGCTGGCTGAGTGTCGATTTGTTAACAGTATTGGAGAAACCTGTGACAAAACATTTAAAACACGGAATCATCCTGTTTTCCTAGAAACAGATCTGGAGTCAACGATGGAAGTGAAATTCAAGAAATTGGTGACTGAAATGGAGGAGTCTCAGCTTAAGGGTAGCAGCTGGGCTTTGCTTACTGTAGAAGGAGTTCGACTTCGTATCAACAAGTACAACCCGTTGCGAGGAAGTAGCTACATACCACTACCGTCATCTGTCGGAGCTAAAGAAGCGTGTATAAACATTCAGAACTTTAGCGATGAGAAATGTTTCATCTACTCCGTATTAGCTAGATTCGTTGAGAAGGATGCGCAACGTGTGAGCAAATACAAAAAACTTCAAGACAAGTACGACTTCAGCTGTGTTTCCTACCCTACTCCACTTTCTCAAATACCTAAATTTGAGAAGCTTAACAATATGTCTATTAACGTTTTCGGGCTGGATGAGAAGCATGAAGTGTATCCGATAAAGGTTGCTGATATTGAACTACCTGAACATCGCGACCTGCTACTATTGAGTGACAGCAGTGGAAAACATCACTATGTATATATCAAGAATTTTGAGAAACTCGTTCGATGTCAGAAAACTAGCCATAATGGACGGGTTTATACCTGCAAGTGCTGCTTTACACATTTTGATAATCGATATGGACGAAGTGGACTGGAAAAACTACAAGAACATGCAGCCGTCTGTATTCAACATGGTGTTGCAAGGGTAGTTATGCCTAGCAAGGAGAAATCAATTGTACAGTTCAAAAATGTTGAGAGGATGCTGAAAGTACCTTATGTCATCTATGCTGATTTTGAGAGTATTCTCACTCCATGCCATACGTGTATACCCAATCCTGAAACTTCCTATACAACCCCTTATCAAGAGCACATACCAATGAGCTTCTGTGTTTACGTGAAGCCTACATCCAGTGTTGAACATCTCGAAACTGGTCTTCCTAAGCAACCCTATGTGTATCGTGGTGCTGATGCTGCTCAGAAGTTTATGCTGTACCTGACATCTCTTGCAAAAATGATTGATGACGTATACAAATCTGCTAAGCCTCTGAAACTCACGGATCAAGAGCAAAAGGATTTTGAGTCTTCTACGACATGCTACTTGTGTGGAAAACCCTTTACAGAAGAGAACTATAAAGTACGCGATCATGATCACATTAGCGGTGAATATCGTGGAAGTCTTCATAATGAATGTAATTTAGCCTGTAAAACACCTAAATATATACCAGTCTTCATGCATAACCTTAGCGGATATGACTCTCATTTCATTGTTAAGGAGCTGGGTTGTACAAGTGAACGTGTGGAGGTAATTCCTAACTCTGAAGAAAGCTATATCTCATTCACCAAGTATGTAGGAGATATAAAGCTTCGATTTGTGGACAGCTTCCGTTTCCTCAGTACAAGCTTGGATAAGTTGGTAAAAAATCTAACCTCATATCCTGAAACACTAAAGTACTTTGGAGAAGACAAATTGAAGTTGATGACCCGTAAGGGCGTATTTCCCTATGATTACGTCACTTCCTGGGATGTTTTGAACGAGACCTGCTTGCCTCCTAAGGACTCCTTCTACAATAGATTAAATGAAGAAGAAATTAGTGATGCTGACTACGATCATGCTAGAAATGTATGGGAGCTGTTTAATGTAAGAAACCTGGGAGAGTACAGCGATCTCTACTTAACCTCAGATGTACTACTCCTAGCCGATGTCTTTGAGACGTTCAGAGAGCAAACCCTTAAAACACACAAAGTCGATCCTTCCCATTATTTTACCTCTCCAGGACTTACATGGGACGCCATGTTGTTGTATACAGGAATTAATCTGGAGCTGTTACAAGATTATGATCAACTACTCATGGTGGAATCAGGTATAAGAGGAGGTTTATGTCAAGTTTCTCATCGGTATGCTGAGGCTAATAACACGTATATGGAGAAGTTTGATCCGTCGAGACCGACCCAATTTATCACATATGAGGACGCCAATAACCAATAAGGGTGGGCAATGTGTCACGCCCTTCCATTTGGTGGATTTCAGTGGGTTTCGCCTGAAGAAATCAACTTAGAAACACTACAAGAAGATGATCCTCATGGGTACATATTAGAAGTTGATATCGAATATCCTGCAGAACTTCACGATCTACACAACGATTTACCTTTCCTGCCTGAGTGTATGAAACCATTGGAAGCATCTACAAAGAAACTGATACCTCATCTTGGACCTCGAAAGAAGTATGTAGTGCATTACATGGCTTTGAAGCAGGCTCTTAGTCATGGACTACGGCTAACAAAAATCCATCGTGTGCTACAATTCCTACAGTCTCGGTGGTTGAAACCTTATGTGGAATTTAACAACAGGCTACGACAACAAGCTGCAAATGACTTCGAGAAGGATCTCTACAAGCTCTTTAACAACGCCATGTTTGGAAAAACTATGGAGAACCTGCGTAGCCGTGTGGATATACGACTGGTGACCAATGAGAAGACTCTAGAGAAGTTGATCGCCAAGCCTACGTTTTTCGACAGGACGATATATGCTGCTAATCTAGCTGCTGTACATATGGCCTCTCGTCAGATTGTGTTCAACAAGCCCATATACATTGGAATGAGTGTGTTGGACATCTCCAAGACATTAATGTATAACTACCATTACGACGTGTTGTTGCCTTATTATGGAGCTGGAAACCTGAAGCTTATGTATATGGACACTGATTCATTCATTCATCGTGTAACAACTGAAGATGTGTACAAGGACAAGCTACGTTTTCTTGAGCATCTGGATACAGCTGATTACCCTGTCAATCATATATGCCACTCTACTCAGAACAAGAAGGTATTGGGAAAATTTAAAGATGAGGCTAATAGCAAAATCATCCTACGCTTTGTTGGACTACGACCTAAGATGTATGCCTTAGATATTCAAGGATCAATGATAAAAAAGATTAAAGGTATAAAACGTAGCGCTATTAAGCAGTACATTTCGTTTGACAGCTATACAGACTGTCGTAAAACCTGTGAAATCATCAGAACGCCCATGAATCTAATCCTATCACGAAAGCATGCTGTTACCACGGTGCAAGTGAATAAAATTGCATTGAATCCCTTTGATGATAAAAGAATTATTGCTGAGGACGGTATAACGACATACGCCTATGGACATTACAGCATTACAAGTAGTGCATAAGAGAATGTAAGTTGAATATGAAGATTTTTCTCGTGAGTCTACAATCTTAAAAATGAAGTTTATCCGTGTGCTGTGTATGCAACTAGCAGACGCCTGATGAAGAAAGAAGAAGATGGAAGGGAAGGTGGTAACCCTGCCATTAGGAGCAATCCTAGTGCTAGTCTCAAGCCGAGATAAAAGGGGAGAGACATCTACAACTAACTTAAATAAAGGTATGTTGACGCAAAGCTTTTCAATTTGTGAACCAATATGCAGTTTATCCCTCTCCGCATCGTACAATAACTGTTTAACATATAATAAGTTTGTAAGATTTAGAAAAAAGTATATAAATTGTTGTAACGTTGGATGAGAAATGTTTATGATCTAATTACTCTCTATATTACTATGAGTACCTGTGATACTAGTTGAATTACCTGCTAAAATGACTTAAATACCTGTGATACTAGTCGAATCATGTGAAATTACCTTAACTAGCTCTGATACGAATTCCTGTTCTAAATTAGCACGATCACCTGTGACACTATCTGGTTTGCCTTAAATACCAATGATACTAGATGAATTACCTGTTAAAATGACTCAAATACCATTGATACAACCTGAATCACCTGCATTTACCTTAAATAGCTGTGATACAAATCTCTGATCTAAATTATCACGAGTATCTGTGAAACTATGCTGATTACCCAAATACTTACGATATTACCTGAACTATCTGTAAAATTCGAAAGACTACGTTATAACCAACCCTGGAACCTACCCTCCTGTAATGCTAGCTTAATTACTCTAAACACCTATGACGCTTGAATTATGCTAAATACCTACGATACTAGCTGAGTTACCTGTGAAATACGAAACTATGCTATACCCAACCCCTGGAATCTATCCTCCTGTGATACTAGATGAATTAGCCTAAATACCTACAATACTAACTGAATTACCTGTGAAATCATACACTGCTATGATGCAGTCAGCCTCTTGTAATACTAGCTGAATTAGCTTAAATGCCCTCCGATACTAACTGAATTGCCTGTGCAAAATATGCAGCTATGATACGTCCTGCTCCAGGAAACTATCCTCCTGTGATACTAGCTGAGTGACTCTAAACACTTATGTTACTTGAATTATCCTAAATACCTACGATACTCTCTGAATTACCTGCAACATCATACGGAACTATGCTATATCCGCTTCCCCGGGATATGTCCTACCCTGTGATACTAACTGAATTACTTACCTGTTAGTGTGAGTGGGTTAGCTTTTCCCTTTGCTGGTTAACTTTTTTCCCATTGCTGGTCACCTTTTTCCCTTTCCTGGTCACCTTTTTCCCTTTGCTGGTCACGTTTTTCCCTTTGCTGGTCACGTTTTTCCCTTTACTGGTCACCTTTTTCCCTTTGATGGTCACCTTTTTCCCTTTGCTGGTCACGTTTTTCCCTTTGCTGGACCCGTTTTTCCCTTTGCTGGTCACCTTTTCCCTTTGCTGGTAACGTTTTTCCCGTTGCTACTCACCTTTTTCCCTTTGCTGGTAACGTTTTTCCCTTTGCTGGTCACCTTTTTCCCTTTGCTGGTCGCCTTTTTCCCTTTGCTGGTCACCTTTTTCCCTTTGCTGATCACCTTTTTCCCTTTGCTGGTCACCTTTTTCCCTTTGCTGGTCACCTTTTTCCCTTTCCTGGTCACATTTTTCCCTTTGCTGGTCACCTTCTTCCCTTTGCTGGTCACCTTTTCGCTGGATGGGTTACGTGATGGGTACGTCAAGAACATTGACATGAAACAGCTTTCCACTAAGTTCACGTCTAAAGTCGCTTTCAAATTCTCGCCCCTCCCCTCCTATTCCCTATCTCTCCTGTATATAAGTCCATATTCCTATTGCTTCACTATCTGTCTAGCCTACCGACTCCCCTCGTGTCCCTATACCTCTCATATAAACCATACTCTACTCCTCTACCTCTGCCTAGCCTAGCCTAGCTCCTCTCCTCGTTTCCCTGTACCTCTCATATAAACCATACTCTACTCCTCGACCTCTGTCTAGCCTAACACCCCTCCTCCTGTTCTATACTTCTCATACATATAAACGCCTACTCTACTCTCAACCTCTGTCTAGCCTAACACCACTCCCCGTATCCCCTACCTCTCATAAAGCACATTCCTCCTGCCCCCCTCTAGCTGAGTATCACTCCTTGGTTTCCTATCTAACCTAACTTTAACACCTGTCTAACCTAGCATAGGTTCTCTCTCCGTTTTCTCGTCTCTCCTTATAAACACATACTCAATTCTCCTAACCTAACACCCCTCCTCCTGTTCCCAACCTCTCTCATATAAAGGACATACTCTACCCTTCAACTCTGTCTAGCCTAACACCCCTCCTCGTTTTCCTATACCATTCATATAAACCATACTCTACTTCTTGACCTCTGTCTAGCCTAACACCCCTGCTCCTGTTCCCTACCTCTCTCATATACAAGACATGCTCTACCCTTCAACTCTGTCTAGTCTAACACCCCTCCTCGTTTTCCTATACCTTTCATATAAACCATACTCTACTTCTTGACCTCTGTCTAGCCTAACACCCCTGCTCCTGTTCCCTACCTCTCTCATATACAAGACATGCTCTACCCTTCAACTCTGTCTAGTCTAACACCCCTCCTCGTTTTCCTATACCTTTCATATAAACCATACTCTACTTCTTGACCTCTGCCTAGCCTAACACCCCTGCTCCTGTTCCCTACCTCTCTCATATACAAGACATGCTCTGCCCTTCAACTCTGTCTAGCCTAACACCCCTCCTCGTTTTCCTATACCTTCATATAAACCATACTCTACTTCTCGAACTCTGTCTAGCCTAACACCCCTGCTCCTGTTCCCTACATCTCTCATATACAAGACATGCTCTACCCTTCAACTCTGTCTAGCCTAATACCCCTCCTCGTTTTCCTATACCTTTCATATAAACCATACTCTACTTCTTGACCTCTGTCTAGCCTAACACCTCTGCTCCTGTTCCCTACCTCTCTCATATACAAGACATGCTCTGCCCTTCAACTCTGTCTAGCCTAACACCTCTCCTCGTTTTCCTATACCTTTCATATAAACCATTCTCTACTTCTTGACCTCTGCCTAGCCTAACACCCCTGCTCCTGTTCCCTACCTCTCTCATATACAAGACATGCTCTGCCCTTCAACTCTGTCTAGCCTAACACCTCTCCTCGTTTTCCTATACCTTTCATATAAACCATACTCTACTTCTTGACCTCTGTCTAGCCTAACACCCCTGCTCCTGTTCCCTACCTCTCTCATATACAAGACATGCTCTGCCCTTCAACTCTGTCTAGCCTAACACCTCTCCTCGTTTTCCTATACCTTTCATATAAACCATACTCTACTTCTTGACCTCTGCCTAGCCTAACACCCCTGCTCCTGTTCCCTACCTCTCTCATATACAAGACATGCTCTTCCCTTCAACTCCGTCTAGCCTAGCACCTCTCCACGTATTCCCTATCTGTCTCATATAAATCGCATTCCCCCTCCTTCTACCACTGTCTAGCCTAGCATCAACCCTCGTATTCCCTATCTCGCCCATATAAACGCATTTTCCTCCTTGAACCGTCGCATCTACCCTCGTTTTCCCTATCCTTTCCCATATAAACGCAAAAAACTGCGCTCGATCTCTCCTAAATAACCTACTTTCATATTTCTGAGCAAGGGTAACGTTCTTTCTTCTCACACAACGGCTGCAGGTTTTTGAATCAGAATGGATAAAAGCTGCTTAGTTGAGGCTTTTGCTCAGACCATTACCTTAACCTTCAGGGTGAATATAGGTATTTTTAGAGCCCTTTAGTTCATTTGTGCATTAATTTTATACTTTCATTCATCATTCGATATGACGTGCCGTTAAACTTGCAATAGACAAATAAAAATAGCATTAGTAATACAGCAATAGAATACCTATTAAAGTATTCAGTACTATAATAGTTGAGTTTTTAGAAAAAGAAGAGATAATGGTCCTGCTGAAAAATAAACGTTTAAAATGGATTCATACTGAGCGATATTCTAGCTTGCATGATAGTCTTAAAAGCTTGTTATCTTCTAAGGCAATGTGTAACTGGTTTCTAAAATACGATTTTACTAATATGATCAACCCACACTTGTCACATCTGTCAAATTTCAAATCACATGAAACTGAACACCTTCAGAGTTATAAAAAAAGATGTCAAGTTTTAGGAAACGGTGCCAAGGTAAAAACCAAGTACGTGGTCCTTAGAACTATAGCAAACTAAACATCGATTAATAGTACGTTCCTTTGCGTAAAGGGATTCCGTATCTGCAGGGATGCTGGAAGGTGCTAAAGAAGCAAACTTGCAGCTTATATTTTAAGTTCAGCTTGCGCAACACCTTAATTTAGATTTAATGCAACTTAGGATAATAATCTGAGTATCTGTGCATTTATTGGTTATAAACCTAATACGATAAACTTATTAACGATGCTTCTTTAGAGAAATTATTGTACTTCATACTTCAGTTACACTTTTCACAAAAACTATTTTTCAGCTGCTTATTTTGTTGTTAAAATATCATTTTATAAGGTAATTATTAATTTTCTTGGTATATTTTATCGGAAATAGTACACATTTACCACAAAGGGATGCAAACAAGTTAGTTATGTCCTGTTTAAGTTTGAAGCTCTAATGACATGGCCTGATCTTGCAAGGGACAAAGAGCTGTATTATTTATCTGACAAAAATACTTTAAAGAAGGGTTAAACTAAAATTTCACAAATCTATTTTATTTATGTTATACAATATATTGGGTTGTGTATTATAGCGGTGAAAACCAGAACAATGTACGACTTACCATTCAGGATCTGCAGGGTATTTTCCACATCGGCAGCGCACTTGGTGACTCATACGATTAGTTAGCTAGCACTCTTGCAGTATCTCCTGCCGGATCACCTGATTAGTCGTAGCGTTAAGTTTCAACAGGAATATGTAGTCACTGTAGTGAATATCCATGCTTTAAACTGTCACTTCTTTGAACTTGTCTCATTATTTACATATCTTATTTATTTTTTCCCACCGTTTTCTGACAAGCGTAGTCCAAAACAAGAGAAGTGCCGGCTATTTCCTGCTTATTAGGTTTAATTTTCTGGAGTGATCCAGTATTACAAGGTATGTTATTACGGTCAATGACTTCTATACAACCTACTCGTATTGAAATTTGATTTCATTTACTTCACTATTTGTATTACAGGATTTTATCTTTATTCATAAGCTTTTTTATTATACTTCTTTTTATACACTCATTCTCCAACCGATTTAGTATATTCCACGTGACTGCCCACTCCTTTTTTGTTTGGTGAAAATTATGATCAAGAGCAGCTATCATTGATTGATCTGACATACATGCCTAGAAGTGACCAAGTATTCCTTTAGAGGCATACTTCAAGCGCTCAGTGTGATAGGATTCAAAACTTCCTGTATGATGAAAATGATTGATATGCATAATGTGACTTAAAAATCTTGCATTATTTATGACACTGCACAAGTCATTGTATTCTGTGGAATCCTTAAATAACCAATTTGCATTTTTAACTTCTTCATTCAGCACATCATGAGTACGTGAATGAAATTTCTCAAAACGTACCCAATTATGGAGACATTTGTAATGTGACTTAGAATTGAGTGAGCCTTTTTTTCATTTAGGAATACACTGTCACTTTCATAAGTTGCAGATGCCTATCGCAGATATCTATAAATAGAATGCTTCCATTCATGAAAGACCGATAATTATTGAACATTTTCATAAGGGATTTAGGAAGAGGATATATCAAATTCATGGTGTACATGCGGACCTTTCTTTTTCATTAAAGCTCTAATACCCACGTGCCTGTCTGTCAGGAACAATTTTAAGGACGTGTTTTCATTCATATAATTTGGTATATTTTCGCAAGCAACTTTCTCAGTATCGCCACTTATTACAGTTCCTCTTTGCACAATTACGGAGTCAAATATTTTATTTGCCAACTTTATTATAGAATCTGTCACACATTTATTAGAAAATTCTGGGCTGTCTTATTGTCGATTCCTACATAAACACGTGTTTCAATCATTCATGGCAATTGCAAATTACTTTGTTTTTCTTTTAACCAGGTTTTGTGTACAGAAAGGAACAAATTCTTTAACAAGTGTGTAAAAGTATGTTTAGGAAAAAAAGTTTTATTGCTTTCGAGAATGCCAAGAAACAGTTAAATGTCATTCCACAAAGATTGTGGCAGTAATTTGTATCACAATAATGTAAATGCCAGAGTGATTGTAGTGTAAATAAGCATTATTGTATGACATTGATTTGAGATGTTTGTTAATTATATGCATTGTTAGGAAATAAGTTTACACGGCCTCACTGAAACTGACAATAAGAGCGGATAACAATGAGCGAGGGGGTGAGTTGAATATTAATTAGAAGAGACAAACAAATGACGTCAGATTGGCGCGCTTTTCTTAGAAATGGCGAGAATATTTTCCCCAGAGCATTTGTGTTCGTAATTTTGATTGGATATAAAAATAGACGCTAATGTTGGCGCGTTTTATTAACCAATAGCAGCTCGGTTATAATCTTTAGGCATATCGGGGTGTGGGAGTATAAAAAGCTAAAGTCAGAGGCAGATTTCGTCAGTCCAACAGAAGCATTCGCGTGTAATACGTCGATCAGTTCAACATAAGTATTCGTGAGTTATACGTCGCGTAGTTCAACGGAGGCATACATAAAGTACACGTTACGCAATTCTACAGAATCTCTCGCGTCTTAAAGTTTGTTATAAATGTGAAGCACGCGAATTAATAATGTGAAGTAAATAAGTGATTATAGTGATATTATAAAATATAACAGTTTCAGTCTGGCGTGTATCAAGAGTCAATATGTGAACTTAATTAATTGTGACGGTAATAAAGGTGTAAAAACAAATTCTTTTATCAGTGTTATCTGTGAGTAACAAATCCTTTCCGTTTACACACCCTGTTAAGAGATTTGCTTGACCGAGAAATAATAGCTAGCTGGAGGACAATGAACCCAACATTCAAAGTAGTAATACAATAACAGGCGCCCAATAAAAGATAACACGAAGTGACCGCGACAAATTGGCTTCCATACGTGGTGCAGATAAACATGAAGTATCCTCCAACTGCCTACAAATATTCCACTTCAAGATACATGCCTGAAGCTATCACGTATTACTTTTCAGACTTTCACAGCATCACACAAAAGTGTACAGATTCAAACAATGATTAAACAACATTCGCATTAATGCCTTTCGTTTGTTAGATTTTCTGTAAGTGACAGGCCCACCACACATGTGACAATTACTAAATAGTGAAGGAGAGCATTTACACATATAAACACACAAGAATATTTGTTGAACATACCTACATCTTCTTCTCCATCTTCACTGGATTCCTTCAAATAAAATTCGGTTTATAACTTTCATCATTTACAGCTGAAGATTCGCCTTCCTCATCAGTCAAACTTTGTAGCGTTTGTAGCACTAAAAATTTCAGTTCCTAACTCGCACTGTATTTCAATATCAATTTTCATCTCCACGTGTGAAGACTCAGAAACTAGTGTAGCTTCAATTTCTTTTCAGAAAATTTGAGTTTCTCTTTTGGGGGGCTTTTATTCCAGTCCTCCTAAAAATTTCAAATGCACCACATCTTTCAATATAGGATTTTTGGATTTCTCGTTCCTCATTATTCTTATTTTTATAACATCCGTCTCGTTATTTCTTTTAAATAATTCCACATACTGTAGCATTTTTGGTTGTCACAATGTTTTTGCGTTTCATAATAGCAACCAATTTGTTATACACACGCCGATTCCATCTCTAACGGGGAATGAGCAATAACCGTTTATGTTTACGCCGGAATTATTTGCATAATCATAAGCACTGCATGCAGGCATTCTTGGCCTCGCACGGAGGTTAAACCTCTCCCGTTAGTCTGGGTACCTCTTCTCGTTCTTCTCGTCCGGATGTGCTTTTAGCCCGTCTACGAATCGAACATTGTCTTTTTAGCCATAGATACCTGCTCAGTGGTGACCCCGCACCACTCTGTGAGCAGTGTGATGCGCCCTTAACGGTGCGTCACATTTTAGCAGAGTGTCAAGTTTTAGCTCCGTTGCGCGTTCGTGTTGGTCTGCCTGTTGGCGTAGCCAACGTTTTGGCAGACGACGCGCATGCTGTAGAATGTATTTTACGTTTTATCACTGACATTGGTTTTAGCCGTCGCATTTGATACGCTGAGCGTCTTTTAGCTGTTTGATTTAACATTATCTTTTAATGGGGGCACTCCTCCCCAGTGGACATCTGGCGCTCGTGTTCCTCGCATTCTACAGTTCTTGACACGTTGTTTTATCCTCTTGTTGACCGTGATTTTAGTGTGTAGATCTTAGTATTTGGTCTGTTGTGTTTTTCAGTGTTTTTGACCCAGCGGTTTGTGTGTGGATTTTTAATTTTTTGACTTTTACATTTTATATTTTACACATAGTAAGGGCGCTAATAACTTTAGCAGTTGAGCGCCCTTAAGCCCCATCTCATCATCATTGGCCTCGCACCTCTTAGGACACAAGGAAAGGAAAACTGTCCTACAATCACAAAATAACAGGAAGTAAATGTAAAACAAGCTAACTAATGTAAGTTACAAAGAGTAGGGTGCGAGATCCAAGCTTATGACATCATCGCAAGGTGAGTATTAAACATAAAAGTGCTTCCAGAATGAAAACGAAAGGTCGTAGAACGACGCGGTTTTCAATAATGTCTCAGATTTGTTTATATCATATTGTTAGAAGTCTTTAAAATTTAATTTAGTTCTCCTTTAGGTTTGCATAAATCTTTGGAAGTCTAGAAAGGAAAAGTTTCCCACTGGGAAAAAGAGTGACATCAACATTTCACTACCAACTGAAAACCTTCACCCCTATATTGACTCTTGTCATTGCATATGTATAACTATACCTACTCTATGATCCTCCAGGCTTTGCGGTATTTGCCAACTTGGTAGCTTGAAGATCAATGAGCATGAGAGAGGTGACAGTCACGTGTGCTTTATGCTCTATCTCTGAGCTTTCAGAACAATACCAAGAGGGATGTCTTTTGTCTTCATAAGAGACCTCTCTGATAGAGGTTGTCAACATTATTAAAACCAGTGATTCTTTAGGTAAACAGCGACGTCCGCAGTAAAACCTAGCAAAGTGCCCGCTGATACATTCTGGCCAGACAGTGTCACGTTGCGAATTAAAGTTTTAATTTCATTTCCAAAGCTGAAATTACACAGCGTAATTGTAATAATATTTAAATCATGACTTACGTACTAGGCTATACACAAGAGTGGTTTACGTATCTACAATATATTACAAGTTTAAAGCTATCCGTAAACAGCATTTCAATTTTATGTTTTTACTGTATAATCTTTATATGGTGCTGCGCCCTGGCATAGTGGGTGTTCCGGTTCCCAGCCATGGAATGCGTGTCCGGATTTTTGGGCCCATTAATAGAGCCGGTGCCCACTCGCATTGTGAGGAATTGGAGCTAGGATAGATAGCGATCTACAGGTCACGAAAACCAACATTCCGCCTGGGGAAAGCATGGTGCTAACCGCATTATCTTCTCATATTAGCTGGATGATCGTCCACATCTGCCATGTGTATGTGAACGTGAGACTTGCAGTCGGGTTGGTCGGCCCAGGTCCATTCGGCTGTCGAGACACTGATTATTATTATTATTATTATTGTTATTATTATTACCATCTTTGTTTACGATATAGCACTGGTGATAAATTTGTATAATCGCGTCTTTTATAGTTAATTGACTACCGATCCTCTCAGAGATTACTCATTTAAATACATGTTAGGTTTGCACCTCCTATAAAAATAAAATGACGTCATGTGCATTTTATTATGGAACCGGAGCTTAGTCCCTAGCATGGTTGGGATAGAATTATTATGCTTGAATAACCGTTCCATTTGCCATGCAGTAATATCTATATTATAATATTTAATACAAATTTAACAAACATTAACCTCTAACACATCAAAGGCCTGCTGAGGAACCCTACCACGAAACTTTGCTGTATACAGCATAACAAAGATTAGCTAAGAATTCAACTTAAAATTGTAAATATTTTCAATTGATACTAGGTCACTGTCCTCAACTCAATTATGTATGAAGTATTAATACCTCTCTAGGGGACGGAAACCCAGGAAAATGACCTGGACCTCCAGTTTGGGCAAAGGGCCAACACTCTCTCCATAAAACTAAACTGTTCAGAAACTAATCATCATGCTTCGGAATTTTTAACGGATTTAATCGCAACAATCAAAACAGAAAACAATGGATTATGGAATGGAAAATGAATTTGGAATGTCAGATCATTAACGAGAGCAGGAGCTTTAAAAGAATCATCGTTACAGATCATGACATAGTCATGATTGACGTTCAAAAAACAAGATGGTCTTGTCAAGGCATATGGGATAATAAAGGCTTTACTATTTTCAGCAGTGGAGGGCAAAAACGCGAAACAAAGGAAGGACAACATTTATAGTAAAAAAACACTAAAATCCAGCATATTAGGAATGAAGACGATAATTTTTAATATAGGTATTATCAATGTCTATGCACCTACGGAAGACAAGGAAGATGAAATAAAATACTTATTCTACCAAAAATAGGAACAAGCATATACTAAGCTCCTATCAAAGGATATAAAGATCATAGTTGGAAATGCAAATATAGAAGTCCGAGAGGAAAAAAAATATACAAAGGAACAATTGGGAACCACAGTTTACATAACGAATCCGATAATAATGAATTAAGGCTTGTTGATCTTATATCTGTACAGAATATACGAATAAGCTCGACATTCTTCCCACACAAGGATATGCTTAAGGAAACATAGAAGTCACCCGAACAGAAAACTATAAATTGAATAGATAATGTAGTAATTGAGATTAGGAGCGCATCAAGTATCATGAGTGTAAGATCCTTCCGAGGAGCATATTGTGGAACAGACCATTTCCTGGTTAAAACAAATTTTAGAGCTCAGATAAAGAAAACCATTAAGTAGGTCGAACACAAAAATGACACCTCTGAATGTACATAAACTCAAGGATACTGAAATATGGAAAGCATAGCAAGAGTATAGATAGCTAGGAAACTGGAAAACGTAGAGCCACACATAGGGGAAGCAGATGCAAATAGATTAGCAGAATATAAAAACGAGAATATTAGAAACACCAAGGAAATAATAAGAGAGAGAAACAAAAGAAAGAAAGGAATTTGTGGTTTGTTGAATACATGGAATGTATACTAAAACGAAACAAAGCATATAAACAGTATCTTAAAAGAGAAGGGGAGGGGGATATAAACAACTGAGAAGAGCTAACAGAACTTGCCAGAGGAAACAAAGTAAAGCTCTAAAGGAACAACTTATGAAATCCAATGGAAATTTAAAGATGGTAATACCAAACTCGCTTACCAGAAAACTAAAAGTATAGGAAGGATTTATAGCCAACACAGACCTATGTTATGATGAAGATGGCAATATAATGGGGATAACACGGAAATGAAAGGCAGTCTTCGATAAATTGCTGAATTCAGAACTAACACATTGAACAAATATAAGGGAAGGAACTCTGAAGAATTACAAATAAATGATACAAAAACATATAAAATATGTGAAAAACTTCAAAACTCCTGGAGTCTCAAATGAAAACTAATAAAATGTGCTGGAATTGAGGTAGAAATACATAAAATGGTCCAAGAAGTATGGGACAAAGAAAATATGCCCGAGGAATGGAACACGAACCTAATAGTACCTATTTATAAAAATCTGATGTGTTACACTCACATGACTTTCTCTACTCTTGTATAAACTATTTTTACAAACGCTTATTTTCCATATGCTTCATGTTAATCGAGATATTGAGATGTTAATCTTATTGCCAATCTTCTTGTAAATGCAAGGAGAATTGGTAGGCTTTAAGCTATAGTCAAATATTTTAAGAGCTGGTTGCTATGTGGAGTATTCCATTCTCTTTGCATTACCAGGACAAAAAAAATGAATAACAAATTTGAGAAAAAGTATAAGTATTGGAAATTTTAAGGGAATAACAAGCAATATCTCGAAAATGATTCACTCAACAAAAAAATATATATGACATAAATTGTGTATTTGAACGCGATCTACATTTTTTTGTGTAGTAAAATTTTGTCTATCTCTTATGGTTTACCAGTTATGCAAAAGTCGTTCACAATGAAGAATACTTTTGGAGACATTCGAAAATTCGAGATATACATTTCATTTGTCATTAAAATATCTTAAACATATAATATTTTAAACAAAATCTTTAGAGCCATTTTTGAGAAAATGAAAATTTTCGAAAAATGTTCCATGTACAGGGTAATCTGGGTTGGGGAGATTTTCTTGAAAACCTTTGTGTCGCATCTCTGGAAGATACTGAACCTAAATACCAAGTTTGGTGCTTATCCGACTGTTCGTTTCAGAGTTATGCTGTTCAGACACACACAGGACATGTTTCCAAAAATGCTTATTTTGGATTCAGGGGTCTCTAAACATGTATTTCCGGTGAAATCTCGGTATCGAATTTTTGGGTGGAATACAATACTTCCCCTACTTACTATACGTAGTAGAGAAAGTAAAAATTCTGATATGTTACATCCACACATGTGAATGTAACATATCTCAATTCTCTATCGCTTATTAATGGGTATACAGATTTTTCTTATGAAAGTTTATTTTCCTATCTACTTCATTTTAATTGAGGTAAACCTTTCCGAAAATAGCTACATTACACATTTCATTAAAGATGCAAAGGGAATAGCGACAGTCAAATGTTTAGAACTGGACACTATACGCTATGACCTTAAAATTCCATACTCTTTCCATGACATCACGAGAAAAAACTGAAAATCGATAGGACTTTAAAAGAATGGCAGGGAGTATTGAACTATTGGAACATTTAACTCTTGAAATTGGTATAATTTAAGGATAATGTACTGTGACTGCCGCCTAAAATTTAGGAATTTTAGAATTATTCTTCAAAATACCAATAAACCATAGTAAATATAATCAATGTTGCCGTATCTCCGCAAGAAGGTGCCCGAAATTTAATGTGTCACATACATTTACGGAATTAAGTCGGGTTTTACACTGTTTAATGACCGATGCAAGAAAAAATAAAGTTTGTGTATCTTTCTGTCGTATTTGTACCTTTATAACTAGAACACTATTGGAGATATTTCAACTGTACTTCTTATTCGGAACGTACCAAATAAAGTAAACTTTTGTAAACAGGGGAGAGGGGTTGTAATGGGCCGCAAATACAAAACTTCTAATTACTTCACTCTCCCGGTCTCCGTCCGGTTGCTCTAACCACTGAGCTACCATGGCAACATGCCGACACGACATTAAATTCTCCAACTGATTCGCATTTTTCCCGGTAAACCACAAGTTCAAATACCGGCTATGGCATGATTCTACCTTTCCAACCCTGTGCAACATACGGTTTGTGTGAAAGAACAATTAATTCCATCTCTATTTAAGGAGTTACGCAAATTTTTCGTTATCATTTCTACATCAATTTGCTTTTGTGAATTTATTTCGCATTAGGCGTTTTTACGGTTTTCTTGCCGTTTAAGCACCAATGAGCAAATCGGTATAAATAAATAACGAATAAATAATTAAATGATGTCTTTTTAAATAAATAAAATAAATCTGTCGCGAGAAAAGAAAATTGAAAAAAAAACGTAATTGCTAATAAACGAAAGTGATGCAAATATTGGAGAGTTTTACGTAGCAACCAAGAATAAAATGTGGAAAAGAAAATCGCGAATTTTTAGAAAACCTATTTAACTTTCCTAACTCAATTTTTGCGTTTTAAGTTTGTATGGGACCACAGCAGTAGATAAAAACAGAGATTCGAGGAAGATTGTTGCACGATACAAAGTAGTTCCTTATTTATTATCATTTATCTTAATAAATTCGAAGATAACTATAAAATTTACACTTTCATAACCGTATGAATAAAATATCCTTCGTAACAGTTAATGCATCTGGTATGCATGTAAAGTCTTTTCAACCTTCAGCTTGAACCTGCCTCTAGGATGAGAAAGCACGTACTCCATCATGACAAGAGTGTTTTTATTAATCTTATCACCTTACCTTTGGAGTAGTTTATTACTGCTGTTTGCACCACGTATTGCGGGAGATATGTTTCTTGGAGTGTTCGCCCCACGTACGATACAAAGTTTCCGGTGGCCTTCGCTCCACATTCACTTTCCAGTGGCCTTCGTCCCACTTTTAAAAAAACGCAGCCGAGGCATATATATATATATATATTGTCGTATGCCTCACTTAAAATTATTATTTAACTTCAGAGGAGAGCTACTCGCTTATGAGAGGGATCGTTAAACAAACAAAGAACTTTAAACTCGAGGCATCGGCGAGGACGCAGCTAAGTTATCTCTCTAAATAATTAATACACCAACACAATTTCTGGCTGAAGGGAGAGGAAAGGAACTCTATTATACCATAATTAAAAGTTAAAAGGCGTGGATGGCACACAATTTATTGGATGAAGTTAGTTACATACCTTTGCCCATTGCCTGCCGACGAGGACATCGTGTGTTAGCAGTTGCCGGACTGACTTACCCGAAGCCTACTCACAGAATAATGAAGCTACGCCAAGTTGGCGTCAGTAACGCCATATCCCCCCCAATGACACACTGTTTCCCCTGAATCGCCCCTACTCAGACAATCTGCCCCCTTTTACCTTGGTAACCAGAGGGCGTCTTAACAATACTATCTGTGCACATGCCACATCTCCCCCTGGCCACCAAAGTCGACGTCCTCGTCGACATAAGGAAAATAAATATAATAAACATGAAAAGAACAAAACAAAATGACATACAAAAATGACATACACATGTGTGATGAACCAAAATATAACAATAATATACATGTGTGGTAAGCACCCAGTCGACGACAATGTTGCTTTTTTTTTCTTTTTGCTTTTGTTTTTAGATGGCTGGCTCGAGAATCTAAAGTGCTGACGACCAATATTGTTAATGCACTTATCTTTAGCACCCCGCACACGCACACACCACGCTGCCTCAGTTCACAGGCACACTACACTGCGCAAAATATCGATGGTCTGCTGTAACTGTTTGTGGGTGATTTTAGACAGTGCCCACAACGACGATTTGTCCTGGTGTAGAATTATCACCGCAGGTCTCTGGTGATCACAACAGGGTGGGCAGTCGCTGGCTTGGACTGCCCCCCGACATGGTGGCTCCTTATGCCACGGCAGTGTAGTGGCTGCCCGACAGCTTTCCTGTGGTGTTTCTTGAATTCTGGTGTGCCCCGGGGATGCTCTTGGGGTCTCTCGCGCTCCGCCACAGCAAAATACTAAAACAAAACCACCAAACAATAAACAGGGTGCTCCCACAAACAATCACACATAAAAGAATGGTATGTCATGTACAATTAAAGATTTTAAAGTTTGAAAAGTTTACACTAAAAATTCTTATGACATGGGGCAAAGAAAGAGAAAAAATAAGTACAAATTGGCATAAGAACTAAATTTTACAGAGTTGCCATCCAAAATTTAACTTACAATGCTTTACAATCCAAATAAAACAGTAAAACAGACTCAAAATACATGAACATGACAGAAATGAAACATAACCTTATTTTGGGATCCCAATATTAAATCTTAATAACCAGCTGGTATCACTAACAAAAGAAAGTAAGTGTACTTACAAGACAATCACACATGACAATGAAATGAACTCATTCACACTGACCATGGCCCAAATTACACACAACACTCACTTAACTATCTACTCAAACTAGTGTATGCATCACTACAAACTACATCCACAATACATCTCTAAACTACACCACGTGACATGCTTTCAACTACTATTGTCCTACTCTTGTCACCAATACAACTTCTCGTCCACATCACTATCTTTCTCATCTCATTATTATCAACATCTTTCATAATCATCATCAGTAATAGTGCAATCTCGATCATTACTTCAATCATCATCATCTTTCAATTTTCTCTTCAAAACAAAACATTTTCACTTACGTGTCTCATTTAGCATGCTGCAATTCAAAACATCTAACATAGGCAGAACCTTCAAGAAATCACATTAAAATTTCAGGAGTTACACAAATAACATGACATTATACTGTTGCATCTACATCCTCCAAATGAAAATTAAGCTGGAAAACAGGTGGTATTAAAATTTGCTATCTAAGATGGTAATAAACTTGTTGCATAAACAGAAAAAAAAATGTTCACATTACAATCACTTCCATCCATTTAATCTCTCGTGTGAATTCATCACACACGCTATACTGGGCACGTTACAGCAACACCAATAAGCAAAATCTCTGAAATGATACAACAACTGTCGGGGTTACACTGTGGCACTTCCACCGAAGCTGACATCATCTCGTCTCTTCTCATCTCTCCTCATCTCATTAACACCGTCGGGGTTACTCTTTGGCACTTCCATCGAGGCAAATCTCAACTCTTATTTCTCACATAACCTCACACTACGCCATCGGGGTTACTCTTTGGCACTCCCACCGAGGCAAATCTCACATATATCACATAACCTCAAATACACACACTATTCATGCAACAATTTTCTGCAAATAAAAATCACAGCATCATTATGAAACCCAAAGTCAAATCGAGTCAAATCAAATCAAACCATATCAAATCAAATCAAATCGAATGCAACAAAACAACATCACATCATTACTCAAAACAATATTGTCACAGAACATTCCTGAAAATGAAAGCTCAATTAAGCACATAGTACACATGAAACACATTCCTGCAGCATAATACAACAACAAAGCAAATGATTTGCAGTTCCCAAAACATAATTCAAAATTTAAGTTACACCCACAATAATAATACACTTTTAATTTAGCAGAGACATTCATAGCACATTATTCCTGAATAACAAAGCTTAATTAAGCATCAGTCAGTGAAACAATAAATTTAGCATACCTGTGTGAGTTGTAAAACTGTTTCATTCGTCCAAACTTTAGCACTCACAATGTTTACATACTTACAGGTTATGGTTTTTTCTTTCTTTTCTCTTACTCGTTTACCACAAAATTCCCGTGCAATTTTCCAAAATCTGGTAACACACGTACAGCTGGTTCATCAACATCCACATCGTACTGGTCCATAGTAGAAGCACATCAAACCTAATTAGGTGCAGATACTGGCAAGGCGGGTAGGCTCCTGAAACTTTTACTTACATGAGTAACTGTAAATCACTTTCCCCCAAAAATAGGCATTGCGTAATTAAATAAACCAAACTTGGCAACGGTGAAGCAAAATTATCAGCATTATCATTTCCTTAATTTTTCCGCGAATGTACAACGCACAAAATTTTCAATATATATACGTGACCTCTTTCATTTTATTACTTTAAATATTTCAAACAGATGCCACACTTTTTATACACACGTAAATTTTAAACACGCAACACACGAATTTTGAACTAATTTGTTGTACTTTCGAGTCGTTAATGCTTTCAATATGACGCAATCTAGAATGCAATGTTACGTAAATCAGCTCACACACGCAAACACATTATCAACGACACAAATATCACCCAATTTGCACAATTCACTTTCCACAATTTACGAAACTTTATACTTCAAAATGACCAGCACGAAGAACTTAACACAGTGATATAATTTAGTAGAAATGAAGCCAAAACAAGGGGAAAATGGAGTCAGAAGTTTTAGCGTCACGCCGGCAGACAATGGGAAAAATGTAAAAATGAGCTCAAAATTAAAATTTCGAAACCAGACTTTCAGATAAGATGGAAACAAAATTGAGAAGAAGAGAATCACAAATTAAAGTATAAAAATCCTTACCCTTAAGCCAGAAACAAATTTTACATTTTTCGCGACCACGTGGAGAAGCACAAACCGTTAAATTTGGAGGAAAAAAAAATTTTTGCACTTAAAATCTCAAAACAATCAAACCAATTACTCGGCGCCACCGCCAATTTGTCGTATGCCTCACTTAAAATTATTATTTAACTTCAGAGGAGAGCTACTCGCTTATGAGAGGGATCGTAAAACAAACAAAGAACTTTAAACTCGAGGCATCGACGAGGACGCAGCTAAGTTATCTCTCTAAATAATTAATACACCAACACAATTTCTGGCTGAAGGGAGAGGAAAGGAACTCTATTATACCATAATTAAAAGTTAAAAGGCGTGGATGGCACACAATTTATTGGATGAAGTTAGTTACATACCTTTGCCCATTGCCTGCCGACGAGGACATCGTGTGTTAGCAGTTGCCGGACTGACTTACCCGAAGCCTACTCACAGAATAATGAAGCTACGCCAAGTTGGCGTCAGTAACGCCATATCCCCCCCCCAATGACACACTGTTTCCCCTGAATCGCCCCTACTCAGACAATCTGCCCCCTTTTACCTTGGTAACCAGAGGGCGTCTTAACAAGACTATCTGTGCACATGCCACAATATATATATATATATATATATATATATATATTAATTTGCCTCGGCTGCGTCAGTTGTAATTTGCAGAAACATGTATCCCGTAGCAGGGGGTGGTGTGGCTAAAGAATGAAGGCTTACACAAATTATAATGGTATTTAACTTCGTTTTATTAATCTTTCACACGATTAAATAACAATTCACTTATATATCATACTGCAGAGATGTGAGATTATTTATTAATTTCACTTTTTAACACGTAAACCTTATTTTTGTTCTCGCCGTAATGAATTTTTTATGTCTCACACTGAATACGTACCTAGCAAACGAACGGCTCAGGTACGCTATCCTCTAGTGTTTACCGCTTAAATATGTAAATTTCTCTATTTCAAGTCTCTGATTGGCTAATTTTACTCCAATAGAATACTTTTGTTTAACTTAAGCTTTTTCTAGTTTTTGATTGCCTATTTATAAACTGTTTTAAATATTACATTATTGTTCCAAGAATTACTAGTAGCATTATTAAACTTTCTAATTTATTGTTGCTCAAGGTTATCTCATTGTTAGCAACTTTCGGCTTCTATTCTCACAGCTCCTACATTGTTAAATTACGTAATACATTCACATAACATTATTACACATGTACATCATAATATAAACATAAACCAGTGACTGTTACATACATTTTATATATTATTTATACACATATTGGCTTTAAGGCGGGCTGTTATTGAATTTATATATTATATAATTAGACTGATATTATTTAAGTGTTAATACTGCCTCCAATTGCCCCCTTTTAGAAATATTTAAAAATTAGTTTATTTTTGTTTTGTCTTTTTCTTATTTTTTTTATAAAAATATGTTCTGAAAGTCTCCTGAAAGAAAGAAATAAATATAACCTTTTTATTATAAGACTTGATATTTCTCACTGTCACTATTTATGTAACACGATTTTCACTACACTCGCGTAGCAGAGTAATTTATGTTTTCTGCCACATGTTTGACACTTTTAAGGTCAACGACCTGGTGTAAGGTCAATGATCTGGTGTTCAATGACCTGAGTAAAGATTTTTATTCACTAACACAGCCACTATTAAATATCCTATTTGCTAGACATTTAACACTTAATTAAGCATATTAACACTTGTTACCCTTTCCTTACAACTTATTTTTTAATCATATTTATATTTCTAACAATTTGTATGTTATACATTATAAATGTAGTTACTATTCAGATTTCTAATGTTTTTTTTTTACTAACAGTGAATTTTCTTCTATTACATCATTTTATCTATACTCTCTTTTGTTATATGACAATTTGTTTACATTTAATAAGGATATTATTATAAATAGTACTTTGCATTTTTAACTCATGTTGTGCATATTATACTATAGTTATTAAATACTCATTTCTTAATACTTTGCAAAGTTATAATTATTATAAATTTTGAGTTACACTGCTTTCCTCTTTTATGTTCCAGATACTTAATTTTCTTTTTCTGTTTCTTCTTGTGCCACAGAATGTTTACATTTGTACGGCTTCAACGTTTGTTTGTGGAATCTTCCAATTACTTTATTTGTTTTGTTTTAAGTTCGTACGTATCTGTTCCAAATATATTTATTATTTCATAAGGACCATGATAACTAAGAAACAGCCTCCAATATTCCTTACGAAGTTTATTTGACAACCTCTTGTTCTTCACTAGTACTTGATCTCCTATCTTTACTTTCCAAACTCTTCTTTTTCTTTCTTCATGTTTTTGTTTGGTCCTTTGCTTGTATTTTTGAAAATGCTAATTTAAAAATTTCCTCTTTTTCTGGCAATTTAGCTGATTAGTCTTCAATAACTTCTGGTACATTACGGCTCAAGGTATTGTATAATTTTCCATGATGAGGTTCTATTGGTTTAAATCTTGTTACTGTATTTACGGATTGATTAAGTAGATTTTGAATAATATTGATGTATGTGTACCAACTGCTCTGCTTGTTATGACACACTACACGTAAATAATTTGACATTTCTTTTATCTCTCTCTCTCTCTCTCTCTCTCTACTGGATTGTCATTAGGTCTATATCTTGATGAGAAATACTGTTTGACTCCAAAATCTTTGATTCCATTCATAAATTTAGAACTGGTAAACCCAGATGCATTATCACAAAGTATGGCCTTAACTATTCCTTCCTCTGGGAAATATTATTTTGTTAATTTGTTTAAACATGCTGTGCTTGTTGCATTCTTGAGTGCATATATTCGTACATATTTGCTAAATACGTCATAGCCTGCAAATAAAAATTTGTACCCAAATGTACTTACAGGCATTGGGCCATGCAAATCTAAACTTAATAAACATCTTGGTTTAGCTCTAAGTACTGAGTTCGTTGTATATTCATAAGCTACATTAATTTGTTTTGCTTTTTGACAAAGGTCGCAACCCGATATGTATTTCCTTACTTTATGTCCTAGTTTAAAGATATATAAATTCTCCAAAATATTTAGGGTTGTCTTTTTTGTACCTGCATGTATTAATCCTAAATGAAATTGTTCCATTACTTTTAATTCCATACTTGTTGGAATATACGTTTTCCACCTCTTTATCTCGTTTCCATGCTTTTTATATAAGATACAATTTTAACAGCGATTGTACTATTCTTTGCTTCTTCTATCTTCGGAGCTTTTTCTTTTAAACTTGCTAGTTTAATGCTTTTATCTTGCTCTTCTTTAATATTTTTAAATTGATTCAACAATTCTTTCTGCACTGGAATATCTATCGTAATCTCATTAATCTCATTTTGTTGTCTAGAACAGCTTTCAGGAAATTATTTGTTGTGGTTGATTCTTGATATTAAATCACTGAATGTATTTTGTTTGCCTGGAATATGTATAATTTCTACATCAAATTCCATTATAGCGAGAATCATTCTAGCTAACTTGCCACTATATAATCTACATTCCTGAATGAAAGTCAAGCTAATATGATCTGTATATATTTTCACTTTTTTCTGAAATATATATGTCTTAAACTTAAGTAATGAAAAATAAAGTGCTCCAATTTCTAACATTGTTACTGATGCAATTCTTTCAACATTGGTTAGGCCACGTGAAGCAGTACTTATTACATGAAATGTGTTGTCATGTTCTCTTTGCCCTATATTCCTGCATGTCCTTGACAAGATGCATCCACATACAACTCATAATCCAATTCATCCCTTGGACGTTCCAGTAATATTGCTTTTGTTAATAACTTTCTTACATTTTCAAAACATTTTTGAAGCTCTGCTGTCCACTTCCATTTATTTGTTTTCTTTAACAGTTGTCTTAATGGTTCCACTTCTATAGCATATCTTGGTAAAAATTTACTTTCATAATTCCAAATTCCAAATAAGCGTCGTAGCTGTCGAATATTTTAGGTGCTGGTATTTTTAATATGGCTTCTATTCTTTCTTCATCTGGTCGAATGCCTACTTCATTAATTATATATCCTAGGAATTTGATTTCAAGTACACAGAATGTTGACTTTTTAATATTTAAAGTCATGCCATATTCATGTAATTTATTTAGTACATAGTACATTCTCTAAATGTTCCTCAAAGGTTTGACTTCTTATTAGAAAATCATCAGTGTATCTGATTAAGAAATCATCTGCTATGTCATCAAAAATACTATGTATTGCTCTCAGGAATCCACTAGCACCATTCTTTAATCCATATGGGTTTACACAATACCTATATTGTAATCCAAAAGTTTGAAAGGCTGTATAATCACGTACTTTAGGATCTAGCTCAACTTGCCAAAATGAAGCTGTAAGGTCTGTAGAAGAAATATATTTGCCACGTGATAACTTTGCAATTGTTTGTTCTATACTTTCATTTTGAAAGCGGTCTGGTAGCATGAACTTATTTAAATATCTTCCATCTATAGTGATTCTTAAACTATTATCTTTCTTTACCGTCCAACAAACACTATTTATATATTGCGAATTGCTAAGCTCAATGATTTTATTTTCTAGCATACTAGCTATTAATTTTTTAGCTTCGTTTCTTAGGTTCACTGGTAGGTTATTATATTTTATTCTAAATCCTGATACATTTTCTACTGTGAATGTGTGAATAAATGATGTACACCGTCCTGGAATTTCATTGAATACATGCTTATTGTCTTCTAATACCTTTTTCATTATTATCTTTTCACGGCCAGTCAGTATTGTACAGAGCGGTCCCTCAGCGCTCTGGCCGGGAATTGCACGGCAATCTTGTGCGACACTTATGAATGAACTCAAGGCCACGGGCTCTTCCGCTTATCGGACATGTGGTAGTGAGCTTCAGTCGGCTGTTATTGCTTCTTGTATATAGACGCGAGACGCGTGTGTATTTGTGTGCGATTGAATTATCGGATTAATACAACCCAGAAATGGTACTCAAATTTTCGCTTTGAACAAATACTTTTCATGTATGACACGTATGTGAAAACCGACTCCTATAGACAGGTGTGTAGGAAATTTCACGATAAATTTCCTGGTGTTCCAGTTCCGAGTAGAGAAACAGTTAGATATCTAGTTAATAAAGTGAAGAGAACGGGATCATTTAATGTTGTAAGTTGTAAAAAGAAACGAAGGGTTCTAACGGAAGAAAAACTTGATGAAATTGGCGAAGCATTTGAACGGTCTCCGAATAAATCTTTACGACGTGTAGCACAACAAATCAGTGTTTCAACAACCTCAGTACATAGGTACGAATCTGTTGAAATTAAAACCATACAGACTGACTATTGTCCACCAATTACGACCGCGTAAGGCTTCCTTTGGAAAACATCAAGAATGTTTTTGATGACAGAATAATCTCTAAAGGGTTATGGCCGACTCGATCGCCGGATCTTACTGTATGTGACTTTTATCTGTGGGGAATTGTAAAAAATAGTCTACCGAAATAATCCTCCACCATAGACGATCTTGAAAACAATATAAGAACAGAAATTAGGGAAATTACGCAACAAGAACTTATGCGTGTGAATGGTAATTTCATCAGAAAGTGCCATGAATGTTTATCTGCCGAAGGACACCACTTTCAACACCGACTGCGAAAAAGGTTAATACTGATAAAATAAAAAGTAATTATGTTTGTTAAATAGGTAATCAATATATCGTAATAATAACCATAAAATCATAATAATATGGTATCAGTATCAATAATGAGAATAATAAACAATACACTGAATATAGCGCGCGGAACACGCATCGCGACTACCGGCCAGATGGCGGAGGGACCGCTTTGTATTTGTCATCAGTGTATCTGTGTATCTTCCTGTCTTCTATCTCTGTTGCATAGCTATTTTCTACCTGCTTTAACATATTTTCTTCTGCCATCGGTTTCTTTGTATAAGGGTTCCCCTGAGTAAGGTTAGTTTTTTGTTCCTCGAAGTTAGAGTCAATAACCTTTCATTATTTTCCCTGCTTGCTTGGACATTTACAATTTGTATATACTGCATTTTCTTGTTCCACTCTTTGCACTCTACATACTTTATCTTCTATAAAAGGCACGTAAATATTCTTTTCTTCTTTATTTAATATAAGTCTGTCCTTCTTAAAATCAAATATCGCAGAGAACTATATTAATACATCACATCCAATTATAACTTCGCATATTAGGTTTGGAACTATTAAAAACATGACCTATAATGTAATAGCTGCTATTTGTATAGGTATCAATGCTTGAGATTTGATAGATTGGGCCATTGCACCTATGGCTACCCTGCACACAACATTACTTATTGGCGCTGACATAAGTTTTATACCTTCATTTAACAGCTGTTAATAAAATTTCTTTGAGCAGATAGAGCTTGATGATCCTGAATCTATTGCAACATTTACTTCCCTTCCTGCTATAATAGTTTGAATATACGGTGATTCATATTGGTTTTCATAATTCCTAGTGTTTATATTCAGACGGTAACAATTAAAATGTGTAGATATTTTATTCTTGCCACTTAGAGCAGAAGGTACTGTATTACCAGAATCTACGTCAGGCAATACGTAACTTAGTTTTCTTGGTGAGTATTTTCAGTAATTACAGGATGGCCATTTTGTACAGCAGTTACTATTATTTCATTATCATTAACATTTGTGTATGAACCACGCCCCCTAGCTCTTGTTCTCCCACTATAATTGCTATGTCCTTGATGTGTATATATTTCTGTATTTGTATTGTCTGTATGGTTATAGTTGTGGAAGCTTCCCCTGTTTTGCATACTTCCTCTATGCTAAAATCGATTATTACCTCTAGGTGAAGTAGAATTTTGTTGATTCATCCTTTCCATTCTTACATAATTTGTGTGTTCTTGTCTCCCTTGTTGTCTTGAATCTCCGATATTTTGGGTAGTGTAATTGAATCTGTTTTGGCCCTGAATTCATTATTTCTCCTATTTTCATGGTGATAGCGTGCATTGTAAGGCATTTCATTACTCCTAACTCATCTAATTTTTCTTTCTCGTCTGTGTGGACTCAAATTTCATTACTATTATTATTTTCTTGCTGTTCTAATGATATTACCTCTGTCATCTCATAAATAGTTTTGGGTTTTGCAATTAAGATGTAGTTTTCTATGTGTAGAGGGTAGTATCTGATAATTAAACCAATAAAATCTTTATCTCTACTATATTGTGAATAACTTAGGCTTGCCCTAATCTTATGTTGCACAGTGGTATTCCAAAACTTATTCATGAATAAAAATCTAAATTTTTCAAAATTCATTTCACTATCTGCTACATATGTAACAATTTTAAGGTTTTATTGTCCAAGCATTTTCTAACAAGGATAATTTTTAATGCTTCAGGCACATTTTTCAATTTAAAATATTCTACTAAATCATGAATAAATTTTACTGGGCTTGAGGAAGCATTAAAATAAGGTAAAGGTAATTCATTAAGCACAGAATGACAGTTTGACATTTGGTATGGTACATACACATGTGTGTAATCATTATTGTTTTGTGTTTGAGAGGCTGATGCTATGGAAAAAACAGTAGCATCTCTTGTATTATTAGATAACAAAGGTGATACACTTCTTTCAGCACTTGTATTATTATCATGCATTTGATTAGCATTTACAGAACTAGTTACATTTGCATTTACCTATGGTACACTGGTACTTAAAGTTTCAAAACTATTTTAAAGTTATCTATTTCTTTGTTACTTTCTTGTACTTTATCTTTAATTTCCTCTATCATTGACATTACTTGTCCTTGCCGTGTATTTGCTTCTTTAATTGCATTTGTATTTGTTTTTGACATTTCATGGATTTTATTTATTTCCCCTGTTAAATCTATGTGTATTTGCACAATATCTGAATTTGTGTTTTCCACCATTGTTTTTAATTCTTCAGCTTATGTATCTAACTTGCTACAAATACCCTGTTTAGTATTAGTAAGTTTCAACTCCATTTCAGTTAGATTTTTATCAATATGACTTGACAATTTCTGTTCTAGCTGTTTACAATCTTTATTTACTTTTAAATCTATATAATTTTGAAGTGCTTTAGAAGATTGTTCTATTTTGATTTCTAACCTCCTACTATCAGCTTTGCTTTCTTTCATACAATTTTCTATCTGCTTAACTAGATCATTTTTATACTAGATAGCTCTGTATTAGTTTCAGTTAACTTATTATTAGTTTCAGTTAGCTTATTACTTAACTCTACTCTCAGCTCTGTATTAGTTTCAGTTATCTTATTATTAGTTTCGGTTATCTTATTATTAAATTATTTTTAACTCTACTCTCATTTCAGATATTGCTTTTAGAATTCACATAAAATTTTGTTGTGATAAGTTTTCTTGCTCTTGTTGGCTAGAGTGTGTGGGATAGTATTTCTTTCATTTGTGGTTCCCTGCACTAACATATGTAAAGCTGATTGACCTTGCATACTATTTCTATCCCTTTCTATGGCTAATTGTGAATTTACAGATAATGGTTCTTCTACATCTAACCTATTTGTTTCCTTTAGCTCTGGCTGTAGATTTACATTGTAATCTGCTATGGCAGATCTATGCTCTCCTACTTCCATATTTTCATTGTTTTCTGTTTCCATTTTATTTTGTATATTTTCTTTTGTTATATTTGGTTTGGAATTGCTGAATTTTAATTTTCCACTTCTTAACAGCATGAAATTATCTTAATAACAATATACGTAACTATCTTGACAATTATATACATATAAAGTATTGGAATTTTCTGAACTTTTGTTCTGGCTGTGTTAGTAAACCTTTATACCCTGGTATTCCCTTGTAGATTCTGGTTGAATTGTTGACTGCGTGCCCCGTGTGCCCCGTACTCCTGAAAGATTTTTTTTTGCTGTCCTTAGATGATGATATTGTTGATTTTGAAGTTCTCTGAAGTTCTTGTAGTTAAGTCTAAGTCTTGTAGTTTCGTCGATTCTGGTAGCTCTTCGTTGATTCTTTTCGTCTTTTCACCTATTCTTGCCTATTCTGGCCCAGTTTAGGCACCAATTTTGAGTAGTTTATTACTGCTGTTTGCACCACGTATTGCGGGAGATATGTTTCTTGGAGTGTTCGCCCCACGTACCATACAAAGTTTCCGGTGGCCTTCGCCCCACATTCACTTTCCGGTGGCCTTCGTCCTACTTTAAAAAAATGAACTTTGTATTTTTTATGTTTCTTTATATATACATCTGTTTGTGTGTGTGTGTGTGTGTGTTTGCCTCGGCTGCGTCAGAAGTAATTTGCAGAAACATGTATCTCTTAGCAGGGGGTGGTGTGGCTAAAGAACGAGGGCTTAAACAAATTATAATGGTATTTAACTTCGTTTTATTAATCTTTCACACGATTAAATAACACTTCACTGATTTATCATACTGTAGAGCTGTGAGGTTATTTATTAATTTCACTTTTTAGCACGTAAACTTTATTTTTATTCTCGCCGTAATGAATTTTATATGTCTCACACTGAATACGTACCTAGCAAACGAACGGCTCAGGTACACTATCTTCTAGCGTTTACCACTTAAATTTGTAAATTTCTCTATTTCAAGTCTCTGATTGGCTAATTTTACTCCAATAGAATACTTTTATTTAACGTAAGCTTTTCTTGTTTTTGATTGGCTATTTATAAACTGTTTTAAATATTACATTATTGTTCCAAGAATTACTAGTAGTATTATTAAACTTTATAATTTATTATTTTCTCACGGTTACCTCATTGTTAGCAAATTTCGGCTTCTATACTCACAGCTCCTACATTGCTAAACTACGTAATACATTCACATAACATTATTATACATGTACGTAATAATATAAACATAATACAATGACTGTTACATACATTTTATATATTATTTATACACATGTTGCTTTAAGGCGGGCTGTTATTGAATTTATATATTATATAATTAGACGGAAATTATTTAAGTGTTAAAAATACTGCCTCACCTTGCTTTATTTGATTGTCATATATGTACATCGTCATCCAGTGGTGTACATTAGCCTTTCAGGGGAAAGGGGAAGGAAAGGGAGTGCGGAAGAAATACATGGTCAGGGGTAAGTTTATGAGAAACACGGTTCAGCTCACTGATGTTGTAAACCCGTCAACGAGAGGTGCGTTCTGCTTATCACTTATATGACCTTTCTTATTTAAGCAAGTATAAGCTACACAGGATGCTGAACCTAACCAGAGCTTTCTTTGTGTTTCTATCCTACCTGTTTATTAGTTAATTTCATTAATTTCCCTTTATAATGCGAAGTTGGCTTGTTTGTTCTTGGTTTGTAGGCAGAAATAAAAAAGAACAGACGCGAACGCTTCTTGAGAGACAGTGCTTAAGAAGTATGGTTTCTGTTGTTGGGGCAAGTTTTAATCCGTGGTGTTCTTTGGACGACGTACTCAGGTTATTACAAAATTAATAAGCATTTAAAGCCCTTTAAGCCTTGTGCATACAATCTGCAAGATTAAGCTAAGCTGTTTCTTTATTCAAGATCCAGGCTTATTAAGAGAGATGAAAAGAACTCTAATAATGACTTAATGTTCATGGCCACTGCATATTATCATCTGGCATTCAGCACAGTTTATGCCCAAGTTGTTTTCTGAACGGATATTGTGAATATGTTGCTGATACTTTTATTAAAAAAATAGACTGGCTTTAGACGGACTTAAGAAACAAATAATAATTTGTTTGGAAAATGGATGATAGTCTTACAGAACCTGCCAGAGCACTAAAAGAACAGACTAATACTGCTAACAAGTCCCTGGGCAAGAGGCATCCCTTGTCACCTCGGCTGAATACAAATGCTGTGAACAATCAAATCAAAATAAGAGTAAGTGAGAATATCTAATATGATGAACAATAAATATTGATTCGGTACAATGGGTAAAGTTAATGGCTCCATGTGTGTGTATGTGTGTGTGCAGCACAGTATATGTGGGTGAACCCCACCTGATTGGAATCCCCAACGTACCTATGTCTGAATGAACACATGTTTCTTCTTTAACTGTACAACGCACTTGCAAGAACGTTTTGATTAGTAGTTCCTCGTTTGAAGGTGGAAAATAAAGGCATGAGTTACTTTTAAACTAGTGGATATTATCAAGCTAATTTTAATGGAAATACATGTCATTCTTGCATAGGCGCAAAAACAACTGTTTGTAATATTTTAAACGAAACTGTTATTTGGAAAATATTTAATAGCATGATAATACTTAAAATATTCAAGAATCATCATGCTAAATGCGTCATGATGTTGCTAATATTTTATTATTATCGAAATACAGAGAAAGCCAAAAAACTACGAACCAGTGCGCGGTGTTTTTCCTGTCCGCGTCCTCGGCACTCGTTGCCGTCTGCTCGTAGAAAGGCGCAGATGAAACCATACAACATTTTTAAAACTACTTTTAAAAGCTTTACATACCAACTTTATGAAAGAATATACTGAAACTGGCCACCGTCGTTATCCATGCATTTTTGGCACCTCTTTAGGAAACTATCCATCACTCGCCATAGTTCACGTTGAGAAATGCTGGCAATTTCCTGGCGGATATTTTGTTTTAATTCTTCCAGGGTGTGCGGGTTTGTTTTGTACACTTTATGTTTTAGGTTACCCCAGAGGCAGAAATCGTAGGGGGTTAGGTTCGGTGATGGAGTGTGCCACAAATCTCTACTAAAAATTCTGTCCTTAAACACACTTTCAATTGTTCTCATCCAAATATTGGCCGTATGAGTTGTTGCAGAGTCTTGTTGAAAAAAGGAAAAATCACGCTCCCTGTCTGTTAATTCTCTAAAAAGTGGGAGGCAAAGTTGTATTCACGTATGTACGGGCGTGAACTGTTGACTCAAAAAAAATTGGCCCTATAGCTCTTTTTTCGCTCATGGCGCACCATACAACAATTTTTTCTTCATGAAGGGGTACTTCATAAACAATTAGGTTTGTCAGAGCTCCAATAACGATTATTTTGTGTACACACACACACACGTCCATGAAGTGGAACCAAGCGTCGTCCATGAAAAATATTAAATATGGATCTATTTCGTCATTGTGTATACTATTGAGACACCACCCACTAAATGTGGGAAAAATTACAGGATCACCTGGTTGAAGAGCATGTGCCACAGTTATTTTACATGGTTTTAGCTTCAGCAATTTGGTAGCTCTTCGTGCAGAGCCATAAGCAATGCCTGCCTGTTGTGAAAGACGCCTAAGTGATTTTGGGAGGAATTCTTCAAACGATGACCCATGTCGTCTAATGTTTCTTCGGTAAGAACCGTACGCCGTCTTTTAGATTTCTTAGCCTGAATACTTCCTGTGGCCTGAAATTTATTGCAAAGTTCATGGATTGTTGTACGGCCTGGAACTTTTACACCTGGAAATCTTTCTGCAAATCGTGCTTTCACTTGGCAAGCTGACTGAGTTAACACATACGAATCATAAATGAATATACGTTGTGCAGTATAAAACATATACTGAGCCATGATATACTTTGTGACTAAGTATAGGACAAAATAATAAATAACTCGTAATATCTTAACTTCATCACATCACGGTCAAATCAATACTGCACTTCACACTGCAGAGCAAAACCACGTCAACAGCGTGACCTTGTTTATAGCAGCAGTGCGTTATCATGTTTGCACACGCCCAGTGGAAAAATATCGCGCAGCTGGTTCGCAGTTTCTTGACTCTCCCGTTAGAATCAGGCTGAAAAAACCAATTCAATAGCCAGGATTTGAACTACGGATCTTCCCCTTTCTATGAAGTTATTCTAATCACCTGAGCTACTAGTCAAACTTCGGTAGAACAGTATTTGAAGCCTTATATATTCTGATGTTACTCCATCATAGAGAAACGATTGTGTTTATGTCGTCACTTGTGAGAAGTACCAATGAGTGGACAAAGCGCATATCGTAGTTAAGGGAAGGATAACCTATACATGTAATCAACCTTCAGGAATTTTCTATTAAACTATCTGCCTTACCTGGCATTGCACGGTTGCATTCTGTAAGTAAGGGGTTGAAAATAAGAGTAGCAATAGCTTTGAAAGTCGTGAGTGGTGTAATTTTCGCTCGCAGCTAAACCGTAAGCGTGCAAATTTCTACTGAGGTGTTGAAAATACGAGTAGGGGTAGTTCTTTGAAGTTTAAGGTATGCTATAATTTTCGTCAAGTCCTTCCTATAGCTCAAGTGCGCAAATTTCTGGCCTGATTTGCCAGTAGTATAGTTTTGTCTATAAGGGCGTGAAAATAAATTGTAAAGGTAGCTTTTAAAACATTGGAGATTCTGTATGATACAAAATAAAGGTTGGGTAATTTGTTTAAGTTAAGGTAACCTATGATGTTTATCATTCTTTACCTTGATTGTACAATATTTGGACTAGATGTGTTAAACGTGCATATTTCTACTTAAGGGTTTAAAAATATTGCAGGAGAAGGTTTTTTAGTGATAAGGCAATCTATAATTTCCATTGAGTCCTGCAGAATAAATGTACGTTTTTATCTAGACGGGCCGAAGGATGTGATTCGTATTTGGGGGATGAAAATAGGGATTGAAAATTGGGGTAGTGGAAGCTTTTGTAAGTTCTAGGATAGCTTTCATATTTGCTAAGTGTACCCAAGTTTTGTCGAAATCAACCAACACAGTTCAGCAAAATTAGAGGGAAGTTTGTTGACAATGAACACGCTTGCATCTCCCCTTTTCGATACTCAATTTTAAAATATTTTAATCTTCACCATTTATCTGCTTGGCCTGGAAGTAATTAAAAATCGGCCATGTTTGCAATTAAATACCAGAAAATATTCCCTTATATAATTATATTCATATTCAATGAAACGGTATTCAAATCACGAATATGAAAACCCCACTAATCCTCCCCGTTTTAGAATGTTAGACTATCAAATATGTATATCCAATGTCCGTCCGGAAGAACAATGTTTTTTAAAGGCAAAAGAATTGAGTGCTTTCCGAGATTTAGTGCGATTTAGTGCCTAACTATGCAATCAATTGTACACAAACCGATATAGGAGATAGTAGGTAAATGAATAGCGTTAACTTCAAATCAGCTTTTAAGACCTGTTTTTCTGTTGATGTTTCCCCCAAAATATTGAAGTTGGTGAAAAATACAATTTTGTGTCACAAGTGTGCTCATGTCAACATAGGAAATACTAAACGTTTATTGTGTGAGGTAGTTACTTATAGAAAAATATTGTTTATTCCTTTATCTTATTTCAAGCTTAGTTCATAAAGTAAAAATGAAACTTTTCGTTTTTCAATAACATATTTCGTTATAATCACAAAATACAGAGTGAGCCAAAAGACTCCGAACCGCCTGCGCGGTGCTTTTCCTGTCCGCGTCCTCGGCGCTCGTTGCCGTCTGCAGTTATCATAGAAAGGCGCGGATGAAACCATACAACATTTTTAAAACTACTTTTAAAGGCTTTACTTACCAACTTTACGATAGGAGATGCTGAAACTGACCACCGTCGTTGTCCATACATTTTTGGAAACTATCCATCACTCACCGTAGTTCACGCTGAGAAATTTCCTAGCGGATATTTTGTTTTAATTCTTCCAGGGCGTGTGGGTTTGTCTTGTACACTTTGTTTTAAGATACCCCGGAGGGGTATTTTATAAACAATATTACCGGCTGCGCGGTGTTTTTCCATTGCGCGTGTGGAAATATGATAAAAGCATGATAACGTGCTGCTGCTATAAACAAATTCACGCCGTTGTGGTTTTTCTATGCAATGTGAAGTGCAGTTTTGAGTTGACGGTGATGTGATGTAGTTAAGTTATTACGCGTTGTTTGTTATTTTGTCCTGTACTTAGTCACAGAGTATATTATGGCTCAGGATATGTTTTCTACTGCACAGCGAGTATTCATTTATGATTAGTATGTGTTAACTCGGTCAGCTCGCCAAGTGAAAGTACGATTTGCAGAAAGATTTCCAGGTGTAAAAGTTCCAGGCCGTACAACAATCCATGAACTTTACAGTAAATTTCAGGCCACAGGAATTGTTCAGGCTAAGAAATCTAAAAGACGGCGTTCGGTTCTTACCGAAGAAACATTAGACGACATCGGTCATTGTTTGGAAAATTTTCCCCAAATATTCCATGATAAACAGTTTTCTAAAGAGGTGCCAAAATGTATGGACAAGACGGTGGCCAGTTTCAGCATTTCCTTTCATAAAGATGGCAAGTAATGCCTTTAAAAGTAGTTTTAAAAATGTTATATGGTTTCATCCGCGCTTTTCTATGATAGCGGCAGACGGCAACGAGTGCCGAGGACGCGGACAGGAAAAACATCGCGCCTGCGGTTCGGAGTATTTTGGCTCACCCTGTATATACTAATGTCACTGGGCCACTTCAGCACTTATATGCATTTCTGTTTTTAACTTTCAAACACACACGTATAATGAGAAAACTTGTGTATGAATTATTGTCACTAACTCTAAGTAATAACAGAGGAGGGTTATATAACAGTGTCCACATTCCTCTAGAGAAAAGGTTTTATACACTAGTGGTTTGTTTATGTTTACAGCCCTGGCGCTGATACCCCACCAATACTCTAGAGCTCAAATAAATACGCCGTCCCGACAAAGTTGATGTATTGTCTATGGCATTATAATAAAGCGGTTACATTTGAACTCGTGAAATTTCTTCCGTCAAGCAAATTGCGTTGTAGACTTTGAAAAGAATCGATGAGGATGCGACGATTATATAAGATGTTGAACCCAAACTTAGCAAGTGGAATGTTAATCTTGATTTCTGCTGACAAGAGAAGTTGGACTGAAGTGGAATTAGATAAAAGTGATAGACCATGCTACATTCCTTTGTTTCACGATATTAGCAAGATCGTCAGCAACTTTTCAATACAGATGTTAAACACAGTAATAGCTGCATGCCTGTTACAGTTATCTCATCCTGGCGTAAACGTATTAAGTACTGAAGATGACTCCAGTGCGGGACAAATTGTACAGAAGCCAGATATGAGATGAAAATACTTAATATACATATACAGTTTTCTTTCTCTCTACTGCTTGCTTACCTGCAGTAGATATAAGAAGTACTGCTACATTCCATCAACAATTCATTGTTGAGATTTCAACGGAAATACTCTTTTCAGGGTTATCTGATAAAATTTCTCAAACCTCTGCTCAATTGGTTGTGAAAACAGCATAGTTCAAAACGAAAAGTGGGACAAACATTGTATTTCATACTTGAGTCGGACACTATCTAAGGAAAAAGCCAGGTTTATTAAAGAAAATCTCACTATCTCAAACTTTTACGTGGAAAACAAATGTAGTTATTTCTTATTTCAGTAAAGACAGCTCTAATGATATTGATTAAAATACCACATATTTGAGATTCTAGCATGGCAAATAAAATGTATAAGTACCTGGAATTAACTGCGTGTTGTCTGCAAAACTTTCTTTCTTACTGAAGTTAAGAAACCACAAGAGAAAGGCAGCTAATAACAGGAAACGCGTGTAGTTCACTAAAATCTAACATTTGTCAGCTGGCTCTTTTGGTAGTATTTAAACGTTTCTGAAATATCCCTTGTATTTCTTTTCTTCCTTCAACTGCACAGGTATATTGGACGGTGAATGAATGTACGTTTGAAGTTAACGTTGAAATGAACTCGGGCTATAGATCCTAGCAACCTGGCATTTGTCTTTCTTGGATAAGGGAAAATTGTGGTTAAGAAAGAAAGAAAGAAAGAAAGAAAGAAAGAAAAGAGCTCATCCAGGTAACTCATTCCAAGAAAGATTCGTACTCCCACGCCCCAGAATATGAGCCATAGACACTACATCCAAACCGCTAGGTGCGCAATTAAATGCTGTTCCCAAATCTTGCATGTAACTAGGATAGTACTGCCTAATTTGAAATCTTTTCTATCAATATGATATAAGATACTCTTGTGAAACGGAAATAGGAGTATTGCTTGTCAGACTTTGTTGTGAAACAATCAGAAACATATCATTTTATTTCTGCATCTTAAATCGATGTTTTATTTGTATTTTATGCATCCTATGAAACATTTTAGAATTGCATAAATATGTAATTAAAATATCAGTATAAGACAAAATTTTGAAGACAGAAAAAGAAGATAAAAAGCAGTAGGATTTGGAAACCGCACCTATGCAGAGAAGTGTTTAAATACTACATTTTAAGTTGCTGAATTTATCTGGACCGCCGGCAAGTAAGCCAGCCAGCCACTCTTACCACAAACTACGCACAACCTAGTTTGCTTGCTCACATAATGTACGGTTCGGTTATAGACACTCGTTTATTACGTTTATATGAGGCTGGCATTATCTTAGGCAGGAAAGGGGTTATTTGTGGAGTTTATTTAAGATCAACTTAAATGATTTGTTGTTTTAAAGGAGAAGAGTTAGTATTATTCTTGATGATTACAAATTTATTCTTCTAGTAATGCGTATATTTTAAATAATTATTTTACAAACAACTTCTCAACTTCTACACTATGTGATCAAAAGTATCCGGACACCCCACAATCATACGTTTTTCATCTTAGGTGCATTGTAGTGCCACCTACTGTCTGGTACTCATTATCCACGACATCAGTACTCCTTAGAATCGTGAAACAGCAGAATGCGACGCTCCCTGGAACTCACGGCCTTCGTACGTGGTCAGGTGATTGGGTGTCACTTGTGTCAGAAGTCTGTATGCGAGATTTCCACACTCCTAAACATCCCTAGGTACACTGTTTCTGATGTGATAGTGAAGTGGAAACGTGAAGGGACATGTACAGCACAAAAGCGTACAGGTCGAGCTCACCTGTTGACTGACAGAGACCGCCGACATTTGAAGAGGGTCGTAAAGAGTAATAGGCAGACATCTATCCAGACTATCACACAGGAATTTCAAGCTGCATCTGGATTCACTTCAAGTGCTATGACAGTTAGGCGTGAGGTGAGAAACCTTGGATTCCATGGTCGAGCGGCTGCTCATAAGCCACACATCACGCAGGAAAATGCCAAACAACGCCTCGCTCGGTGTAAGGAGCGTCAACATTACACGATTGAACAGTGGCAAAACGTTGTATGGAGTGACGAATCACGGTACACAATGTGGCGATCCGATGGCAGGGTGTGGGTATGGCGAATGACCGGTGAACGTCATCTGCCAGCGTGTGTATTGCCAGAAGTGAAATTCGGAGGTGGTGGTATTATAGTGTGGTCGTCATGTTTTTCCTGGAGGGGGCTTGCACCCCTTGTTGTTTTGCATGGCACGATCACAGTGCAGACCTACATTGATATTTTAAGCACCTTCTCGCTTCCCACTGTTGAAGAGCAATTCGGGGATGGCGATTCCATCTTTCAACACGATCGAGCACCTGTTCATACTGCACGGGCAATGGCGGAGTGGTTACACGACAATAACATTCCTGTAATGGACTGGCCAGCCTAGAGTCCTGACTTGAATCCTATAGAACACCTTTCGGATGTTTTGGAACCCTGACTTCGTGCCAGGCCTCACCGACCTACATCGATACCTCTCCTCAGTTCCGCACTCCGTGAAAAATGCTCTGCCATTCCCCAAGAAACCTTCCAGCACCTGCATGAAAGCATGTCTGCGAGAGTGAACGCTGCCATCAAGGCTAAGGGTGGGCCAACACCATATTGACTTCCAGCATTACCGATGGAGGGCGCCACGAACTTGTGCGTCATTTTCAGCCAGGTGTCCAGATACTTTTGATCACGTAGTGTATCTAAAGAAAAATGGCCGTCTGAAAAAAGCTAAACAAAGAGCTCCAGAAGTTGTAAATGTAGTCTTGGGGTGTAAATATTAGAGAGAATTAGTAAGCGGGCCATTTATAAGATAATTGAGAATGTGTGGTTACAGCCCCCACTGGCTTCTTATCTTCCTAATAGGTACAAAATTAATTTGAAATGTCCTTTTTTTTGTTTTCTTTAATTTTCCATCTAATTTGGCTCATATTGACTCATGGCATACCTTAACACGGAATTACATTTCCATTTTGTTTTACATGTTATAGTTGCTAGGAAACACTTTTGTCCATTAAAGGTGTTCGCCGTACTTATATCTGGAGGCAAGATTATACTCCTTTCTGCAGCGAGTTTCAAATCCCTTGAACATCCCTAGACTATTCGGAATTGTTAACAAGCTTGAAAAATTCCCTACTCCAGTTCTCTAGCCATGTTAGCAGTGCCGTACACTACGCTTGTAAGGTGATCCCAGAGACACAAAAATCCAAATGATTTAGATCAGGTGAACTTGCAGAGCAAGGCACAGGACCGTCTCGACCTATCCATCGTATACCATATCTGCGCATTACATGTCTCACAGTAGTAGTAAAAAGTGCCGGTATGCTCCATCATGTACGTGCTCTGACGTTGCTCAAGGGCCACACCCTCAACCAATCTTGGAAGATGCTGCCGCAGAAACCAGAGGTATCATATCTCCGTCCATTTAGTTTACTTGGACGAATCTGTGGTCCAATGAAACGATCACCTAGTATTCCTAAACACACATTCAACGAGAGACGCTGTTGGTGCCTCAGGAATAGCATATTGATTTATCTCACGCAAAAAATGTGAATTACGGTAATAATTAAAAATACTTGATCTCTGTATTTAAACTAGTACCTGCAAAACGGACTACAGTCTATTGCATCCACTAGCAAAGGATCATTCTAGGATCAAAATTCGGATCACTTAGACGTTGAACTCGTTGGAGGTGATAAGGGTGCAGTGAACTACGATATAAATTTCTCCATACGCTACTGTGGTTTAGTGCAGGCACCTGTGTGGTAATTTTCATCGAAGTCCCTGGAGATAGTTGTACTGCTTACAACAATACATCCTCAGTCTGGCGTTGCGTACAGGATTACTTACCCCCTACCATGTACAAAGCTCCCCTGCTCTCTGAAGTACTGATGGACATTGTGACACTCGTAAATGTGCTACTTTCGGAGTATATTCTGGGTACAAAAGTGCAGCCTCCACCGTTAGCCCTACCATACATGAAATGCATGTCAGCATATAGTCCGTTGCTGTAAGGTTGTATTTTGACTGCAGTACAGCATAACTGGTACTCCTAAAACATGTGACTTGATTGCTACCTCTTGAGACTGTACCGATATCCGGCTTGTATAGTCTGTGATTTCAGTAAAATGCCACTTCTCGGCAAAGTTCAGGGCAAAATCGGACCGCGTCACTCAAGGAGTAAAGCACATTATGTTCAAACCGATCGTGCTGGTTCAGACGCAATTTCTTTGGCCCGCATTCGGGAGGGCTCGGCTTCGATTCCCGGTGATCGTCTACTCTGACCATGGTGTGGTTTTCCCCTGATCGCCTAGGCGAATGCCGGGGTGGTGTATTCTACCACGATTTCTCCTTTCTCTTATGTCCTTTCATTTCATCTCTCCCTTTCACGTTTCAGGTGCGTCTTCGGATCCTGCGGTGCTGACGGTCTCGTGAAGATGGTATAGTTGCTTGCGCATTATAAAGATTTCTCCCCGTGAACGCCAGGTGCATTGTCCCGCCCGTTAGGGTGGTATCGTCGCCCTCTTCGGGATTCTTCACCTTTAGTGGTGTGCGGACGCTCAAACTGGAAATATTAGGGACTTTTCTGGAACCCTGCGGACCTGCGACCTCCTACGGTTCCTTTACTCATTTTTGCCTCTCGGGGGTTATAGACTCAATAGATCAAGCTGATGCAGTGCCGAAGGGTCTCCCTCCGATAAACACATCCTACATGATGTTCGAAACATGAAATCACAGGCGGCTCGTTTATAGGACCCATGCTTGCTAGAGCTTTTTTTGTGCTGTTAGTCCTATCAGTTTGCGCTATCATTTATATGTTCTGTGTATACAGAATGTAATGTGTGAGTGCGTGTGCGTGTGTGTGTGTGTGTGTGTGTGCGCGCGTGCGTGATAAACATCACTAGCCTTCAAATTTAAAGTTTGTGTTTATTGCCTAAAGTAAAAAATGTGATTTTATATAATGTCGACTTGCTGAATCCGAATTTGCAATTGGTTTACTTCTATAACGTCAGAATTTTTTTTTTGCAAAATCACTTTACAGGCATTCTATAATTACTGAATTTCACTATAACCGTTTTCATTTCTCTTTTCTGTTAAAAACGCAAAAACAATATTTAAAAAACACAACTCACTGAAATGATGTGTGTGGTTGTTCACACATGTAACTAGACTATTATTGCCTTTCTTGTCTTGTTTACTTCACTATTGGATGTAAAAGTTAGCGCAATGTATTACACAAAAAATTACTCCCGTTGCTTCTTAATTGAGAAGTCCTCTTTCTCCTCCTCTTTCTTATGTTTATCCTCGGGTATATCACGATTTAACATCCAACAATAGTCAGCAAGCATACTGATGCTTCAGCGTCCCTGGTACCTCCTTTCGAACTCTTGCAGATCCTTGTGAAATCGATCGCTTTGTTCTTCACTAAAAATCCTAGTTTTTCGGGGAAATAATCTACATGAGAAAACAGGAAATGTATTTTCAAACTCAGGTTACAACCAAGTTCAAGCATGTTAACCACAATGTTTCGGTAATTGGGATCCTTGATGTTACCAATAAATTTTGAAACAACTTCACAGAAATTAATCCATGCTACTTTTTCCTTTTCATCCACAGTGTTTATAAATACTCCATCAGACATCAGTTTTCTTATATCAGGACTATTAAAAGTACCTTCTTTTAATTTTGCTCTAGATAGGATTGTAAACTACTCCCCTAGGTAATTGTAATAGTCTCCTTCCTTATTTAAAGCTTTTCGAACTGTTTTATTAAACCACGCTTAATGTGGAGAGGTGGCAGCACAACTTTCGAAGGACTCACAAGACTTTGGCGCACACCGTTCTTAGAACCGACTTCCAAATTTTCTCGAGGTAGCCAGACTTTCTTAGTCCAGTGTTCAACTCGTGCTCTGCTGTCCCACTGACAAAGAAAGCATGGGTATTTGGTAAAACCAGATTGTTGACCCAGCAGCAGAGTAAGAACTTTAAAATCGCCGCAAACTTGCCAGTTGTGTTCACTGTAACTTAAGTTGCAATAAACAGCAGTTGCAAATTTGCAAATGATTCTTTGAGGATCACTGCATAGGCGGCGGGTACTGAACCAAAAACATTTCCATTATGAAGTAGGACACCCTTTAAACTTCGCTTGGAAGCATCAATAAATAGTCTCCATTCACATGGGTCATAGTTTGGAAGTCCAAGTTGTAGCATACAAGTCCTTTTCTCATTACTGCAATATACAAGATATCCGACTTCGGAGGAAACGGTTTTAAAATCTATTTCGCGTCACCGTACCAAGAGAATGATGTGTCCGGGCAAAGCAGATTTTTTCTTGGAGTCTAGAAACTAACAACTCATAACTTTTTAGAGAGGGCAAGATTCCCTCACTAAGTAATGTGATTTACTCTAAAATATCCACGTTCTTCTGCAGACGATTCTGTTAGATAGTCACTGTCATTTGTCACAGTTTCCCTCACTTCTAGATCAGACTCTGATGATAAGTTTTCAAGATTTTCTGGTCGCACAGGGATTGGTACATCAGGTCCATAGAAAACAGGTAAAATGGCTGATCGAATAACTGGATACACAATCTGCTCTCTTATTACTTTCTCTACTACGTATAGTAAGTAGGGGAAGTATTGCATTCGACCCAAAAATTCGATACCGAGATTTCACCGGAAATACATGTTTTGAGACTCCCTGAATCCAAAAAAAGCATTTTTGGAAACATGTCCGTGTGTGTGTCTGTGTGTGTCCGTGTGTGTGTGTGTCTGTGAACAGCATAACTCAAAAACGAACAGTCGGATAAGCACTAAACTTGGTATTTAGGTTCAGTATCTTCCAGAGATGCGACACGAAGGTTTTCAAGAAAATCCCCCCACCCCAGACTACCCTTTGCATGGAACATTTTTCGAAAATTTTAATTTTCTCAAAAATGGCTCTAACGATTTTGATGAAAATATCATATGTTTAAGATAATGTCATGAGAAATGAAATGTATATCTCGAATTTTCTGGGAATGTCTCCAAAAGTATTCTTCATTGTGAACGACTTTTGCATAACTGGTAAACCATAAGAGATAGACAAAATTTTACTACACAAAAAATGTAGATCGCGTTAAAATACACAACTTATGTCATATTCATTTCTTTTGTTGAGTGAGCCGTTTTCGAGATATTGCTTGTTATTTCCTTAAATTTCCCAATACTTATACTTTTTCTCAAATGCGTTATTCATTTTTTTTGTCCTGGACATGCAAAGAGAATGGAATGCGCCACATAGCAACCAGCGTTAAAATATTTGACTATCGCTTAAAAGCTACCATATTGCCCTTGCATCTACAAGAAAATTACCAATAAGATTGACATCTCGATATCTCGATTAACATGAAGCATATGGAGAATAGGCGTTTGTAAAATTAGATTGTACAAGAGTAGAGAAAGTCATGTGAGTGTAACACATCAGATTTTTTTTAGAATTACACCCCTTCATATCACAAGAACATAAGTAGCGTCATTACTATGGTACATCTGCTCTCTCCAAACCATAGGTATTCCAAAAGATAGAGATGGTCTTCTGTCATTGAGCCAATGACGAAGTTCTTTAATACATACTACACATACTTTGTGTGATGCCCACGCTTTACTTTAGTCTCCAAGTTTTATTCCAAAATAGACATGATATGACTTCACAAACTCTGTATTATTACACCTCTACTTAAGCAATGTGTATTTCCCACATATACAGGATGTTTCAAAAATAGGACATATACTTAGGTATGAGTTCTCCATATGTAGGCAATAAAAGAAGTTCATTACAACATTTGTGCGGAAATGTTTGGTTTCTGAGTTATGGCCTTCCAAGCAGTGATATTCACTGGAACCTTTTTCTTCCCGCAGGTAGCTGCCGCCAGTCAGAAGATATTAACAGGACACTCTGACAGTTCATTCCGAGGCGAAGGGTACATTAAGTGTTATGTTTGGCGTTCGACTGAGCGACATGTACTCAAATCAGAAGCTGGCAGAAATGCACTTCATGTACGGTAAGGCGGACCGCAATGCTGCGCTGGCTCATCGCTTGTGTCCAGATCGGAAGGCATTTGAACGTCTTTAGCGCCGTTTGTGCGCTCATTGGTAGTTTACATCTCCTGGTTTGGGAAGGAGGCAACCAAGAGCTACAACTGCAGATGTAGAAGGGGAGATTCTGGATTCTGTGCACATGACTCCTATCAGTACACGAAAATTAGAATGTTCTCATACGACTGTCTGGAGACATTTGCGAGAGAAACAGGTGTATCCTTATCATTTGCAACGTTCAACATGCCCTGTCACCATCAGATTACCCTGTTCATTGATGCTCTGCCAGTGATTCGAGCAGCAGTGTGCTACAAATCCGAATTTTCCTGCGTTAGTATAATTTACAGATGAAGCACAGTTCACACGAGATGACATTACAAATTTCCACAATCAGCTTTAATGGGTATATGAAAATCCATATGCAATTGTTTCATCTCATTACTAAGTGCGGTTTACTCTCAACATGTGTGCCGGTATCATTTGTGGTCGGTTAGTTGGACCCCATGTCCTTGTAAGCAGATTTTAAGGGGCAGGCGTACACAAACTTCCTGGAAAACACCATACCTCATGTGTATGAAGACACTCCACTGAGCATTCGTCAACAAGATCACTTCTTGCATGATGGGTTCTTGCATACTTCAGTCGTACCGCTCGCCGGTACTTGGATCGAAGGTTTCCTGATCGATAGATGGCCCAATTTCTTGGCCACCACGCTCGCCTGATTTGAGCCCAGTCGATTTTTACAGTGGGGCCATTTAAAAACGTTGGTGTATTCGTCTCCGGTGCCTGACATGGAATCCCTTCAGAATGGAATTGTGGCAGGATGTGAGGAAATACGCAATGCTCCTGGAATTTGGGGTCGTGTTCGTACGCCATGAGACGTCGATGTGAGGCCTGTATTCAAGCAGGAGGTGGACCCTTTGAACATCTTCTGTAAAGAGAACTATCTGCGGTAAGAAATACGTTTCGGTGAATATCACTGTTCTGAAGGCCATAAGTCAGTAACCAAGCAGTTACAGACACTTGTTGCAATGGACTTTTGTCTACACATGGGGAATGTATACCTGAAATGACTCCCTCTATTTTTGAAACATCCTTAACAAAAGTGGTATGAATTATTTATACATTCTCGGTGCGACATGGTTAATACTTCCTTACTGAACTAAACCTTGCAACATTCTATTCCACAGTAGAGCTTCAAACTGATTTTATTTCCAAATGGAACACAGATTAATGAAATGTGAGAGGAACTGGACAGAATGTGTATGTTTTTATGAAGATAAGATAAAATGTGTCTGTCAACAAGGAGTGACTGATGTTTCTATATCCCACAAATAAACGTAGGCTAAAAAAAGGGCCACGTTATCGCCATCTAACTTCCTTATGCACATGCTCCCCTTATCAGATAAGAAACATCCGATGTCCCCGAGTTTTACTAACAACACCTTAAAAATATTTTGAATACATTTGGTTTTCACATCCTGACATACTAAAACTATTTATGCTTAAGTATTACAGTTTCGATAATTATGCTATATTTGTCACAATATATTATAAGAAAATTAAAATATTAAAAGAATGTACGTGGTAGGAACTTTCTGGTACTGAATTCGATTTCAGAGTGATAAAAATACCATAAAAGCATTCAAACTCTGGAGGCAGGAATTTCATCGCAGACTAGTGAATTTTAATGAAGATTCAGTTGAGTAGCTAGTAAGTAGAGAAGATATTGTATTCCAGAAATTTGATATCGAAATATATGATTTAAGACTCCCTGCATAAAAAAATAGAAAAATGTCTGTGTGTGCGTGTGTGTATGTGTGAACAGCATGTAGCGTGAAAGCGTTGTGCATCATTTGTAGCTGGAAAACGTTATTCCTCTGGTTGATGCCCTCTGCTGCAGTGTTCGTGTCCTCGGCTATTGCTGCTCGTCGGCTGCTGTATTCTCCATTCCTAATCACTACCTATTTAGCTAATTTCTTGGGTCTCGGGGTTTTTTCGTAGTGAGGCAAATTAAAATACACTGCATTTCCCTTAAAAATGTGACTTATTATCCAATAAATATTTAGGGGCGGCTAGCTTTACACATTATAACAATTCCCACCATTATAATAAACTAGGAGCCTAGTCTAACTGCACACGCTTCCCATCCAATGCACACACGTGCATTTGTCGTCCAGAGAGTATCACTGTGTGTTGCCGAGATTCCACAAGAGAAAGTGAAAATCTGGGGCTTTCTTCCCCTTTTTATACTTAAGTCTAGTGACGCTTACCTCCGCGCCTTAAAATATAACGACATTTCTAATTGGTCTTCAGACCGCGTTACCTTATTCTGTATGAGAATATACTGCTTCAAAGTTTTGCGCCTACGCGTCCTATGACGCGACCGGGAGCAGGTTCAATATCTGTCTCCTTCCTTTCTCTATCTGTCTCTTTCTATTTCTCCTTACTGCTATCAGTTCTGTGCTCATTAGCTTGGTGAAAGGTGGGCTCTACCTAAAATTATCTTTTGCCTGGAATTAGCTAGCTTCCCTGTTCCTTACTTATCTAAGTTACAATCTGCTTTTGTAAAATTCTTGGTTGCTAAATACTCTAACATATTTCTTGGTGAATTATCTTATTATGTACAATTCTTGTTTAATATTGATTTATACGTCTATGTACATATATATATATATATATATATATATATATATATATATATATATGTGCGTGTGTATGTGTGTGTGTCAAGCACAACTCAGAAACGAAAACTGGAATGTTGAGAAAGTGAAGTGGAATTTGTACACCTCTACAAGATGCATTCCCTAAAAGAACAAACAATATTGTGTTGTAGTTATTTATAGTAAAGCAACTTTATAGTACTTAAAGATTAAAAACCATGGTAATATTTTAATGTTCAGCTCTTACGTAATTAATTCAATATTTTTATTCGCAGGTAAGTGCTCGGCGAAACAGCTTAGACTTGACGTCCGGACGCCAGAGGTAATTATAACTACTTACTTAAATTTTCTTTAGAATTTAAGTAGATTTTGGCGTATAGAAAAATAACGTGTATGCTTTTTGGAGGAAGCGTTGCGGAATTACATTGAGGAGAGCAGCAGTAGAACACTATAGTTATGCCTCTACCGGTGTGATTATACTGGTTTTCGTTGTGTAGTTTCTGCTACAATATATATATATATATATATATATATACATATATATTAGGTCTTTCAACAAGAGTGCCCTATCTTTGAACTTAAATAAAACACGTTCTATAAATGATAGAGGTTTATTCCTTTTTTATTTTGGAACATAATTAATGTTATTACGTGTGGAAGAGAACATCAGTTAAGTGACCGCCGCGTCTTCGTTGGGTTGCCGTATACCGTTGACCCAATTTTCAATGACAAAAGAACGTAAATTAGGTTCAACATCACAAGTAACACGCGTGATGTTATTCATAAGATCATTTACTGTTTCTGGCTTGTTGACATAAACTCGAGATTTAACATAACCCCACAAGAAGTAATCCAACGGCGTTAAATCACATGACCTCGGGGTCCAGTTAACATCACCACCACGGGAAATGATGAAACCTCTGAACTACTCCTTCAAAAGATCGATTGTTTCGAGAGCAGAATGATATGTGGCACCATCTTGCTGGAACCAGATGTTTCTGGGATCCATGCCATCCAATTGAGGCCAAAAATACTCCCTTATAAGAGCCCGGTATCTTTCTCCATTGACAGTTAAAGTTTCTCCATCTTCATCTTGGAAAAAATATGGACCAATGATTCCACTATACCAAAATCCACACTACACAGTAACCTTTTGGGGATGAAATGGTCGTTCTTTAATCTGCATTGGATTGTGGTTTCTTCATTAGCGGCAATTTTGTTTGTTAATACAACCATCCATCCAAAAGTGGGATCGTCGCTGAAGATGATTTTTCGACGAAAATCCGGGTCAGCTTCCAATTGCTCCATAGCCCAGTCAGCGAATACACGGCGCAACCTATGGTCGTTGGGCTTTAGTTCTTGAGTTAACATCATTTTGTAAGCGTGAAACTTCAAGTCCAGATGCAGAATTCGCCAAGTTGTGGTCGGCGAAAGCCCCAATTCTTGCGCTCGACGAGCAATTGATTTGTTTCCGTTCTCGCGTACACTCTCACGAACGGCGCCTATGTTTTCGTTGGAGCGCTTACATCGATTACGTACAGGCGTTCTTTGATCATTGACAGAACCGCTTCTTTCAAATTTATCGATCAAACGCCGAATCGTTCTCTCGCAGGGACGATTATGCACACCGTAAACTTCACGCAATACACGGAAGGTTTGGCGAATAGATGATCCATTTTGATAATAAATTTTCACAATTTCTACGCGTTGCTGAATGCTGTAACGTTCCATGGCTATTTGTCAATAACAACTGTAACCACATGAAAAAAATGACTGTTGTAACTCAATAACAACGGCAGCTATCACGTTACAGATAGGACACTTGTTGAAAGACCCATATATATATATATATATGCAGTAGCTATTAGGAGATAATCCAATGAATATTAAATTATTACATGCTTCCTGTGCTGAATTTGGGCTTTATTGTGAGAGCCTCTTGTCAATGGAATTACTGACCAAACATTTCGGCTCACTACTATGCACTACTATGCTGAAATGTCTATTGCAAGCTTCTAGCGTTGTTTAAACACTATTATAATAATAATAATAATAATAATTATTATTATTATTATTACTATTATTATTGCATAAGTACATTTGTTCTTTGGAACATATTTCTCCCTCTATACGAGGAAAACCGGCAACATTAATTTCAGTATCGACCTCAAAAATAAATATAAGCATCTTAATTAAATTAAATTGAGTTTTATTTATGGACGCTCTTTAACTATTATGCTCCTTAGCGTCCCGCTCTATATTGAGCGTGAAAGACCGATAATTTTGCTCAGAGGCCTCTTTATTAGGCTTGAGGTTCTTTTACTTGCCGTAAATCTACAACACGGGACCACCGGCTTTACTTCCCTTCCGAAGGAAGCCATGCTAAGGATTCCATCGTCCTCGGCTGGATTTGAGCCCGCGACCTCGGCAACTAGAAGCTAGCATTGTAACCACTACACCACGGAGGACGACTATAAACTTCTTAGAATTGTATGTTATCTCGCTTGGAAAGTATTCCTTCAGGACATCGCAAGTAGTGCAAAAGCTTTTAAGAAATGGAAATTTCTTAACGAAAGTGCATAAACCTTTTGTGTGTAGAATAAAAAGTCATTACCTATTTCTTGAATGAATAAAGCCAATATTAACAAATACGAGATGCGTTAAAATTCTATTGAAGAGGGGGTTCTCAAAGGACCACAGTTTGTGAAAACACGTTACTCATTTGCATACATTATGATAGTTTTATGTAACTTTTTATAAACTTGTTCTCTTCATTTCGTGGAATACTTTGCTTGTGTCTTGTCAGTATTATTGTCGAAACTTCCTTTGTTTGATGAAATATCATGAGTGATCATTACACGTCAGATTTTCTTACTGCCAAACGTTCAAAATGCTCTTCCTGACGCTGGCTGAGCAATTAACACATTTTTGCACATTTAGCTACATACGCCATGCTGTAGTAAACCACGCAGCTTTATCTTGTGCTTTTCAATAGAGTTTGCCACTGTGACGTAGAAACTAGCATCAGCCATATGTATGTAACAGAGAACAATACCTCTTTTGTTTAGCACAAGCAGAATCGTGGAACGTGTTAAACATCCGTTCGCATTTAGCTGCAGAGTATTCTGGAGTGGGAAGAACTTTAGTAACAAAATTCTACCTACTCTCGCCTATTTGATTACTGCTGTTTTAGTTCATACCTCTGTCGAGTATATAATTGCAGTTTTAGCACATGTTTGTATGATATGAAGACGGCAGAACGGTTCGAAACATGAGCGAAACGACTTGAAAAATGTCCACATTTGTGAATTGCGGCGCCTCGAATTATGACTCATTGATATTCTCTGAATGTGGAAACAGTGTATAAATATTCTGAGGAGAAGGTTTCACCACGACTTTACCTTCTACAACTATTGTTTTCAAGTGACAGTAATAAACATTTCTTCTTGAGGTCACTGAGAGTCTTCACACCATTTATCTTGAAGCACTGCCACTGCAGGTTAAGAGCAGGGAAAACATGCAATTTCATACTCTAAAATAAGGTATTAACATTGTAGAAATAATTAATTTTGTCTCGGTTTTGTAAAAATTAAAATTGTTGGCTTTTTGAAATATGCTGCTATTTTACACGACACGACTTTTTATTAACTAGATTTCCCAGACAATCCAGACAGTTTTCTAGGAAAATACAAACGACCAGTATGCAAAAGGTCTGAGGTAATAACTGAGTGAAATTCTGAGGACATCCGGAAAAGTCATTTTTACTACATCAGATTTTCTCTTGGAAACTAATCCATCGTACTTGATTTAACAAAGCACCTTAAGGTAAAAGGCAACAGTGGCTACACAACAGCACAAGAAAATGTCAACATTTTTATTACTTTCTCTACTAGGTATAGTAAGTAGAGGAAGTATTGTATTCCACCCAAAAATTCCATACCGAATTTCACCGAAAATACATGTTTTGAGGCTCCCTGAATCAAGATAAAGCATTTTCGGAAACATGTTCGTGTGTATGTGTGTGTATGTGTGTCTGTAGAAGCATAACTCGAAAACGAAAAGTCGGATAAATACCAAAGTTGGTATTTAGGTTCAGTATTTTAAAGATTCATCACGAAGATTTTCAAGAAAGTTCCCTCACCCCAAACTACGCCTTACATAGAACATTTTTCAATTTTTTTTATTTATAAAAAATGGCTCAAACGAATTTGATTAAAATATCATATATGAAATATATTTACATGACAAATAAAATGTATGTCTTGAATTTTCGGGGAATAGTCTATGAAGTCCTCTTCACTTGAAAGAACTTTTGTATAACTGGTAAACATTAAGCGATAGACAAAAACGTACTACACAAAAAGTGTAGATCTCTTTGAAGCATGCAATTTATTTCAAATACCTTTTTTGTGGTATAAACCGTTTTTGAGATATCCGTTATTAAAGGTTCGATTTGCTCATTTCTTGGTCATTCTCCTAAAGTCCTTTCAGCATTCAGTTGTTTCTCGCGATTGCATGTAAACAGTGTGGAATTATAAGGTAGCGTATAGTGTCCAGTTTTTAAACATTTGACTCTCGCTTTTCTCTTTTATTTATAACGAAATATGTAATGTAATTATTTCTACAAAGGTTTATTTGGATTAAAATGTAGTAGATAGAAAAATAAGTTTGAGTAATAATAATTTGTGTACGCATTAATAAACGATAGAGGGTGGAATAAGTCATGTGAATGTATCACATCAGAATTTTTTTGTTATATTATGGTTTGTTGGATATTTTCATGTTACACATAATCGGCAACTTAAAATTATTGATCACGTTTTAACCTAGCGCGTTGTTCCATTAAACTGGCAACAACTTGACACAACGCTGCTAGCACATCTCGATCATATCTTCCTAAGCAAAACTTGCACACGCGTTATCGCTAGCTAGTATAGCCCACTAAACAGTTTTCCGAACTTTGTTCACTACTTATCTATGAATTCTGACAATTCACTCGTTGCACAGCAAAATCAAGCACTTCTGAATACATGCTATACAGAGGAGCTGAACTCTAGAGCGCTGATGTTATAGTTTTACAAAAGTTAAAGAACTTGTAATATCGAGTTTTCTCGGCTAATTAAGTCAAAATCATTAGCAATTTCAAGAATGGGAAAATGTATGTTTAGATACATATATTATTTAAAATTGAGCTCAGAATAATTTTCATGACTGATTAAAAATCAGTCTGATGTGTTACACTCACATGACTTTCTCTACTCTTGTACAAACTATTTTTACAAACGCTTATTCTCCATCGACTTCATGTTAATCGAGATAAACATTTGCAGAAACTATCTTATTGCTAATTTTTTTGTAAGTGCAAAGGGAATATGGTAGACTTTAAGAGATAGTTAAATCTTTTAAGAGTTGGTTGCTATGTGGAGCATTCTATTCTATTTGCATCTTTTTTTATGTTCTTGACATGCAAAGAGAATTACATTTTACACATAGCGATCAGTTCTAAAAATATTTGACTATCGCTTAAGGCCTACTATGTTCCCCTTGTGTTGTATTTGCAAGGGCAATATGGAAATACAGTAGCCTTTAAGCATAGACATTTATCTCTGAATAGCTGGTTGCTAGGTGCAGCACCATTCTCTTTGCCACAGATTAATACTCTTTGCATATCCAACACAAAAAAAATGAATAACGAATTTCCATTTGAGAAAAAGTATAAGCATTGGAAAATTTAAGGGAATAACAAGCAATATCTCGAAAATGGTTCACTCAACAACAAAAATGTATATCATAAATTGTGTATTTTAACCCGATCTACATTTTTTGTGTAGTAAAACTTTGTCTATCTCTTACGGTTTACCAGTTATGCAAAAGTCATTGACAATGAAGAATACTTTTGGAGACATTCCCAGAAAATTCGAGATGTACCATTCATTTGCCATAAAATGTCTTAAACTTATGGTATTTTATTCAAAATCGTTAGAGCCATTTTTGAGAAAATTAAAATTTTCGAAAAATGTTCCATATAAAGGGTAATCTGGGTTGGGGAATTTTCTTGAAAACCTTCGTGTCGCATCTCTGGAAGATGCTGAACCTAAATATCAAGTTTGGTGTTTATCCGAGTGTTCGTTTCTGAGTTATGCTGTTCACAGACACACACTCACAGACACACGGACAGTATCCAAAAAATTCTTTATATGCATTCAGTGCACCTCAAAACATGTATTTCCCGTGAAATCTCGGTATCGAATTTTTGAGTGAAATGCAATACTTCCCCTACTTACTATACGTAGTAGAGAAAGTAATGTGTGTTGTACCAATTATGCATAGTCAATAAACAAATCAAGACTTTTACTTCAAGGACAAGGTGGGTTTACTCTCTTAAGGGCATCAGTGATCTATTTTTCACAACAAAGTCAGCATTTTCACACATGAAAAATGACAACGTTTTACTCTTAGGATCTTTGTATGCAAAGTATGTCTGACAAATTACATTTGTTGGATCACAAAAATATAATAAAGTAGTTGCATTAATTTTAATCTTTAAACCCTTTGAGCTGTGTGAAAGCAGGTTTGATTGTGTATAATGGTAACGCTCTGAAAGAACAGTTAACTATTCATGATTGTGGGTATTTTCATCTTAGGTGAATTAGAAATTTTTCCTGTTTTCCACATTTATACACTTGCTAGGTGGGCTAACAACATACCGAGTCCATTGCGTAACTGAACCAACGGATATGTGCATGATTTATGGCTCTATGGATATGCGAGGCGAACTTTTATTGTTATATTTCCTCTGTTGCAGTGATATCACTGCAAGGTTTCGGTGCTATTTTTCATTGAAGTTACAGCTGTTAAATTGTAATGGTATTTGCTGAGTATGTATGTCTGGTTTGTCACCTTCCTTGTATAAAATAGTTCACAAAGCGAACATTTGCTTTTCGTACGAAAGCCAAAGCGTTGCAACGCTTTGTTTGGGATATCCTGTGTCGTAGATAACAATGGATTGTGTTGTTTGCCTTTCACGGATTTATTCACAGATTCTAATTCACCTAAGATCAATTCAGCTTCAATCATTAACAGTTACACTCTGTTAATTCAGAGTGTTACAGCCAACTTTCACACACATCAATGATTAAGGTTTATATAACTATGAACAGAACTACCCGGCTTTGTCCGGGGTTTAGACGGTTTTGGTAAAACATAAATTTTCCAAGTATTTGTTTATTTACACTTTAATGAATTAAAGCAATTAGAATATTGCTGACATTCAATTCCTGTAATTCGATCACTTCATCTTCATTGTCAAATTTCCCATTCGAACTGGAAATCTCCTAAACTGCCTCTCATACAAAACTTTCCAAACTATCCCCATTAGGGGTGGCGTTTTAATTTACCAACCTTATAAAAATGAAGAGAGCAACATTATAACCTTTTATTATTGAGAAAGCAGGCTATTCGTGCTAAATATCCTCAAAATTGCCTTCCCCGAACATTCTTCAGCCCCTCTCCCTTTGGGGTGGTTTTTACTACAGCTCCCCTAAAGGAATGGCGAGAATATGCTATATACGTTTATTTCACAAAAGAATTGAGAAAAAGGCCTGTTCATGCTAAAAGCCTTCTGCCGAACGCTTTCCGCTCCCCTTTCCGTAAGAAATGTTTCTTTCGTGATAGCATTCCTACAGCACTTTTACCCTTATCCCCCTAAAGAATATGTGTGCTAATTTTCCTACTCATACTAAAAGTCTTCCAAAGTTCCTCCCACCGAACACCTTTCAACTCTATCTCCCTTTAGGGGTGGTTTTTTGAGTAGTATTTATATTTTCATTTAGCAAAAGTATTGAGAAAACAGGCCCAATTCGTGCTGATATCCCTCAAAATTGTCTCCCATATAACACTTTCCACCGCCTCTTCTGTTGGGGGTGGCTTTTTGTGATAGAAACTCCACAGTACTACTTTTATCCTAAAGAATATAGGTATGTGACAAATTTCCAATGTATATTGAAAATTTTCCTCACTGCCTCCCATCGAAGAATTTTCAATCCTATCTGCCATTAGGGGTGTTTTCTCACATTATCAACCCCAAAAGAATGAATAGAGCAACATTTATACTTTTAGAATTGAGAAAAAAGGCAATTCCTGCTGAATATCCTCAAAATCATGATTTATATCTTGTTTCACAAAGTATTGAGAAAGGAGGCCAGTTCGCGCTTAAAAAACCCCCACTTTCCGCTATCTCTTCCGTTAAGTTTACTTTTTATAATATCGCTACAGTATTTTCTACTCTTGTTTTAAAAAAAATATGTGTCAAATTTGGTCGAAATCGATTCAAGGATGTAGGAGCCTATAATAGAAAACAAGTGTTCAGTGCAGGAAATATGCATTTTACTTTACATGGCAACTGGAAAAGAATTAGAAATAACGCCATTGGCAAGGAAGCCTTTAAAAATACACCTAGGCGACGAGGTTGCACGCTGGGCATCCAGCACACTATACAAAGCCCTTGCACAAGTGATCTGCTACATTTTAGAAGTTGATGAGAAACTATTACCACGCCAATGACGACAACTTCGAGTCATCGGTTGCAAGATTCGTAATAATTACTTTCATAATGGAAGCCAGTGATTAACACACCTCTTCTCTACACTGGTGGTGTGGGGCTTTCGTGATTATGGCTGCTGCAGATCTGGTACAGATTTCAGTGGTCATGACTATAGTTTTACGCCAAATGAACTCAAATACAGAGAGCTAAAGCAGTACTAAAATGGTCTTGAAGTTGATATGACTGTGTGATGTCGCCGTTATGGCTACCGTAGAGACTCGGTAGTAAAACATTTTATGAAGCAATTAAAACTGAAGAGCGTAAAGATTTTATTTCAAAATGAAAATGACGTATTGGTCGGCCCAGAGACAACATACTGCCCTACCTTGACCCATGTCGTCAAAGTGATAAATTTGTCAGATTGATGAGAGATGATGGAAAAAACAGCAATTGCTCCCCTGCTTTATCAATTAAAAATAAAGACCACTAGAGAGGGAGGGAGAGGGAGAGAGAGAGAGAGAGAGAGAGAGAGAATGTCAGATTTGAGAAATTTAATGCGTCAGTTTCAGCGACACGTAATTTTTGATATCGCACTCTTTCCAATGTTGAGACATGTCAGCCTGTGGTCACATAGATAAAATAGTCTCTTTTCTTTTGTCATCGTCGCCACTCCTACCATAACTATCACCATCACCACCATTAGGTTCGTCCTCCGTGGTGTAGTGGTTCCCGAGGTCGGATGGCGATGGATTTTTTCGGGGTAAAAATCCTTAGCATGGCTTCTTTCGGAAGGGAAGTAAAGCCGGTGGTCCCGTGTCGTAGATTTACGGCACGTAAAAGAATCTCAAGCCTGATAAAGAGGCCTCTAGCAAAATTACTGGTCTTTCAGGCCCAACATGGAATGGGACGCTAAGGACCACAGCAGTTAAAGAGCGTCCATAAAGAAAACTCAATTTCATTTTTACCACAATCAGTGCATATTTCGCTCATATAGGAATATTTAAAGTAATCCATCTTCGAGGTCGTCCCGTGCTTCTCGAGTGTACCAGATAAATAGCGGCACGGGCGCCCCAATGGCCGTTCTCTATACATCATACTGTATAAGTAGATCAGAATCTTATTGCCGCAAATAGTATACAAAAATTATATTTTAATATGTTGTTTTTTGTTTTTTTCTGCGGCCATCCGAACACCGAGCTAAATTGGCGGACACCTCGGGAAATCTAGAACGCCTGGTTACTCTAACTAGGAAGTGTTTCTTATAGGCAGTAGACGTGATTACATTTACATCAAATATTTAATTTAATTCAATTCTCACAGCCCTCATTGCTGCAAAGCTCTTCTGATTTAAGTGGTATTTAATTTTTCACTATTACACAACTATAATAAAACATAGTATTCTAATATGTTTATGGTTTGTTGAGAATAATCATGGTTGCAATTAAATAGATATGATGCAATTAAAATCGCAATTATATTAATAGGTTGATATGTCTTAATAAACAATTATTAAGGAGAAAATTAAAGGTTACTCTGTTTTCTATATTTCGTTTTTTAAAATCTTGCAAATAATTAACAAAATGTTATATTATTTTAAATCAGTGCTGTAAATAAAAGCTTCTGCATTTTACATTTTATCTAAATTAACATTCTGATAACGTATACATTGTTACGAGCGACTATTTCATTGAGCGATATTGCGAAGAGTGCTGCCGGTAAGTAATGACCGTCATTTTAAGGAATATTTTCGTCACTGTATTGATACATTTATGTCTCCAGACGCAACAAATTGATATTAATGAACAGAACATTTTCTTCACTTCTGTACATAAAATATTTTGAATATGAGCCCTCTTGGTAAATTTACACACGTTTACAGGTTGCTACAAGACACACTATAACATATTGTCTATTCAGAGTGTTTTGAGACAGTGGAAAGGGGAGATAAGGAATTCGCGAGGCCGCACGGTACGAGAACAAAGATCCGCCACACGAGGCCGACCTTGCCATGACTAACAGGTTTTCTATCTGCGCCTACTGTCTCAAAAGACTCTGAACAGACAATAGCATCGATATTGCTCTAGTGATTTGCAGATCATGCATAGTCCGTGCTAAGACAGACATTTACTTACACTCTACTTGCAATAAACCTCCGCATTGTTTGCAAAAGAAAAAAAAATCTGATGTGATACATACACATGGCTTGTTTTTCCTCTATCATTTATTAGTGCCTATACAAATTATCCTTTCTCAAGCTTATTTTTCTATGTACTTCATTTTAATAGAAATAAACATTTGCAGAAATAGCTACATTATACATTTCGTTATAGACACAAAGGAATTAAGAACAGGGTGTTATAAGCTGGCCTTAAAATTCCATACTGTTTGCATGCAATCGCCAGAAACAACTGAATGGATATCTCAGAAGCACTTATGCCCAAAAGAAGATTTGAAATAAATTGTGTGTTTTAAAGTTATATACATTTTTTTGTGTAGTACATTTTCGTCCATCGCTTAACGTTTACCAGTTGTAGAGGATTATAAAAAATTCCTTCCGAATGAAGAGGACTTTACAGGCTATTCCCAGAAAATTCAAGATATACACTTTATTTGTCATGTAAATATCTTTAATATATGGTGTTTTAATCAAATTAGTTAGTCCTTTTTAGAAAATCAAAATTTTCGAAAAATGTTCCATGTAAAGGGTAGTTTAGGGTAAAGGGATTTTCTTTAAAATCTTCATGTCACATCTTTGGAAGATACTAGACTTAAGTACCAAGTTTGGTGTTGATCCGACTATTCGTTTTTGAGTTATGCTGTTCACAGACACACTGACATACACGCGGACATACACACGGATCGTTTACTAAAAATGCTTCATTGGAATTCAGGGGACATCAAAACATGTATTTCCGGTGAAATCTCGACATCAAATATTTGGGTGGAATACAATACTCTACGTAGTAGAGAAAGTAAAAAGAATTATGGTATAATATGTAATGGTTGGTGCCATTTTCTATATCGAAATTATACCAAACCTTTGAGTAACTTATGCTTGAAATTGGTAATAATTGATATTAATCCTGCAATACCACCCGATAAATAGGTGCCGTAGGATTGTGCAATCATTTGCACCATAATTACATTCATTTTCTCGAAATATCTCATTCGCTGAAAAAAAAAAAATTCCTGTGGTTGCATTCACATGTCTGTCTATACCTACTATTGTTTATTTTGTATCTAGCTTCTACACATCATTCTTACAAAACTTTTTGGTCTATCTACTTCGTCTTAATCGAGGTAGATGTTAGCAGAATTAGTTTCATTACATATTTCGATGTATATACAAGAGGGATGCATAAAACGAAGTGATAGTCATATGTTCAAAACGGAGTCGCTATATACTGGCCTTAAAATTCGACGACATCGTGAGAAACAATGGATGATCATTTAAAACGACAAGTAGGTATTGAAAAAATTATTGAAACCAATAACGACTATCTCGGAAACAGCAAAGGAACTGAAAGGTTATTTGAAATAGATTTTAAATATTAAAGAAATTTACATTTTATAGTAAATTTTTGTCTATCGTGGTTTTTCTGTTTTACAAAATGTTACAAATTTCCCTCCAAAAGAAGAGGACTTCACAGGCTATTCTCGGAAAATTAATGATGCGTATTTTATTTGTCATATCTTAAATATATGATATTTTAATAAAAAATGAACGAGCGAGGTGGCCTCCCGAATGACTCGCCATCAGGAGGCCGTGGGTTAGTTTCCCACGGCCGACCTTCCTGACGCATGGTTTTCTTTCGGAGTTTCACCAGGTCGTTAGGCGACTATAGGGAAGGTTAATTACTCCCACAAATTTCTCGTCCCTCCATTTTACCTCCTTTTTCATTTCACTTCACCTTTCATCTGCTTGGTTGTTTCAGAGTTGCAAGTGTTGGCGGGAGTCTCGGCGTTGCATGGCAGGGGAAAAGGATGCTCTCTGTAACACTTCGTCCCCGGAATGGGGCGATCTTTGAGTCTCGAGCTCCACAGTGATGTACAAGCCTGCAGGGGGAAGGGGAGCCGGTTGTACTAGCTGCCACCGGGGGAGTTGCAAACTGAAAAATCTAGGGACTCTGCCATCTGCCTTGTCATGTCTTCTGTTCCGGCCGCATTCCGTCTACACTTACCTCACCCCCTCCCTTCCGGGGGTGCCCCGCACAAAGGATCTCCTTAGGTCGAAGTGCCAAGTCCGACTCCGCTTCTAGTCCTAGTCCTAATCAAAACCTTGGCTATTTTTGCAAAAATTAAAAATATCAACAACAAAATGTCCATGTAAAGTGTAGTCTGGAATAGGGGAATTTTCTTGAAAATAAGAGATAAACGTTCCTTATACATTTATGCATTTCGTTGCAGGTATAAGAAGAAAACAGTAAGCCAAAGCGATAGTCATATTTTTAAAAACCGGATTACTATGTGATGGATTTGAAATTCCATACTCCTTTCTTGACCGCGTGGGGAAGAAAAAAGAAGAATATAAGTATCTGAAAATTTAAACCAATAACAAATATTTCGGAAATAGTTAATGCTCCAAAAAGTTTTATTTGAGAAGCATTGTGCTACTTTTTTGTGTAGTAAGATTTGTCTTGTGATTCTGTCCATTTCTTACGGTATACCAGTTAAACAAAAGTCTCCAGAATGAAAAGGTCTTCACAGGTTATTCCCATAAAATTCAAGATATACACCTGTAATATAAATATATTAAACATATGGTATTTTAATAAAAATTGTTACAGCCATTTTTGAGAAAATGAAAAATAACGAAATCTTCATACAAAGGGTAGTTTGACGTAGGGGGTATTTTCTTGAAAATCTTCGTGTCGCATCCTTGAAAGATACTGAACTTGAATACCAAGTTTGGTATTTATCTGAGGTTTCGTTTTTTATTTATGTTGTTCATAGATACAGACATTCACACAGACATTTTTAAAAATGCTTTATATATTTATTTATTTATACAGGGGGCTGTCGATATCAATTTTTTGGGAGGTGCTATAAGGTAATCAGTAGATAGAGAACGTAAGCATTGCTACTTTTCGAATCCTGACAAATGTTTCTTCAATTGGTCAGTTTCCTCTGCCACTCATTCTACAATTTTCTTTATCATGTACTTATTCATAATCACGCATGTAACACGCCGAAATGCTAGCCTCTAGTTCCTGAGATCGCGGGTTCAAACCCGGCGGAAGGCTATGGAATTTTTTCGGGCGTAAAAATCCTTAGCATGGCTTCCTCCGGAAGGGAAGTAAAGCTGGTGGCCCCGTGTCGTAGATTTACGGCACGTAAAAGAACCTCAAGCCTGATAAAAAGCCCCGTGAGCAAAATTACGGGTCTTTCACGCCCAATGTGACGCTAAGGAGCACAGCAGTTAAAGAGCGTCCATAAATAAAACTCAGTTTTTAACACGCCGAACAAATAATCGAAGCATATTCATGAATCGATTACTTGAATTCAAATTTGTTACTGGCTGTTAGGTAAGAGTATGAGTGACACGGGAAATTTTCTAACCGATTTATTTGAAATATTTTCATTCAAATAGTTAACAAGGGAAACTTTCCATTTGCTAATAAAATTATCTCTCTAACAAAGGATCGACGTATTGCAAAAATATGGCAGCCAAAGATTAACTTCTTCTGCAGGAGAAATTATAATTTCCCCTTCTTGTTCTCTAAAATTTCAGCACTGGTTTATCATCATATCAACACTGGTATACTGGAGAGTGAAAAAGCTTCTTATGCAGTTATAGAAAATGAAGTACATAGTTGAGCGAGTATTTGGTACTTAGTTTAAAACACTGTTTTGGGACAAATTTTCTTTTTAAAGAAACTTGCAATACGCTATTCAAAGGAAGCTAATAGTGAAAATCTTAAGGTTGCATAAGTGTAAATTGTGTGAAAAACAAAGGCGCAAGCACGCAAACCACACACACATACACACATACATGATTCATTTTACTTGTAAAACCTCAAAAACATAATTACTGTAATTTAAAAATTTTGATATATTACATTCACATGACTTTTCTGACTTTTATCTTTATTAATGGGTACACAAACTATTCTTACGAAAGCTTATTTTTCTATCTACTGCATTTTAATCCAAATAAACCTTTGCAAAAATGTCTACATTGCACATTTCGTTATAGATACAAATAAAACAGCGATAATCAAATGTTTAAGAACTGGACGCTGCATGCTGGCTTTAAATTTTCATAGAGATTTGATGCAGTAATTTGTATAATAAATTATTTAAATGTAAAGAATGATTATGGTATGAATATGCATTTTTGTGTCATTGATTTAAGATGTTTGTTGATTGTAATTATTGTTGGGAAGTAAGTTTATACTGTCTTACTGAAACTGACAATAATAGCGTGCAATAATGCAGCGAGGGGGTGAGTTGTTTATCATTATTGGAAACGAGGAAGTTACGTAATGTTGGCGCGTTTTCCTTTAGAATCTTCTGGAACATTTCCCTAGATCATATGTATTCATAATTTTCATTGGATATAAAAATAGACGCTAATGTTGGCGCGTTTTATTAGCCAATTGCAGCTCAGTTATAATCTTTAGGCATATGGGGGTGTATGAGTATAAAAGGGCTAGGTTAGAGATAGACCCCGTCCCACAGCCAAGGGTCAGGACCTCCGGTCCGGCACCCAGGGCCGACATGGCTCGTACAGGCGCCTCCCTCGCGGAGGTCCGGTCCTCTGCGAACAGCCGAAGGGCAACCGCGCCGACCCTTGACCCCAACGACGGGCAAGTACCAGGACCCAGCTCCTTCTCCTCTCCCATACTGGGAGACTCAATCAAAGGTAGGTCCAAGGGATCTAAGAGGAAGGCTACGGCCCCTCAGAAGATCACTGCCGGTGTAACGCCAGCAAATCCCTCTCACCCCTCCTACACCCCTCTGCCTGATTCGGAGGAGGAGGAGTCCGATCTCGACGGCTTCACTGTCGTCGGGGGAAGGAAAAGGGCACCCCCGGGTTCCAAACCCAACTCGGGAGCTAGCTTGCAGCAACCACCACCACAGGTTACCCAACAACCCCCATCCAAAAGGGGGGCCAAACTACCGCCGATCATAGCGGACTCCTTCAGAGACCATGTAGGAGTAATGCGGCGGCTGGCGTCCAAGATCGCGGGCGGCTTTGAAGCCAGAAGAAAACCACATAAGGTCCACTTGCAGACCTTCACGCCCGAGGACTTCGAGGCGGCCAAGCAAGTCCTGAGGGACCTACAGATCCCCTTCTATTCCTACTCTCCGCAGCGCCCACATGTGGAGCGCCGAGTCATACGTGGGCTTGACTCTGAGTGCCACCCAGACGACGTCAGGGCTGCGCTCTCAGAAGAGCACAACATCGTCGCTTCGGCTGTGGCACAGCTGAGGAAGACAATTATCACTGAGGAAGGCCCAGTGAAAGTTCCGATGCCTCTCTACCTCGTCGTTGTAGACAAGGTCCCTGGCGAGGAGACACAGCCCATCGACGCTGTTCGGGTGCTCTTCCACACGGTCGTGAAAGTTGAACGCTTTTACGGCCAAGGTGGACCAGTGCAGTGCCACAGATGTATGGGTTTCCACCACTCGAGCCTGGCGTGTGAGCGCAAGCTTGCCTGCCTGCGATGTGCTGGACCCCATCTTCTGCGGGACTGTGACAAAGCGCCCGAGGAGAAGACTTGTGCTAACTGCCGCCAGGACCACGTCAGCGTTTACAAGGGCTGCGTGGCGAGGCAGAGGATAATCGAGAGCCGCCGACAAGGAGCACCGGTACCGGCTGCAGTCCGACCGGGAGTCTCCTTTGCGGCCGCTCTCAAGAAGGCGGAGACAACGCTGCAAGGTGTGGAGGGAGCTTCGGCTCAGGAAGTGAGCGCTGCAGTGGCGCCAACAACACCGGCGACGACGGCGACCTTACCAGAGGAAGTGCCACAGCCGGGACAACAACAACGTCAGTCAGATCGACGTAAGAAAAACAAAAAGAAGAGAAACAGCAAGAAAGGTCCTGCCTCTAACACCGAGACGGGCCAACCACAGGCCCCGGCTGCTCAACAGCCACAAGCCCCGCCCACAGTGGCGGCACAACAACCAACGGCAGTGACCGCAACACCGGCTACTGCCACGACAGATACACCAGCGCTCCCAGCTACATCGACGGTCTCAATGACCGGCTTTGGAGACACAATTTCACAGAGCGACATGGAAGAATTCCGGGCCCTATCCCTGTGGTTCGGTGACCTTATCAAAAGGGCCCTACCTGCACTCCGGACCTGCAAACTGCAGCTAGCCAACCCGCAGTTGAGCCCCATACAAAAGCATAAAGTCATGCTCGAAACGCTGGAGCATTTGTTCCCTAACTCCGCTTCGTAATGGCCGCCAGACTTGTCCGGAGGCCATTACGAGCTGCGTTCTGGAACGCAAACGGATTAAGGGGGCATTATCCCAGCGTACTTGAGTTTGTCAACTCCTACGGAATTGATATTCTAATGGTCTGTGAAACACACTTGATTGGTGGTACTAACTTTTCGCTGCCAAGTTACGTCACCCATCGGCAAGATCGGGTCGGCCGACCGGGGGGCGGTACAGCTATCCTCATCAAAAACCATATCACGCATACACCCTTCCCTCTCCCTCCACTACAGCACGTGGAAGCCTGTGCCATTCGGCTTGCCATTGGCGGGCTAGACACTTTGCTGATAGCGGTTTATGACCCCCCAGACCATCGCTTCTATGAAGCAGATTACCGAACCCTACTCAACCTACACCCAGTGGTTTGCATTGCAGGAGACCTCAACGCGAAGCACGGGCTCTGGCACAGCCGCACGGCTAACCAGAAGGGCCGCGGACTCTACCGCCTCATCAGCGGAGACCCAAGCCTAATCGCGCATGGACCGAGAGGGCCTACGTTTTACCCGGCCCGCGGCAGGCCGGATATTCTCGACATCATGATCACCAAAAACATTCCATTCCATCTAGAGCTCTCGGCGGTAAACGAGCTGGATTCCGACCATGACCCTGTCCTGGTGGATTCCAACGTTTCAATGCCAGCACTGGTCAGCCCAGACTGGGTAAACGAGGTCGACTGGGATGCAGCCGTCCATGAACTGAACCGGTCTATCGACCCGCGGCCACGTATCGACTCCATCGATGCGCTGGAAGCGGCGGCGGCAGACTTCTCCCAACAGATCCTGAATGCGGTACGTGCACACACTCACCGCATCCCGTCTGACATCCCCAACCCGAGAACCATACCTAATGAACTCCGGCAGCTGCTAAAAGCCAAGGCAACTGTACGGAAGCTATGGCAGCGCTTCCGCCATCCCAGGATAGGGGCAGTATACCAGCGGTTCAAAACCCTGGCAAGGCGACTGCTCCGTGTGCACAGAAAGGAGGCCTGGGAAAGAACAATGGAGACTGTAAACCTACAGGAAAAGAAACCATGGCGGATTATCAAATCCTTGAGGAAGGATAAAACCCAGTACCAGCATCCTCTGCACGGCACTCGCGGGAGACTCGCATTCGAGCCCCGCGAAAAGGCCACGGTGTTTGCAGACCATCTGTAACTTCAATTCGAACCGCGGGAGGACCCCCAGGACGAAGACTTTACTGAACTCGTGGAAGCGACTGTGGACTACCTCTATGAGGAACCACAACCGCGCCACGAGCAGGTCCATCTTCCCATAGTCACCCCTAAACACGTGGCTTCCGAAATCCGAAAACTCAACCCAAATAAATCCCCTGGACACGACGGTGTCACGGCGCCCATACTCCAGCACCTTCCTAAGAAGGCCGTCATCCATTTGACGCGGATTTTCAATGCGTGCCTTTACCTCCGTCACTTTCCAACTAGTTGGAAGGAGGCGCGGGTGGTATGCATTTTAAAGCCCGGCAAGGATCCGGTCTTTCCATGCAGTTACCGATCCATCAGCCTACTCCCAACCGTCTCAAAAGTATTTGAGCGGTTGCTCCTAGCCCGCCTCACACCTCTATTTGAGGAAAGGCAACTCCTACCGGACCATCAGTTTGGTTTTCGCCATGGGCACTCCACCACCCTGCAGCTGCTGCGACTGGCCGAGAAGGCCTCCCTGGGCTTCCAGGAGAACTTCAAGACCATAGCAGTGCTGCTGGACGTAGAGAAGGCCTTTGCCACGACGTGGCACCAAGGCCTTTTATACAAACTCAAGGAGTTAGACATCCCTCCCGCCTATCTTGCCCTGATAAGCAGTTTCCTTCGGGATCGCACATTCAGGGTGAGAGTGGAGGGGAAGGTTTCCTCAGTCCGTCCCATAGCCGCTGGAGTCCCGGAAGGCAGTGTACTGTCCTCGCTTCTCTTCGCGGCCTACATGTCGGACTTCCCCACGGAACCCAGGACTGTTACGTGCCAATATGCCGACGATGTCCTCATAATGGCACAGAACAAGAATGCCCGATTCTGTTTCCCTCCACTACAGCGACAGCTCCGAGCCATTGGCAAGTGGAGCGAAAAGTGGAGGATGGCCATTAGCCCGGGAAAGAGCCCTGCGCTTCTCCTGGCGAAGGTCCGTCGGTGGCGGCCCGAGCGGCCTCTGAGGTTGCGGCGGAGGAGAATCCCCTGGGTTACCTCAGCCAAATACCTCGGAGTCACGCTCGACCGCGGCCTCACTTTCGTGCCACATGTCAGGGGAAAGGTCGGCCTCGGCCACTCCGCGCTCAGGCAGCTGTACCCTGTATTCCGCCCCACAATGCCCATACGCCTCAAACTACGCCTATATCAGGCGATTATCCCGCCCCTGATTCTTTACGGCTGCGAGGTCTGGGGATCGGCGGCAGCGACCACCATCCGCAGACTGCAAACCGTCCAGAACAGGGCGCTTCGGATGATCTATGATACTGGGCGTAGATTCCCATCACATATCCTACATACCCATTCCGGTCTCCCATACATCGTGGACGTGGTGCGGGACAGAACCCGCACCATGTACACGAAACTCACATACCATACCAACCAGCTGGTTAACTCTTTGGGCCGCTATGACCACAAGGCGCCACGGCGGAGGAAGAGCTACCGGCTGCCGAAAGACGGCTTGGGCCCCCGAGGCTGAGGTCTACCAATCCCTCATCTCACAAACTTCCCCAAGTTAAGCAGCATTGGGCCCGGTCGCTGGCTGGATGAGTGACCATCTACCAGCGACCCGCCCTGCCGCCAACTTGAGTACCCCCATCCCTTTACCTGTATTCCCATCTTGCTTTGCTGCCATGCCGGCCTGCTTAACTTGACGACCACATAAGCGGTCGCCCAAGTTAAGCAGCATTGGGCTTGGTCACCACGTGCTCGCTAGTCCGCCCATGAGGGGACACCGAGACCCAGCCAATGGTAGCGCAGCAAGCTAAACTCCGCCCAAGACACATAAATCAAAAGCTTGTGTACATTCTTTTTATCCTTCTATATCGCACAGGTAAAGCCGCATACGCGGCTAGGTACTGTGGCGATTATATTCCGACCAGGTGAACCTGGGCGACCTGTTCTCGATTGCTGGATTGCTGGAGACCCCGTCAGTTCATCGAAAATCTTTGTACACTACACGTCGCATTCCCGTCAGTTCGTCGAAAATATTTGTATGATACACGTCGCCTTCAGTCCTTCAGTCCAGCAGAAATATTACACGTCGGCTATCGATTCGCAAGTTACGCGTATAAGAGTTATGAAAAATCTCAAGTATGGTAAAGTTAATTATACAAAAGGTTGAAGTACGTGAATTAAAAGTGATCAGTAAGAAGTTGTTATAACAGTTTCAGTTTGGCGAGTGTCTAGATCAATGTGTAAATGTGATAGTTAACGTGTTCGACAATAAAAGTGTAAAACAAATTCCTTCATCAGTGTTATCTTTGGATAAAAGATTCCTTTCCGTTTACACAACCTGTATAAAGAGAAGTGCTCGACCCAAAAAGATCATAGCTAGCCGGAGGACAGTGAACCAAAATTAAATAAAATAACAGTAGCATTCTTTCAAACAAACACTAATACTGCCGCAAATTGCTAAAACCAGATGGAGCTAACAAACCTAACAAAGAATTACGTCCCAAAATGGCTTCACCACGTGGAGTAAACACAAATACACAAACATTATAAGTAATACCGTCGCAAATTGGCTCCCAAACGTGGGGCTCAACAAAGTAAATAATATTACAAGTTTACACCCGCAGATTCCATGCAATCGAAAGAAAGAACTGAATGTTGACAGGACTTCTAGAGAATGAACAATTGGAACCATTAATAACGTATATCTCAAAAATGGCTTAGGCCACAAAAAACTTATTCGAAGTAAATTGTGTGTGTTTTAAAGAGATCTGCACGTTTACTTTCCCTACTACTTATAGTAAGTAGGGGAAGTATTGTATTCCACCCCAAACTTCGATAGCGAGATTTCACCAGAAATAGTACATGTTTTGGGGCCCCCTGAATCCAAAAAAAAAAAATTAGAAAAAGAATTGTGTGTGTATGTGTGTTGTGTCTGTCTGTGTACAGCATAACTCAAAAAACGAAAAGTCGGATAAATACCAAACTTGGTATTTAGGTTCAGTACCTTCCAAGGATGCATGCGAAGATTTTTAAGAAAATTCTCCACTCCAAACTGCACTTTACTAGAACATTTTTCAAAAGTTTTGATTTTCTAAAAAATGGCTAACTATTTTGATTAAAATACACTATATTAAAGGTATGTACATGACAAATAAAATGTATATCTTGAATTTTCTGGGAATAGCCTAGGAAGCCCACTTCATTCGGAAGAAGTTTTGTATAATCTTGTACAACTGCTAAACGTTAAGCGATGTGGAAATCATACTGCACAAAAAATGTGGATCTCTTTAAAACACACAACTTACTTCCAATAAGTTTTTTTTGTGGCATAAGCCATTTCTGAGCTATCCCTTATTAATGGTTCGAATTGTTCATTGATCATTCTTTAAGTCCTATTCAGTTGTTTCTCGCGATTGCATGGAAACAGTATGGAATTTTAAAGTCAGCGTATAGCGTCCTGTTCTTAAACATTTGACTATCGCTGTGACCTTTGAATCTGTAACGAAATGTGTAACGTAGCTATTTCTGCAAAGTTTTCTTTGGATTAAAATGAAGTAGATAGAAAAATAAGCTGTAGTGAAAATAATTTGTAAACCCACTAATAAAAGTTAAAGGGTAGAGAAAGTCGTGTGAATGTATCACATTAGATTTTTTTGTGTAGTACGTTTTCGTCTATCGCTTAACGTTTACCAGTTATACAAGATTATACAAAATTCTTTCCGAATGAAGAGAACTTCTCAGGCTATTCCCAGAAAATTCTAGATATACATTTTTTTTGTCATGTAAACATATTTAATATGTGATATTTTAATCAAAATGCTTAGAGCCAATTTTTAGAAAATAAAAATTTTCGAATTCGGGTATTTAAGGGTAGGGTTTTTTTTAAAGTCTTTGTGTCGCATCCTTGGAAGATACTGAACTTAAATACCAAGTTGGTACTTATCCGACTTTTCGGTTTTAAGTTGTACTGTTCACAGACACACACACACGGACCTTTTTCTAAAAATGGTTATTTTGGATTCAGGGGGTATCAAAACAAGTATTTTTGGTGAAATTTCGGTATCGAATTTTTGGGTGGAATGCAATATCTTCTCTATCTTCTATGTGGAGAAGGTTCCAAATGTATTCCAATGGACCAGGGGGTGTAGAGGAAGAGAGGGAAGGAATGTCTTCTCGACTAGTCATGCCTGGCTATAGCCGACAAATATTGCACTGTTTATGCGGGTGCTTCAGACGTTTAAGATGCATTATTCAGTAATTTTCTTGAGAAACAAGGTGCACATTATGTATATCTTGATTTTAACGTTTATTGCTGCTGCTGCTAATAATAATAATAATAATAATAATAATAATAATAATAATAATAATAATAATAATAATAATAATAAGTTAAGTGCAACTTTTAGTTTTCTTCAAAATGAGATATATTTTGCGTTTGTTACTGAAAAACGAATATAGATTGTTTTATTTCAAACATAATTCCTCCTTCACACACTCACAAGACGAAGAAAAACCGTGTCAACAATATAGTGGACGTAGAGTAAAAACAGCTATTGTATCTAAAAGGAGAAAATGTTATAGATACGAGGAAGCAACGTTTAGCCCAAATTATGCAGTTTCTATATAGCTGTTTTATTCAGTTAGGGTAACATAAGCTACATTTTCAAAATAGTGATCTGAAAGTGTTAATGCAGAAGGGTTGATGTGCTTTCGTTGCAATTGGTTCGTTTGAAAGCATTCTATTCTGACAATTAAATTGCTTTCAAAAGTAAACTTGCTTCCAAATTACAAATCTAAAAAAAAAAATTCTGATGTGTTACACTCACTTGACTTTCTCTGCTCTTGTACAAATTATTTTTACAAGCTCTTATTCTCCATCTACTTCATATTAATCGAGATAAACATTTGCAGAAACAATCTTTTGACATGCAAAGAGAATTACATTTTACACATAGCGACCAGTTCTAAAAATATTTGATTTAGCTTAAGGCGTACTATGTACCCCTTGTTTTGTATTTGCAAGGGCAATATAGAAATACAGTAAGTAGCCTTTAAGCATCGACATATCTCTTAATAGCTGGTTAATACTCTTTGGATATACAAGACAAAAAAAATCTGATGTGTTACACTCACATGACTTTCTCTACTCTTGTACAAACTATTTTTACAAACGCTTATTCTCCATATGCTTCATGTTAATCGAGATGTCAATGTTATTACTAATTTTCTTGTAGATGCAAGGGGAATATGGTAGGTTTTAAGCGATAGTCAAATATTTTAAGCGCTGGTTGCTATGTGGAGAATTCCATTCTCTCTGTATGTCCAGGACATAAAAAAATCTGATGTGTTACACTCACATAACTTTCTCTACTCTTGTACAACCTAATTTTACAAACGCCTATTCTCCATATGCTTCATGTTAATCGAGATATCGAGATGTCAATCTTATTGATAATTTTCTTGTAGATGCAAGGGGAATATGGTAGCTTTTAAGCGATAGTCAAATATTTTAACGCTGGTTGCTATGTGGGGCATTCCATTCTCTTTGCATGTCCAGAACATAAAAAAATGAATAACGAATTTGAGAAAAAGTATAAGTATTGGAAAATTTAAGGGAATAACAAGCAATATCTCGCAAACGGTTCACTCAACAAAAGAAATGTATATGACATAAATTGTGTATTTTAACGCGATCTACATTTTTCGTGTAGTAAAATTTTGTCTATCTCTTATGGTTTACCAGTTATGAAAACGTCGTTCATAATGAAGAATACTTTTGGAGACATTCCCAGAAAATACGAGATATACATTTTATTTGTCATGACAATATCTTAAACATATGATATTTTAATCAAAATCGTTAGAGCCGTTTTTGAGAAAATTAAAATTTTCGAAAAATGTTCCATGTAAAGGGTAGTCTGGGGTGGGGGGATTTTCTTGAAAACCTTCGTGTCGCATCTCTGGAAGATACTGAACCTAAATACCAAGTTTGGTGCTTATCCGATTGTTCGTTTTTGAGTTATGCTGTTCACAGACACACAGACACACACACACACACACAGACACACACACAGACACACACACACACAGCCACACACACGGACATGTTTCTAAAAATGCTTTTTTTGGATTCAGGAGGTCTCAAAACGTGTATTTCCGGTGAAATCTCGGTATCGAATTTTTGGGTGGAATGCAATACTTCCCCTACTTACTATACGTAGTAGAGAAAGTAAAAAATGAATACCGAATTTGAGAAAAAGTATAAGTATTGGAAAATCTAAAGGAAATAACAAGCAATATCTCGAAAACGGTTCACTCAACAAAAAAATGTATATGACACAAATTGTGTATTTTAACGCGCTCTACATTTTTGTCTAGTAACCTTTTGTCTATCTCTTATGGGTTACCAGTTATGCAAAAGTCGCTCACAATGAAGAATACTTTTGGAGACATTCCCAGAAAATTCGAGATATACATTTCATTTCTCATGAGAATATCTTAAACATATGATATTCTAATCAAAATCGTTAGAGCCATTTTTGAGAAAATTAAAATTTTCGAAAAATGTTCCATGTAAAGGGTAGTCTGGGGTGGGGGGATTTTCTTGAAAACCTTCGTGTCGCATCTCTACAAGATACTGAACCTAAATACCAAGTTTGGTGTTTATCCGACTGTTCGTTGCTGAGTTATGCTGTTCACAGGCACACAGGTACACAGACACACACACACACACACACACACACACACACACACACACACACACACACACACACACACACACAGGACATGTTTCCAAAAATGCTTTTTTTGGATTCAGGGGGTTTCAAAACTTGTATTTCCGGTGAAATCTCGGTATCGAATTTTTGGGTGGAATACAATACTTCCCCTACTTACTATACGTAGTAGAGAAAGTAAAAATTAATAACGAATTTCCACTTGAGAAAATACGTATTGAACAATTTAAGGGAATAACAAGCAATATCTCGAAAATGGTTCACTCAACAAAAAAATTCTGATGTGTTACACTCACATGACTTTCTCTACTCTTGTACAAACTATTTTTACAAACGCTTATTCTCCATATGCTTCATGATAATGGAGATATCGAGATGTCAATCTTATTGATAATTTTCATGTAGATGCAAGGGGAATATGGTAGGTTATAAGCGATAGTCAAATATTTTAACGCTGGTTGCTATGTGGCGCATTTCATTCTCTTTGCATGTCCAGGACATAAAAAAAATGAATAACGAATTTGAGAAAAAGTATAAGTATTGAAAAATTTAAGGAAATAACAAGCAATATCTCGAAAACGGTTCACTCAACAAAAGAAATGTATATGACATAAGTTGTGTATTTTAACGCGATCTACATTTTTTGTGTAGTAAAATTCTGTCTATCTCTTACGGTTTACCAGTTATGCAAAAGTCGTTCACAATGAAGAATACTTTTGGAGACATTCCCAGAAAATTCGAGATATACATTTCATTTCTCATGACATTATCTTAAACATGTGATATTTTCATCAAAATCGTTAGAGCCATTTTTGAGAAAATTAAAATTTTCGAAAAATGTTCCATGTAAAGGGTAGTCTGGGGTGGGGGGATTTTCTTGAAAACCTTCGTGTCTCATCTCTGGAAGATACTGAAACTAAATACCAAGTTTGGTGTTGATCCGACTGTTCGTTTTTGAGTTATGCTGTTCACAGACACACACACACAGACACACACACGGACATGTTTCCAAAAATGCTTTTTTTGGATTCAGTGGGTCTCAAAACATGTATTTCCGGTGAAATCTCGGTATCGAATTTTTGGGTGGAATGCAATACTTCCCCTACTTACTATACGTAGTAGAGAAAGTAAAAAATGAATAACGAATTTGAGAAAAAGTGTAAGTTTTGGAAAATTTAAGGGAATAACAAGCAATATCTCGCAAACGGTTCACTCAACAAAAGAAATGTATATGACATAAATTGTGTATTTTAACGCGATCTACATTTTTCGTGTAGTAAAATTTTGTCTATCTCTTATGGTTTACCAGTTATGAAAAAGTCGTTCATAATGAAGAATACTTTTGGAGACATTCCCAGAAAATTCGAGATATACATTTTATTTGTCATGACAATATCTTAAACATATGATATTTTAATCAAAATCGTTAGAGCCATTTTTGAGAAAATTAAAATTTTCTAAAAATGTTCCATGTAAAGGGTAGACTGGGGTGGGGGGATTTTATTGAAAACCTTCGTGTCGCATCTCTGGAAGATACTGAACCCAAATACCAAGTTTGGTGTTTATCCGACTGTTCGTTTTTGAGTTATGCTGTTCACAGACACACAGACAGACACACACACACGGACATGTTTCCAAAAATGCTTTTTGGATTCAGTGAGTCTCAAAACATGTATTTCCGGTGAAATCTCGCTATCGAAATTTTGGGTGGAATACAATACTTCCCCTACTTACTATACGTAGTAGAGAAAGTAAAAATGTATATGACATAAATTGTGTATTTTAACACGATCTACATTTTTTGTGTAGTAAAATTTTGTCTATCTCTTATGGTTTACCAGTTATGCAAAAGTCGTTCAGAATGAATACTTTTGGAGACATTCCCAGGAAATTCAAGATATACATTTTGTCATGAAAATATCTTAAATATATGATATTTTAATCAAAATCGTTACAGCCATTTTTGAGAAAATTAAAATTTTCGAAAAATGTTCCATGTAGAGGGTAATCTGAGGTGTGGGATTTTCTTGAAAACTTTCGTGTCGCATCTCTGGAAGATACTGAACCTAAATACCAAGTTTGGTGTTTATCCGACTGTTCGTTTATTCTCCATCTACTTCATGTTAATCGAGATAAACATTTGTAGACTGTATCTTATTGCTAATTTTCTTGTAGATGTAAGGGGAATATATATTTACAAGGGCTATATAGAAATACAGTAGCCTTTAAGCACATACATATCTCTTAATAGCTGATTGCTAGGTGCAGCACCATTCCCTTTCCCACAGATTAATACTCTTTGCATATCCAAGACAAAAAAAATGAGTAACAAATTCCAATTTTAGAAAATAAGTATTGAAAAATTTAAGGGAATAACGAGCAATATCTCGATCTACATTTTCTGTGTAGTAAAAGTTTGTCTATCTCTTATGGTTTACCAGTTATGCAAAACTCGTTCACAATGAAGAATAGTTTTGGAGACATTCCCAGAAAATCCAATATATACATTTTATTTGTCATGAAAATATCGTAAACGTATATTTTAATCAAAATGGTTAGAGCCATTTTTGAGAAAATTAAAATTTTCGAAAAAACTTCCATGTAAAGGGTAATCTGGGTTGGGGATTTTCTTGAAAACCTTCTTGTCGCATCTCTGGAAGATACTGAACCTAAATACCAAGTTTGGTGTTTATCCGACTGTTCGTTTCGAAGTTATGCTGTTCACAGACACACACACGGACATGTTTTCAAAAATCCTTTTTTTGGATTCAGGGGGTCTCAAAACATATATTTCCGGTGAAATCTCGGTATCGAATTTTTGGGTGGAATACAATACTTCCCCTATACGTAGTAGAGAAAGTAAAAATATGTGTTACACTCACATGACTTTCTCTACTCTTGTACAAACTATTTTACAAACGTTTATTCTCCATCTACTTCATGTTAATCGAGATAAACATTTGTAGACTCTATCTTATAGCTAATTTTCTTGTAGATGTAAGGGGAATATATATTTACAAGGGCTATATAGAAATACAGTAGCCTTTAAGCACATACATATCTCTTAATAGCTGGTTGCTAGGTGCAGCACCATTCCCTTTCCCACACATTAATACTCTTTGCATATCCAAGACAAAAAAAAATGAGTAACAAATTCCAATTTTAGAAAATAAGTATAGAAAAATTTAAGGGAATAACGAGCAATATCTCGATCTACATTTTCTGTGTAGTAAAATTTTGTCTCTCTCTTATGGTTTACCAGTTATGCAAAAGTCGTTCACAATGAAGAATAGTTTTGGAGACATTCCCAGAAAATCCAATATATACATTTTATTTGTCATGAAAATATCGTAAACGTATATTTTAATCAAAATGGTTAGAGCCATTTTTGAGAAAATTAAAATTTTCGAAAAAACTTCCATGTAAAGGGTAATCTGGGTTGGGGATTTTCTTGAAAACCTTCGTGTCGCATCTCTGGAAGATACTGAACCTAAATACCAAGTTTGGTGTTTATCCGACTGTTCGTTTCGGAGTTATGCTGTTCACAGACACACACACGGACATGTTTTCAAAAATGCTTTTTTTGGATTCAGGGGTCTCAAAACATATATTTCCGGTGAAATCTCGGTATCGAATTTTTGGGTGGAATACAATACTTCCCCTAGTTACTATACGTAGTAGAGAAAGTAAAAATGAATAACGAATTCCCATTTGAGAAAATAAGTATTCAAAAATTTAAGGAAATAACAAGCAATATCTCGAAAATGATTCATGAACAAAAATGTATGACATAAATTGTGTATTTTAACGCGATCTACATTTTTTGTGTAGTAAAATTTTGTCTATCTCTTATGGTTTATCAGTTATGCAAAAGTCGTTCACAATAAAGAATACTTTAGTACACATTCCCAGAAAATTCAAGATATACATTTTATTTGTTATGAAAATATCTTAAACATATGATATTTTAATCAAAATCGTTAGAGCCATTTTTGAGAAAATTAAAATTTTCGAAAAATGTTCCATGTTAAGGGTAATCTGGCGTGGCGGATTTTCTTGAAAACCTTCGTGTCGCATCTCTGGAAGATACTGAACCTAAATAACAAGTTTGGTGTTTATATGACTGTTCGTTTCTGAGTTATGCTGTTCACACACACACACACACACACACACACACACACACACACACACACACACACACGGACATGTTTTCAAAAAATTTTTTTTTATTCAGAGGGTCTCAAAACATATATTTCCAGTGAAATCTCGGTATCGAATTTTTGGGTGGAATACAATACTTCCCCTACTTACTATATGTAGTAGAGAAAGTAAAAAAAAAAAAAAAAAAAAAAAAGAGGGGTTTAGATACTTTGTATTGCGATTCACATTCTGAATACTTAAAATGCTTCTCTTCCCTGGTCTGGAATGGAATGGGATGTGTGTAACGGAGGGGATTCAATCCCGATTCCGTGAATGAGGATATTGTGTTTGTGCGCCTCAATGGGGTGCCCTCGGTAGGGAGGGAGGGACACCGGGCGGCCGGAACCAGGAGTGACGGCACAGGAATGACAAGGTTTCTAAAGTTTCCAGATTGAGATGCCCCGACAGTCGGGCAGGCAAACCGGAAACCCCATCCCACACAGAGGGTCCAACGCCCTCCAAGAGGCGGTCCAGCAACCAGCCAAGATCGAGAGACGGATGAGGTTCCACAGAGATCTTCCTTTTTCCCTGCCACGACGCACCGGAACACCATCGCCGACACTTCCAACCCTGAAACAGACCTAACGCAGTTAAGGATGGATGAAATGAGGAATGGAACAATATTCGGGGGCTGAGAGAATCAGCATTCGTCTGACGACCCAGGAAAATTCCCGAAAAAACTCATGGGTCAGAGTGGACGGTCGCCGGAAGCAAGCTAGGGATCTTCCGAATGCGAGTCGCACGCGTTACCGCAGCGTCACCTGGACGGAAACTGGAAGATCGGTAGTTCAATTCTCGGCTATGACTGAATTTTTCAAGCTGATTCTATCTTTCCAACCTTGTCCTGCACACAGCTTGAGTGAAAGTCTTCTTGTTAATTGAGATGAACTGCCATTACAAACTTCGTTGTAAGTATAAGAAGAATGCAGTAGGTCAAACGTTAGTCAGATTTTTATGTGGTGCCTTTGAAGTTCCATGCTCTTTATGTTACCACGAGAAAATCTAACGTGTTGCATTCCCATAACTTTCTCTTTTCACAACAACAACAATAATAATAATAATAATAATAATAATAATAATAATAATAATAATTATTTTTGCCATGGTAGCTCAGTTGGTCAGAGCAATGGCACAGTAAGCTGAAGATCCAAGATTCAAGTTCTAGCTATGACATTGAATTTTTCAGTCTGATTCTGCTTTTCAATTTTAACCCATGCAAGACATGTGTGAAAGAACAATAATTATCAATAGAAGGATGTTTGGTAAAAGAATAACACTGATGTGCACAAGAATCATATTTATTGAAATTACTAGCTGTCTTATACTGTATTGCACAGATGCATTCTGTGAATAAAAAGCTTTTAATAAGAAAGGGATAATTCTTTAAAGACATGGGTAACCTACAATTTTCACTCGTACCTAAAGTGTAAATGTCCATAGTTTAGTACAGTTTGGACAAATTTGTAAATAAGGGGTTGAAAATATCAGTAGGGATAACTTTTGGAAGTTGTAGGGCACCCTATTATTCTTGCCCAGGTCTATAGCTCAAATGCACACATTTGGGCCCTGATAGGACAGGGAGTGTAGTTTAGTGGTAATGAATAAATAAATAAAGTTGAAAATAAAGTGTGCGGTATGCGCTGGGATGATTTTCTTTTACCTTTGTTGCATTTGCCTAGTGCTAGCTACATTTTACTCAACTCATGAGAGCTAGGGACAGATAACCTTGGAAGGGAAAGGGCCCTACCTTGTAATTATTAAGGTATATTCTCAAGTACTAGACTAAATAATTTGTAATACTGAATTTTTTAAATAACAGAAATGTTGAAAATATTAAGTTTTAAATTCATAAACAAATCTTTGATGATTGGAATGGAATTTGAGAAGCAAAGAGGACTATGTACATAATCTGTGCTTAAAGCAATTTCTGATTAACAGCAAAACACATTAAAAGCTTTTTGGTTATATGAAACATAACTAGTAAGTGACTGTTCTTCAAATGTTTTTAAAGTCCCTTTTGAGTCGTACAATTGTAATCACGCCACAGTCCATTATCTAAACAACCCTTAAAACTGGGCGATTACTTTCATTACACTTTCTGACTTTAACTTGACATCAGTTACTACTAAAAGCTCACAAAATAACTAAGTGACTTGCTTTTAGTTATTGTAAAACGAATGGAATGGACATTACCCCTTGTATAAAAGTTCTCCTTCCTTCACAAGTTGTATACTGTAGATTCCCTGTTGTGCTGATAATGCTGGCCTAGCCTAGCGAGCAAACATGGCAAGAGATACTGGTCCCATTCTTCAGTACAGATATTCATATACAAAGAGATTGTTCTGACAAATATTCTGTACACTGGGCTGGCTTTTATACTCTGCCAGGCCCCAAGTGAAGTAGGCAGGATAGGGGAGGCATGCCAGCATTTCTCACTGAAGCTGGTATCATATTCTGTGGCAGCCAGAGAGCATAGCAGGCTGTTTACCAACCACAAAACTTAGTACCTCTGCCAGCTGCTACTTCTCTTTCACAACTGTGGCATTAAAATGCCACAAGCATAAGGGTTGTTGTTAAAAATTCTGAGGTAATATATGATAGAAAATAAGGGTTGGTAGTTTTCGGAATTTGTAACGTACCTACCTATGATTTTTGTCTGGTCTTGCAGTGGTAGTTGTACAATATTTTGACTTGATGGATTAAACATAGCAGATTTATACATAGAGGATTGAAAATATGATAGGGTAGTTTTGAAAGTTGTAAAGTAGCCTATAATTATGTTGGGTCCTATGATGTAAATGCAAAAGTTTTTGACTAGATATGCCATTTTTTTCATGTTGTATGTTCAGAGTTGAAAATAGAGAAGCAGAACTTTTCAGCGGTGGTAGGATAGCTTATCATTTTTGCCAGATTATACAACTCAAGTGCATCATGTTTTGACAAAACTCACATGAAAAATAGTAACTCTATATTCTTGGGCTGGATCCCTATTTAGGATAGCCATTCAAATGCAGATTTTCCTCATCATTGCAAAATATATATCTAGATAATGACAATCTTTGGGGGAGAGAATGCTGTTATCCTGTTTGGATCTCCTCTACTGTCTTAGATGCATGGTTTAGTATTCAGGTTTTGGAAACCACTTCTAGAACTGACAACTAAGTTCTTACATTTGGTTCTCTTATTGCAGAATTTCCATGAGATTCTCAACTTATTCCTTCCAAATAAAAATGTAGTCTATTATAGGATTGTAGCACTCTTACAGAAAGAGTAAAAGGCATAAGTTTTCTTTCCATAATCCATGCATAGGCAATGACCCTTCCTTAAGGCATAAGTAACTATTTGGCGTGTTCCAGTTCCATACCTGGTTTATTACAATGGTTTCTTTTCAGACACAAATTTGAACAGTCTCCATCATCCAAGATGTCTTGATGTTTGGAGGATGGAAAAAGTGCTCACCTTTTATTCTTCTAGTATTCTTCCATTGCTAAAAATTATGTTAAAAAAAGTCAGAAAACAAACATTTGTTTTAAAGTAGCAGACACTAAGAAATGTCTTAAATAAATGACATGGAATTAGTAATAAGATTTATTAATTATAATTATATATTAAAATATTTCATAAATAAGTTACATATACAAATAAATCCATGTTAAATACAGAGTATAACATAAGGTATTAAGTTTCAAATGTAGTTTAATCTCTTTTAATAGAATTTTTTAAGCTGAGTACTCATTGGTAAAACCATTTGGACGGTATAGTTCCTGTTGGTCAACTTTTCACTTAACATACTTAGGTACCTTAAAATATATTACACACAAAAATACAGTGTATGAAACAATGGTAACATCCACAATTTGCAATGTTTCAGATAAGATGTAGTTAACAACTATTATCTTTAATGTTTCAGATAATGATGCTGCTCTCCAAGCTTTACTGTATCTAGTTTCACTCTTACTATGATCTATTTTCTGACCTGTAATGTAAAAATAACATTTACATGAACTATTTAAAGCTTGTCCCAACCTTAAGAGACAGTAGAGAGGTAAATGGGATATGTCTATCTAATGCATATATGTTGCCATTAGCTTCGTCCTTTTCGTCTTCTGCAGTTGCCAAATTGCTAATAAGTAATAACATGCTGTAAATGCTATAAGTTTGTTATAAAATGTGATATTTATTATAAAATTCAGCTCTGAACACAGTATTCTATGCAGAATATTTTTCTCTTTCAGATTATATCATTTTTAGAACCTTTATAGATTTTTGTGGGTTCAAACTTCTAAAGAAAAAGTATTTTTCAGTAAAAGTCCAATATTTGCTTTTTTATGCTTATCACACAGTGTCTAAAGGGTAGAATGCAACAATATATTTTTCTTAGCTAGAGTAAACTAGTGTGTTGATTTCTCTACCTTTAATAAGATGAGCATTATAATTTTTTAAATGAAATATTTTTGGAGAATTCTATACCTATGCAGTAGAAAAGTCAGCCAGTGAGAAACTTTTTGTTATTGGGTTTGCGCTTGAAACCAAGCAAGAGAAAATTTTGAGGAGGATTGGAGACAGTTTTTAAAAGAAGCCGAAATCTGTAACTTCTTGCATTCATTGTGTATGACAAAAAAAAGTTATCCATCTATTCAGCTAACAGGCCAGGCGCTAGGCAGTAGAGATTAATATCAGTTGTAAGGAAGTGGGACATTTATAATCTGAAGTGTTATGTAGGTTATATATTTAACATTTTACGAAAATATTTATGGTTATGGAGGGAGAATTTAGGAAGAGACAAAATGTTGGTAAACTAGAAGAGTAATAATGAATGTGTTAGATTATTATTCAAGTAAAATGAGTGTTAGCAAGGCAGTAAAAGAAACAGCTAAGGCTACCTAGATGTTCAGAAACAGTAGTGTATAGGATAAAGAAAAGGAAGAAAAAAGGAATGAATGAAAGGACCTCTAAGGACCCATAAAAAAGGATGCAAAAAAAAAGAATGGGGGAAACAAAAGCACACTAAGTTAATGCAATATAATGGAATAGTGCAAAACGGAGTGTGCACACCATTCATTCTTTGCTATTTGAAAACATTCCCCCATATTAATGTAATTTTGTCAATGGTAAACAGTGATGGTATCCTACCAAATTATAGCTTTTATCATTTTATATCTACATATTTCTTTGATAATATACATTTTTATGGCTGTAAAATCATATTTTTAAATACTAAAAATACAAAGAGAAAACATGGATGAAAATTAAATATATTACAATTACCTTAAATAGCAGTGCATATATTTCACTATTGGTGATGTATCATTCACAAGATGACATCAAGTCATAAGATAAGATTGCAGTTGGGTGCCAAATTTGCGAGCATACATATAATGCTTGTGGCAACAGTGTTCCCCATTTAATCTGTACTGTCTCTTAAGAGTGAGACACGATAGAGATTTGGAAATTAATGGCTAAATGTTGCTCATAACATGGTAAATCTATGTCCAAGATGCTTTAGCTCATGTGAAATGTCAATTTTGTCTTTTTACATTGGTTTCAGTATGTATTATTTTATACTTGGTGCATTTTATACTCATTTTGTTGAAATAAAATTGACTTTGGGTTGGATTATTAACTATACAAAGATTAATTGACAATCTAAAAGTCATGTATTTCCAAAATTCAACAGGTCCACCTAATAAAACATTTTAAATTGCCTCCTTTGTTGAGTGGTAAGCATTGTGGCTTCTAACTAGAGGTTGCAGGTTTGATTCCTGGCTGGAGTATTGAATTTTTAATCATAGTTACTCCCTACAGAGTCTGGAAATGCAAATATGGGAATGAATGTGTGGTTGTTTCACTGCAAAATAAATAAAAAAACCTAATTCTAACCTAGATTTTGAGGGATAATTGAAAGTGAGTTTTATTTATGGATTCATACAAATGGATCCTGTCCCCATGGAAGTCCAGAATTTATATAGGTGACTCTGCACATATGTACACTGCCTTGCTTATAAGTTTGCACAGCTTGCACCTTGGCCATATCTTTTACATACACTTACAAAAGAAGTTACTTTTATTCCTTGTTTCTTAAAAAATAATTGCAGAATCATAACAGTTAACTACATCCAGCTGAGAAAATGGTTAATATTTGCTTCTATTTTTCAAAACAGTTTGTGAAATACTACAATATAGCCATTTTATATACAAACTATTAGAGTTACATAAATCAACTAGCTAAGTTTACAAAGTTAGTGTAATTCTGAAGGCACTTAATACCTATATTATTTTAACGTTTTACAGAAATATTTTATGCTCTGTAGTATGAAAATATTTTGTACTCAAAATAAGACAGAGGTACAAAGATCCATTAATAGAAGCAAATGCTTGTAAAAAAAATGTTTTCTGAACCAAGGCACCTTAGAGTATCAAATATGAGCAATATACATATCACATTCAGTTCACTTAGTTCCCTTTTCAGTGATATCATGCAATGAACAAGTTACTTGAAAATATCATTTTCTGCTGAAAATCATTGAAATTTGCTCATACTGTTGTCTTGATTTCAAAATATGAATTTCACAAAATTCATGTTTTACTGGGAATCTTAAAGATGCAAAAATCACACATTCATTCAAGTAATAAGTTTTCTATGATATAATTCTTGAATATACATAATAAAACCTATAGCTTATACGCTGTTTTCAGAGAGACAGAGATTCATCTGTAAATGCAAGCTATCTTTTAATGAATATTCTGTACCTTAATGCTTTCGATGGAAGAGTTTGCATTAGTACCAATTTAATGATAAAGGAATAATGGGTTAGTTGAATATAAGCCAGTAAAGTTTTTTTGGGGAGGTTTAAATTTTTTTGCTGAAGAAATAATTGTTAATTTTCCCATGTGCAATATGGGCAAACACTACTTATCCCAATTCATAAGAAAGGACACTGGAAAGAGTGTCAGAACTATAGGAGCATTAGTTTATTAAACACCAAACACAAAATATAATAAACAATAAACCAAAAAATTACTATCTGGACAAAATTAGTGAAGAACAGAATGGTTTCCAAAAGGGAAGATGTTGTTATGATGGTTGTTCTACATTTAAAATTTTCATGGAGAAACACAGACAGTTTAATATGGAAACTTGTATAGCATTTATGGATTTCAAAAAAGCATTCAGCAGATTTAACAGAACAAAATTATTTGAGATTCTAGCATAGGATTATGTTCCACAACAAATAATCTCTAATATTTATAATTTATATAAAAATATTGAAATATCATTTAAATGTGATAACTCATCATCAGACTGGAAACCAATTGACTCCAGAGGGTACCCGGCTGTGGTTTAGCACCTCTTTTGTTTATAATATATATGAATACAATTATAAAAGAATGGAAATTGAAACCTCATGGGAAAATGCCCATAAATAGGAATTTGGAAACATCTACTATACTCTTCACAGATGATCTGGTACTACTAGCATCCACAGAAGTTCTTCAAATCATTCCATACTCTTTATATAATTTTAAGTTAAGATGGAAATTTCATCTGATAAAACAAAAATTATGGCATTTGTGGTAAAGAACCAATTCAAAGTAAAATTTTGTTTGGGGAACAAAATACTGGAAAGAGTACATGAATTCAGTTATTTGGGATATAATATATCTTTCCAATATGAAAAGGATATCTCCCAGAAAATCGACAAATACACTTAAACTATGGGCATAATATATAATGTTTTTAAAGCCCCAAGTCCTCAAAAACATATCCATTTACAAGAATTATTTTCACTGTAATAATTTCACTGATCTTGAGATTTACTTCGAATGTGTTTTGGAGAATCTTGTCTCCATGATCAGGTAAGAGCCACTAACGGCTCTTGCAACTACAATAATTCACTGTGTTATTCCCTATATTACTGGTATTATACCAGTTTATGCTTATATAATATTCTTGCAAGAACAGTGCTTTCTTATGGAAGTGAAGCATGGACCTTAAGAGTTCATGACATTAGTAAAATCACAGCATGTGAAATGAAATTCTTGAGGAGGTCTGCAGGAAATACAAGATTGGCCACAAGTGAAGTGAAGAGATCATGGAAGAACTATAGGTTGAACCTGATAAAACATTTGGCATTCTCAAGAAAACTGGAAAAATCATGTCAGTAGATTGGACATGGTGACTGAAAAAGAAAAGATCCAGTGTCAGACTACAAAACAGATGGACAGAAAACAAGACCCTAACCCCACTATAACACTTGGAAGGAGGTTGATGACGATGACGTTGAACCAAGTTCAGATTTTAATGATGACTGAATAGTTATTACATTCTTCATTCAGTGACCAGTCATTTTTCGAGTAAACTCCTATAATTATATGCTTCTATGGAATAAACCTCAGTAATTACTTGTCTGTATAAATTTTAAGGAATGTTAATTTTTCTAAAAGACTGATAAGAAATTGTTACATTACACAATCCTGCAAACATTTTGCAGCATGGAATATTCTACATCATAATAGTCAATCTGGATGCTCTGATTTTGAAAATAGTTTTTGCATATCACGTACAGATTTTGAACAATTCTGTTTCAACACAAAATTGAAACTTCAGTACACTACTGTGTGGGCCAAATCTCTTGACGTTTTGTGACAACCAATATAGTGATCGCGTGGTTGCCATGCTTTGCTTTGCTTCGTCAGAACGTTATGCATTTGTTATAAATGCTATCACAATGTTCACCTAAAACTACAAGAATACACACAATAATGGAAATGTAATATACAAACAGAGAAATAAAAACCATGCCTTTCTATGCATTCTTTGTTATTCAATTGGCACAGCTAACAGCATATCTGCCACGTCCTCGATATAATGTTTATCATAAAATTAAAAAACAACACCTTTTTCTAAATTGTCCAGACGTGCCAATCTCTTAGGTAAGCATATATGCTTTCTCAGCAATGTAAACAATTTCACAGCTCCCTCTGAGTGTGTCTTTTTTGCTTCCCTACACACACATGAAACAGTTAATGTATTTAATGAGCACACCCCAGCTGTAAGTTCTTGACATTTTGTGAAGTTAAGATTTTTGCAGTTTTCTTCATTGGCATACCTTTTAAAGAAATTATACACACTGAAGACAACAGCCGCAACTTTACTGTTCTATCCACTGGTACTACTGGGCTTACTAAGCAACATTTTCATGAAAGAGTTAACTTTATAAATGCTAGGACAAAGCCTATCACTGTACGAAGTGAATACAATGCAGTTGAATTCACAACTGAGTCGCTTAACCTTCCCGCAAGCAAAAGTACACAAGCAGTATTTTTGCTTTGTCAATGTTTTAACTTTGAGCTATTGCATCAATAATGCATTGAATTTCATTGTTGATGCTTCCTCGAGAATGTGATGAGAGTTACTGATTCTTTGCTTCAAGTTCTCAGTTGGTTTATTCTTCATATGCCTTTTATTTCTTTCTTTTTTTTTTTTTTTTCTTTTTTTTTTTTTTTTGTAGTGCATTCCAAGTAACGAGGTGTTCAATGTTGTAAAAAGCACAACACACTCTTCTCATGTAACAGATATGTGCTTGATTCTAGGACAACTTGGCATTATGCAGAAGCAGGCATAATGACCATTAAAATGCACTTAATCATTGGTTTACCAATGGTATTATTCTGTGAAACCAATCCATACATGATGTTTATTTAAAAAAAATGTCATGTATGGTTTTGTAGAGCTGCATCAGAGGGCTCTGAAAAGATTTTCATGACAAGTTTGTAGTTGTATTAGAAAAACCTCGTGGGATGACTTATTTCTAAATTTATTTAGGACATGGATAATTGCACATTATTAAGTGATAATTATGTCTATGACATAACAATATATAAAATAACTATGACAGCAATGGATTTATTACTATTAGAAGCATATCTATAATAAAGTCTCCGTTTAAACATCACGAAAGATAACTATAAGTTAATGGTGAATCATTGCGTGTAAAAATATAATTCTTTTTTGACTTGTTCAGGAAAACGTCACCTTTTATCCCAGCTATTTGCTGCTTTTCTGAAATATGAAATACACATGCGTGCACATGATATTGCAATTAGTTTTATCAGTGGCGAGGTGTACTGTCCATATGAGGCAACGTCACACTGCTGCTATTTGCTAGTGCCATATTATGGATACGCCTCAAACATCAAGAGGTTTGGACCGCATAATAGTATTACATCACTGTATATCCGACTTACAGCATGGTTGATTAGAATATGTAAACATACTAAATCATATGACGTCATGTTTTACCACTGTCTATCTCTGTTTACAGGTAATGTTGAACCTATCTCACAAACATTTATTGCCTAAGATATCAACAGGAACCTATCTTAGAATCCTCAGTACAGTTTTAAACTTCTCAGTGGGTCTCCTTTGAAGCAGTATTGTGTTATGAATTTTATTTGTGAAAAAAATTGCAAGTTCAAGTGGTACATCTAGGAGGGGCTGTATGAACAATCCTAACAAGTTCTGTTATGTTTGTGGGTGTTATGTGATAAATCAGCAGAAAAGAAACATTACTGCATTTATCAAGAGTTTGTATCTGGCCTATTTTAAAATTAAATTAGGAGCTTAAGTCAAGAGATTAAGGCTCCTTATATTGACTAATTTTGAAGATTTAGAAGCTAGTAACAGTGATGTGTCATAATTTAAAATAAAGAGAGTTGAGGGTTGTTATTACGTGCGGCAATATCGGTGTTTATTCTTTGCTTCTTATAGACTTGTAAGTCCAAATTATTGACTAATTTTGAAGATTTAGAAGCTAGTAACAGTGATGTGTCATAATTTAAAATAAAGAGAGTTGAGGGTTGTTACACTACATCACTATAATATTCTTACTTGATTACGTGCGGCAATATCGGTGTTTATTCTTTATTCTTATAGACTTGTAAGTCCAAATTATTGACTAATTTTGAAGATTTAGAAGCTAGTAACAGTGATGTGTCATAATTTAAAATAAAGAGAGTTGAGGGTTGTTACAACTATTACATCACTATAATATTCTTACTTGGTTACGTGTGGCAATATCAGTGTTTATTCTTTGCTTCGTATAGACTTGTAAGTCCAAATTATTGACTAATTTTGAAGATTTAGAAGCTAGTAACAGTGATGTGTCATAATTGTGTGTAAAAGTTGTGTAGAAAATCTAAGACAGTGATACAAAGGAGTTCGTTCATCTATGCCCTTTAATGTTCCTAAAGTATGGTGCGAACAAACAAATCATTTTAATGACAGTTATTTTAGCTTGTGTAATACATCAGGATTCAATAGGAAAAACAAGGCAGAAATTATGTATCCAAACTTGCCATCAGCAATTAGGCCATTGCCTCATGGACCTGATGTTCCTGTTCCATCACCACCTACAGTATTAACAGAGCTAGTACTTTTTTTAAAATAGAGAGTTGAGGGTTGTTACACTACATCACTACAATATTCTTACTTGAACGCGTTTCGAGAGACGGCTTGTTCCCATCGTCAGCATTTTCTCTCAACTGATTTTTGGCGGTCATCGTCTGGGGGATGTGTGTGGTTTGTGGTGTTCTCTGGTGCTGGGCTGATGAACCTCCAAAGGTTGTTGGGTGGCGGCAGTTCGAAATTCATTAGGTGATTCTTGTGTTTGACAATATGTATTTTTTCCCAGATGTCCAATTCATTGCTGCTGTTGATCGGTTTTAAGAGTTTTATGTTTGGAGTGATATCATGGTTTGAAGACCAGAAATGATGTGCTACTGCTGATTTATCTTGCTGCTTTTGGTAAATGCATCTCATATGCTCTTTAAGTCTTATTTCAAGATTTCTTTTGGTTCTTCCTATGTATACCAGGTTACATTCATTACAATCAATTTGATATATACCAGCTGATTTATCGTTGGGGATAGGATCTTTTATTCTGTTGCATAGTAGTTTCTGTATATTGTGGTTATTCTGTGGAGACAGGGTGATGTTGTATTTCTTGAAAATGCTTTGAAATTTATGATGTGTCCAAGGGTGATAAGTGAATTTTCTATATGCTTGTGGTTTTTGTTGTCTGAGTAACGTAGTCATTTGTTGGATGTATTTCTGTCTTTCAAACCTTTTTATCTTCTTATCTATTGTTTTTTTCTGGTATCCATTCATAGTGGCTATGTTGATAATGTGTTGGTATTCTTTCTGGTATTCCTCTTTCTCCATTGGTATATGTACTAACCTGTTTGTAATACTATTTAAAATTGCATGTTTGTGGCTTGTAGGATTGTAGCTATTGTTTTTAATATAGTTTTCTGTGTGCGTTGGTTTTCTGTTTTACACAGAATAACCACAATATACAGAAACTACTATGCAACAGAATAAAAGATCCTATCCCCAACGATAAATCAGCTGGTATATATCAAATTGATTGTAATGAATGTAACCTGGTATACATAGGAAGAACCAAAAGAAATCTTGAAATAAGACTTAAAGAGCATATGAGATGCATTTGCCAAAAGCAGCAAGATAAATCAGCAGTAGCACATCATTTCTGGTCTTCAAACCATGATATCACTCCAAACATAAAACTCTTAAAACCGATCAACAACAGCAATGAATTGGACATCTGGGAAAAAATACATATTGTCAAACACAAGAATTGCCTAATGAATTTCGAACTGCCGCCACCCAACAACCTTTGGAGGTTCATCAGCCCAGCACCAGAGAACACCACAAACCACACACATCCCCCAGACGATGACCGCCAAAAATCAGTTGAGAGAAAATGCTGACGATGGGAACAAGCCGTCTCCCGAAACGCGTTCAAGTAAGAATATTATAGTGATGTAGTGTAACAACCCTCAACTCTCTATTTTAAATTATGACACATCACTGTTACAAGCTTCTAAATCTTCAAAATTAGTCAAGAGCTAGTACTGATACTTCAAGTATAGAAGATGATTTAAACTGGTCACCAGATTTAGAAGATGACATTCCAAATCCATTGAGTCAGTCAAAATTAAATGATTTGGTACGTGATTTGGGTCTTACAAAGAAAAAAATGAACTTTTAGATTCAAGGCTGAAAAAAAACAATTTTTTTAGGACCTGGAACAACTTTCTACTAGTACAGACATTGAGATGAAGAGTTCCAGAAATATTTTGTAATGGAAGGGGAACTAGTGTATTGTTGTGGTATCCCTAACTTGATAGGTCATCTTGGAACAACTTATGAAGCAAAATATTGGCATCTATTTATTGACCAAAGCAAGAGAAGTCTGAAAGGTGTTCTGCTGCACAATGGTAATTTGTTTGCTTCAGTTCCAATACCTCACTCTACATCCCTTAGAGAAACGTACTAAAATTTGTATACTGTCTTAGGAAAAATTAAATACAATGAACACAAGTGGTATGTGTACTGTGATCTTAAAGTGTGCAGTATTTTATTGGGCCAACAAGAAGGGTACACAAAATTTCCATGCTTTTTGTATGAATGGGACTCTAGAGACAGAGACACACACTGGGGTGAAACTAATTGGTCAAAAAGAAAAGATTTAGTGCCAGGGACAAAAAATGTAATAAATCGTCTGCTGATTGACTCGCAAAAGGTTTTGCTACCCCTGTTACATATCAAATTAGGGATAATAAAGCAATTTGTCAACATCTTATTCAGAAATTTCCAATGTTGTCTGAATCAAAAGTGAAAGAAGGCATTTTGAACAGCCATTTGCAAACTCATGAAGGACGTTCATTTTAGAAATATGACAGACATACAGCTTTAAGCTTGGAACTCATTCAGTGAAGATATAAGCAAGTTTTTTGTAATATTAAACATGACCATTATCAGCATAATGTTAAAACCATGTTCGAAAAGTTAAAGGTGCTCGGATGCGATATGAGCTTAAAATTGTATTTCCTGCATTTTTTTATTTTAAGATAAAGAGAGTTGAGGGTTGTTACACTACATCACTAATGTTTTGTAAAGAAGTTTTGGGTTTACCCAAGAGTTCACCAAGGGGCGTGGCACTGGCAGAGCTAGGAAGGGTAGGGAGAAAAGGTATAATAGTGGAAAGAATTTTGAAGTATTGGTATAGATGTTTAAATTTAGAAGATGATAATATATTAAAAGAATGTATACAGTTTCAAAAAGCTGTCCTAGGAGAAGAGTGTTGGTTAGGGGAGATGGGAAATGTCCTAAAAGAAATTGGCATGAGGAATATTTTCCTATTAGATAAATGTAATAACAGTGGGTTTTGGAAAGAAGTGAGATTGAGGGTGGAAGATATCGAGAAACAAGAGATATGGGCTAGTTTTGAGGATAAAAGGTCATTGATCTTGTATAAATCAGTTAAAAGAGATTGGGGAAGGGAGAAGTATGTAGATATATGTAATCAATTTGGTAGAATAGGTCTTGCGTGGATGCGCACAGGAGTAATATTTTTAAAAAGGAATGGATATAATGGTTCGGGGAGATGTATTATGTGTGATGAATCGGGTAGTACTTATCATTGTCTAATAGAATGTGATAAGGTTAAAAGGTGGAGAGAGGTTATATGGAATAAAAAATGGGACAAGTTAAACAAAGAAGCAGTAGCATTAAGAATGTTGGGAAGCACAAAAGTAGAAATAATTAAAATGATGGGGACATTTTTAGGCAACACAAGGGATAAGTGGATAAGGAGCTTAAGAAAGGTACAGCTGAACGAGCATAGTTTGTAAAGTGGAGAGATGGTATAGTAGCTTTATCCCAATATATACAGCCTAGGGGCTAAATATGGGGGAGCTAGAAAACTGGTGCACTAGACATAAGTTTTAGATGTAAGTTTTATTTGTATTATTGTAATAATGATGAAATAAATATTACATTACATATTACATTACATTACACTACATCACTAAAATATTCTTACTTGAATGCGTTTCGGGAGACTATATTTTAGTGATGTAGTGTAACAACCCTCAACTCTCTTTATCTTAAATTATGACACATCACTGTTACTAGCTTCTAAATCTTCAAAATTAGTCAATTTCCTGCATTTGCTTCTTGAAGTTTTTCCTGAGTGTACTAAGTGAAGAACAGGGAGAGAGATTCCACCAGGACATAAAGGAGATAGAAACAAGGTACCAGGGTCGATGGGATTTCTCCTTGATGGCCGACTACTGTTGGTGTTTAATTAGAGACAACCCTCATCAGGACCACAAACGCAAGTCAACTCTATGTTCATTTTCAACAAAGTGGAAGAAAAAATAAAATCATAAGGTATGTTTGAAATTTCCTAGTTCAATGTAAACTGCTGCATCTGTAGAATTGAGATTGTTTCTTAGTTTACATGATTTCACACATTTTAAATAGTATTTAAAAATTAGAAATAAATTCAAATATTACATATTTCCTTTCTGCATGCCAAAAAAAGGTATGTAATATGAAAAAATGGAAAGCAGATTTGAATTCAGCACACCAAAATTAGGTTTAGAGGTCTGTTTCACCCTGTGCTACAGAAAAAGATTTTAAATTCACATGCCTGTGTTATTACTGGCAGCATTTCTTCACATTTGCAGGAAAAGGATACAATGGAAGTGTTATTCTCAGTACTTCAAAGCAGTTTTTTTGAGATTTGTAAAGTGGTTTTGTTAACTTTACACACATACAAAGAAAAAAGACCAATAACTTGTCGTGGTATCTACACTAACTGCTAAACTTTCTAAGCTTAATGTGCCATCCTATGATACACACAAACTATTTGGGTATATTCAGAATAAATAACTGCTTATGAAAATATAAACACTTTTTGTTCAATACATAACATTTTCCGCATGTCCATGTTACTTGCATGGAATGTGTGTTAATAATAACTCAGATAATTTAAAAACAAAGAATTTAATAACTGACATTTATGACATTCATCGATTTTGAAAAGCCTTTGATAAAGTAAAAAGAAAAATTTATATCACATTTAATAATTATAGCAAGAAGTTTATACTCTGAATATAAAAAGTAGGTCAAAAAGAATTAAGAATATAACAGTATAAATAAACAAATAAAGGAGTGAGACAAAAGTGTCCTTTTTCACCTGCTCTCATTGATTTATGTACTGATAATGTTGTGCACAAATGGCAGAGAAAATTAGATTTTAAAAATAAGGAATTTTTTTAGATATTTGCAGATGATTAGAATAAATAGCTCTGAAGATAAATAAGGAACAACACTGTTCAAACTAAATAACATAGGTAGAGAATTTCCTTAAACATTTCGACCAATAAAAAAAAGTTTGTTTTCTCAATAAGAGCAAAAATGTTATTACTAAGAAAACTACAGAATAGTCCAATTAATAATTAAATTAAAATTTTATAAATATGATTAATAAATTTAATTATATATATGGTAAATAAAAACATATACATCTGAAAAACTCTAGTATAAATATAGTACAGTTTTATAAAGTTGTAGCAGAAGCCATGCTATTGTATGGTGCTGAATTATGGACATTTAAGCAAAACTGAAGAAAGAATAAAAGAAACCACAGAGTTGAGATTTTTAAGGAGCAGTGCCACTATACCGTTATTAGATAAAAAGGAAAATAAAGATATAGTGAGGAAAATAAATATTTTTCAATTTAATGGAAAGAATACTCCATTACAGAACTAGTTTATAAGAACATGTAATGAGACGGTAATTTGTATCACAAATTACGTTAATATAAATAATTATTTTATTATGAATATGTATTTTTATGTAACATTGATTTCAGAGGTTTAATAATTGTAATTATTAAATGGTAAATAATAATTTTCGGCTCTACTGAAACTGTTAACAATAACATAATACTTTAGCAAGGGGGTGAGTTGTTTATCGTTACCGGGAACCAGGAAGTTACGTCATGTTTCGCGCCTTTTCAGTAAAAAAAGCTTCCAGAACATTCTATAAAAGTAATATGTATTAATGGTTTTCATTGGATAGTAAAATAGACGCTAATGTTGGCGCGTTTTATTAGCCAATGGTAATTCATTTATAATCTTTAGGTGTATCTTGGGGTAAGTCTATAAATAGTGTAGATTCAAAGCGAGCGTTCTCCATTTCGGCAAGATTCTCGACACAGTACACATCGTCCTCCAGTTCGGCAAGATTCACGAAGCACTACACATCGTCTCCTGCAATTATACAAAATTCTCCGTACATTACACGTTGGCCGCTTAGTTCACCAAGTTACGCGGAGTGAAAATCATTAAAGATCTAAAATATTACAAAGTCACTTATATACAAAAATTGAAGTACGTGAGTTAAAAGTGAGAAGTTATTATAAACAGTTTCAGTATGGCGATTATCAAGATAAATTTGTGAAAGTGTTAGTGCACGTGTTCGACAATAAAACAGTATAAAACACATTTCTTCACTAGTAATTTTTGGATAAAAGATTCCTTTTCCGCTTCACACCCTGCAAGAATTAAATGCCTACCTAAATAGCTGGCCGGAAGACAATATACATAACCTTAAAACTAATTCATATAGATTGCTACGCCAGATGGAGTTAGCAGGCGACCGACGAATGACGTCACACAAGATGGTTCCACGCGTGAGGTAAGCAACATTACGTGAGAAACATTATCCACCACGTGGGGACACAAATACACAAATACACACGAATACTACTTCAAATTGGCTCCCATACGTGGGGCAGTTAAAGTGAAGTAAACACAAAATTTGCAATGTTACTTCAAATTGGCGCATCAACGTGGAGCGACAACTAGGAAAGGAAGGCTAGACAACTAGGAAAAGTAGCAGAATTAACCAGGAAAAGGCGAATGCAGCAGTGGAACGATCTACAAGATGCAGATTCCAAGACAGCAGGGTAAATCAACTACAAAAACATCGAGACAACGTAGATTCATCACGAAACAACGCAGAAGCGACATACAAACCTAGGAGAATGGGGCAGAACGCTGGACATCAAAACTGCAGCATCAGACAGCATCAAAAAGGTAATTAAATGAGACTGAGAAGTGGTAGGATAATAAAAACAATGGCTACCAATAATACGGAGGAAATAATTATGGAGGGAGATAGTGTAATAGTTAGCTGTGATCCAATACAAAGTACAGGGAATAGCCCAGATTTTTTGGGATTTGAAGATGAAAATGTTAGTGTAGAAAGTGAGAATAGGATAGCAGGAAATGTTAATCTTGATACTAGTATGATAATGATGGAAATGCTGAGAAATATGCATAGGGAATTAAGGGAAGATATGCAGAAGAATAATGAGAATAGTAGGGAATTAAGGGAAGATATGCAAAAGAATAATGAGAAATTAAGGGAAGATATGCAAAAGAGTCATAGGGAATTAAGGGAAGATCTTAGTAAGAAAATAGAACAAAACAGGGAAGATATTGATAGGAGTTTAGAACAAAAACTAGATCAGAATAAGAGAGAATTGAGGGAAGATATTGGTAAAAGCTTTGAACAAAACAGGAAATCAATTGAAAGTATTGGTAGGAGGAATGAAAAAGTAGAGCAAACAGGAGATCAAAGCAGTGAAGAAATTGAAAAGAAAGTTATGAAGTTAGATAGTAGTAGGCCAGAAATGAAAGATGAAAATGAGAAAGTAATAGTAAGGGAGATAGGAGAAATTTCAAAGAAAAAGCTAGACATGAGCAAGGAAATAGATAACAAAGAAAGTAAGGTTAATACTAAAAGTGAGGTTAATGTAGAAGGCGCAGAGTTAGGTAGTCGAGTGAGTAGCATTACAAGTGAGTTAAGAGAGATAAAAGAGGTTAGGAATGTAGATGTAAATCAGGCGCAAGTTAATTTCAGAGGGGAGATATCAGAAATTCAGAATGAGTCAGAAATGCAAAGAAATAAATTGTACCAAGATGTTCAAATTGAAAACTCCAGTCCAGTACAGCTTAGTACAGATTTGTCAAAGTACTTTCAAATTAAAGAGATAGTTGAAGAATTGAAAATGAATGTTGTTAAAAGATGTGTAGTTCAGGAAGCATCAGATTGTTTCCAAATATTATCATGGAACGAAATGTCATATGAATACAAGAGGTTATTCATGAACAACAATTTGAAGGTTAGGTTACGGCTACGAGTAATGTTTAGCCACACACAATTTGATCCAGGAGGGTAAATAGCAATGAGATGTAAAGTAAATGCTGGATAGTTAAAGACGACTTGCAGAGAAATGTATTGGAACGTAAGAGGGTTAACTATTTATATATATATATATCATTTGAAAAGAGAAATAAATTATAAAAAAAAAAAAAAAAAAAAGAGAAATGTTTAAAAAAAAAAAATAAATAAATAAATTAAAATTTTTATTAACTGTAATAGTATTTGAAAAGAAGAAGGTAATAATTGAAACTTAATATGATATTAAATTAAAAGTACGTAAACACAATTCAAAGAGTATTGTTAAAATAAAATTCAAAATAACAAAAATGGTAAAAATAATTCAAAACAAATACTTATGTAGCAAACAGAAAAGGTGAAACATTGTCAAGATTTAAGAGATGTAAATATATTTGCAAAGTACCAAATAACAAAAATGGTAAAAATAATTTAACAACAAATATTTATTTAGCAAACAGAAAATGTAAAAACAATGCCTAGATTTAAGAGATGTAAATATATGTAAAGGGTGAATATTTTGGTAAATATGTATGGTAATTACAAAAAAATTCTTGAATTGATAAATTTTTGTCAACGATTTAAGAAAGTGCACAATTTTGTAACACTAGTTAAATAATTTAGGGTAAAGTATTTGCTATAAAAAAAAAAAAAAATTTTTTGCAATGTCAGATTAATATCGAAATTAATTAAACCAGAGCCAGTAAGTAGTGGCGAGATAAAACATATGTCGTGTGTTAAACGCGTGTGAAGTGTAAAGTGAAAGTGATAGCGTGTGTTACAAGATTTAGGAGACTAAAAACAAAATTATAAAATTTCTAAACAGGTTATAAATATTTATAATTATATTTCTAGTGGGGCATATGAGACGGTAATTTGTATCACAAATTACGTTAATATAAATAATTATTTTATTATGAATATGTATTTTTATGTAACATTGATTTCAGAGGTTTAATAATTGTAATTATTAAATGGTAAATAATAATTTTCGGCTCTACTGAAACTGTTAACAATAACATAATACTTTAGCAAGGGGGTGAGTTGTTTATCGTTACCGGGAACCAGGAAGTTACGTCATGTTTCGCGCCTTTTCAGTAAAAAAAGCTTCCAGAACATTCTATAAAAGTAATATGTATTAATGGTTTTCATTGGATAGTAAAATAGACGCTAATGTTGGCGCGTTTTATTAGCCAATGGTAATTCATTTATAATCTTTAGGTGTATCTTGGGGTAAGTCTATAAATAGTGTAGATTCAAAGCGAGCGTTCTCCATTTCGGCAAGATTCTTGACACAGTACACATCGTCCTCCAGTTCGGCAAGATTCACGAAGCACTACACATCGTCTCCTGCAATTATACAAAATTCTCCGTACATTACACGTTGGCCGCTTAGTTCACCAAGTTACGCGGAGTGAAAATCATTAAAGATCTAAAATATTACAAAGTCACTTATATACAAAAATTGAAGTACGTGAGTTAAAAGTGAGAAGTTATTATAAACAGTTTCAGTATGGCGATTATCAAGATAAATTTGTGAAAGTGTTAGTGCACGTGTTCGACAATAAAACAGTATAAAACACATTTCTTCACTAGTAATTTTTGGATAAAAGATTCCTTTTCCGCTTCACACCCTGCAAGAATTAAATGCCTACCTAAATAGCTGGCCGGAAGACAATATACATAACCTTAAAACTAATTCATATAGATTGCTACGCCAGATGGAGTTAGCAGGCGACCGACGAATGACGTCACACAAGATGGTTCCACGCGTGAGGTAAGCAACATTACGTGAGAAACATTATCCACCATGTGGGGACACAAATACACAAATACACACGAATACTACTTCAGTAATAAGGATCGAGGACTACCATGTTTCTAACCTATAATTTATATAGCTATGGTATGAAACGTTTTGGAAGATCAAGGATGAGATGAATACAGTAATTTTAAGCTCATTAAACAAGAACAAGCACTTGAGGCTTAAATCCTGAAGATGATGGTGATTTTCTGTAAAAAAAAAAAAAAAAAAATCTGATGTGTTACACTCACATGACTTTCTCTACTCTTGTACAATCTAATTTTACAAACGCTTATTCTCCATATGGTTCATGTTAATCGAGATATCAAGATGTCAATCTTATTGGTAATTTTCTTGTAGATGCAAGGGAAATATGGTAGCTTTTAAGCGATAGTCAAATATTTTAACGCTGGTTGCTATGTGGCGCATTCCATTCTCTTTGCATGTCCAGGACATAAAAAAAATGAATAACGAATGTGAGAAAAAGTATAAGTATTGTAAAATTTAAGGAAATAACAAGCAATATCTCGAAAACGGTTCACTCAACAAAAGAAATGTATATGACATAAGTTGTGTATTTTAACGCGATCTACATTTTTTGTGTAGTAAAATTTTGTCTATCTCTTATGGTTTACCAGTTATGCAAAAGTCGTTCACAATGAAGAATACTTTTGGAGACATTCCCAGAAAATTCGAGATATACATTTCATTTCTCATGACATTATCTTAAACATATGATATTTTCATCAAAATCGTTAGAGCCATTTTTGAGAAAATTAAAATTTTCGAAAAATCTTCCATGTAAAGGGTAGTCTGGGGTGGGGGGATTTTCTTGAAAACCTTCGTGTCGCATCTCTGGAAGATACTGAACCTAAATACCAAGTTTGGTGCTTATCCGACTGTTCGTTTTTGAGTTATGCTGTTCACAGACACACACACAGACACACACACACACACACACACACACACACACACACACACACACACACACACAGACACACACACGGACATGTTTCCAAAAATGCTTTTTTTGGATTCAGGAGGTCTCAAAACATGTATTTCCGGTGAAATCTCGGTATTGAATTTTTGGGTGGAATGCAATACTTCCCTACTTACTATATGTAGTAGAGAAAGTAAAAATTTATTCAGTTGCAAATTAGTAATACCTAGAAGAGCACTTGGTTTATCTGAGTGACATATTTGCAAAACTTGCTTGATACTGTGCATATAACCAGCATATTCATGTAAACCTCCCTAAGTAGGAATTCTATGATGATGAGCTTGTAAAATAATCCAAAATTTTGTGTTTTAAGTGAAACTTAATTGTTAATGTGAAACATTTATTTTTCTGGGGTAGATTTGAACTTTTGCATTCTGTTTTATGTTATGGTGACTGCAAGTATTATATGGATCAACCATCCAATATGAGTGCTTCAGAAATGTGGCAGAGTTGTCTTATTTTGAAATCCATGGAATTATGTAGAAAAGAAAAAAGAGTAATCCTTAATGCAAAAGATGGAAAACACCAATGATGATAGCACGCTAGAAGCTACATTTATTTATAGTGAAATGATTCATTGCTTGCTGCTACATATGTTGCTAATCTGGTTAATTTGTAACTGGATCATCATTCTCATCTTCAATTCAGAAGTTAATGGCACTGGAATTTAGCTACTTTTCTCTTTCCTGCTACTAGATACAAAAATAATACTATTGAAACTGAATTTGTGTGTTTTTGCACTAATTATGCTTCGCTGTTTTTATTTTGCCTATATTTTGTTTGTAGAAATATACATATATCTCAGAGCTATAGGGCTATTTAGTTTTATGATATAATGGTAAGTTTCTAATTTTTCTTTGAAGTAACACTGAAATTAATCCCATTTTATACCAAAATTTAAGATGTTTACTCAGAATAAACTAGGATTCCTAGTAATGGATTTTTTTGGTCTAGAGTAACTTTTAGTGCCAAGCAGGTACACTTTTATTCAACCAACCCAAAGTTGTACACAACATATCCAAAATTCTAAATGCTTAAATGCAGAATCATATATTATTATCATCATCAAAACTATTTACATAAAAATGTACCATATCTATAGCACTAAGCATAATTAAATCTAAATTCTGCAAGCACCTAGCACAAACTTTACATTTAAGCTATAGAAAAAGATAGTATAGGAATATTTCTTGTATATGCTCAGAAGAGCACTACCATCACAGTATTTTATACATTTCAAAGATACGAACAGTAGTACTTTTGGCTTCTTTAAATATAATGCAATGCTTTCCATTCAAATCTGTTAGAACACACATTTGATGATAAACCTTAATTCATGGCATTAATAATTTTCCTATCAAATGCAATATTCTTAATCTGAAAGAAAGTGAATATAAGAATTATAGGTATTGTTTCATTTAAAACCTGTTATTAAAACCCGAACCATGATGACCGCTTTGTAAGAGTCACTGGTTACTGTAATTGAAAATGAGATATTTGGACTGAAACTATGCATTCATGTTAGTTTTTCTTTGCTAAGTCATTAATGTGTCAGTTGAGATAATCACAGTTAATATCTCAGCTCTCAGGAATTAGTGTGGAGTGTATTACAGAATTACTGTAGAGTACTGCTGCTAGGAGCAAAGCTGGAATGAAACATTTGGTTCCTTGAAGAAATGTGACACTCCTTGCACTAAAACTACTCCAAATATAAAGGCACCTAGAACGATGAACAGCAATGCTGCTGACATTAAGAACTTGTCCTTGTTCAGAATAATCATTGGATCCTTGTGAAGTATAGACTGCATCAAGCATAACCCTAAAATTGAAAAAAAATACAAATGTAATGCAACATTTAAAGATATTATAATAAAAGCACTGTATAACAGGTGAAAGAAATATGTTCAGTTGCATTCACATGAATTTCCCTAATCACTCTTCTACAAACTATTCTTACAAAAATTTGTTCTTCTATCTACTTCTTGTTATTCCAGATAAACTTTCATGGCACATTTACAAATTCCATTTTACGTATAAGAGTACAGTAGGCTAAAGCAATAATAAGATTTTTAAAAAGTGGATTGCAATGTGATGACTTTGATATATGATGCTCTTTGCATGATCATGAGAAAAAAACAAATAGCGACTTACAACTTGGAAAAAAAAGGATAAGCATTTGAAAGTTCAAACCAATGACAAGGAATCTCTCAAAAATAGCTAACTCCACTAACATTTTTATTTGACATGAATTGTGTTATTTAAGATACCCAATCTACGTTTTTTGAGTAGTAAGATTTTGCCTATCTCTTACAGTTTACCAGTTATATACTACAGTCATTCAGAACAAAAAGGACATCAGAAAATCCAAAATGTATATTTTGTCATGCAAATATATTAAACATGTGTTATATGAATTAAAATCATTAGAGCCATTTTAAGAAAATATTAAAAAATAATAAAATCTTTTCCAGTAAAGGCTAGTTTGGAGTAGGTTTTTTATTGAAAATCTTTGTGTGTATCCTTTAAAGACATTGAACTTAAATGCTGTGAACATACGCGCAGTGCTACCTGTGGGCGACTGGTAAGTGCCTCCCTGTCCAGGACCTGGATGGGGCCTGTGACAGGCAGCTGGAACAATAGCCAGCGCAAAAACAATAGAATAGTAAGTGTAGAATAAAAGGGCCCCTTTATGTGCCGCATACTTGTTCTGAAACCTTTGTTTCAGCATGTTCTAGTAAGTTTTTGTTTTAAGTTCTGCTTTGTATGTGAGGCCTATATAAGGGACTGCTGTCAACAGGATCAGCAGTACTGAATTCAGTTAGTAGTGACAGTGCAGTTTAATTGTGAGTTGTAATTCAGCAGTCAATTGTGATAAGATTTGATTTGAAGGATCAGTTGGTTGTATTTCGAGTGTGTGCCAAAGTGATTCAAGCGCAATGTTTGTGTTATGTTGAGTGCCTTGTAATAAATAGTGTTTTCACAGTAACTTGTTACAATGGTATCAGAAGTGGAATTCAAATGCCACAATGGAGCAACTATTTAACAAATTTTTAAGTGAAGTACTGACAATGAAATTTAGAATGGAGAAGATAAAGAGTGAAATGAAAAATGTAAATTTTGGGATGGACAAGATGGGCGTGAAACAATAACAGTGAATTCTGCGATGGATAAGATGCAAAATGAAATAACAACAGTGACTTTTGCGATGGAGAAGAAACTGGAATCCAGAATAGAGAAGATGCAGATAGGAAAGAAGGGTGTAAGGGAAGACATGAAGACAGAAATGTACATGATGAGACGGAGCTATTGACCAAACTTGATGAACAACTGGCCAGTGAAGAAAAACGTGGAAGAGCTCGGCAGAAAGGTGAAAGACCTTAGCCAATGCATTAACACCCAGGAGGACATCAGGAAACGGCTTGGCATCATGGAAAGAAGAGTTGATGGCAGCGCCAAGAAGCTGAATGCCATGATGGAAGAAATGCTTAGTGGAAGACTTAAGGACTTGAAGATCGAGATGCCTGGATGCGACACAACATCCGCGCACGTCAAGCCACCCAAATATGACAGGACGTCAACTTTTGAATTCCTCCACCTACAATCAGCTGCCGATGCCCACAATTAATGGTCGGCAAAGGAGGAAGCCACACAGCTAATAGCTAGCCTCCAGGGATGAGTAGCAGAAATTCTAAATGCAATTCCAACGTCGGTGGTGTCCAGAGACATCTGGGAGGACATTGAAAACCAGTTTGGGGACCATTGCTTGGTCTCAGCTTATCGTAATCAACTCAAGTTACAGCTGCAACAGACAGGAGAGACGCCCTGGGAATTGAGCAGCTCGTGAATAAAGTTCTGGTGAACCTCCCACCCAGTTACGTATCCCAGGAAGCTGCCTACTGTTTTGTCGATGGGGTGCGTGACAACGAGCTATGGGAGCATCTGACGCTCGGCAATTACAAGACCATCCACGAGGTGCTTAAGGCCACGTTGAGGATGGAGGCGGCCAAGGTAACAGCAGCAGCTACCTCGAAGACCCAGAGCATTCGATACGGCATTTACAGAGGATCAACCCAAGGTCATCGAAGATTTTTCAAGTTGTGTATGTTGAGGGTGTGGCCAGCCAGGACACCTAGAAAAGGACTGTACACACCAAGCCGACAAGTAGTGGGAAACGAATAAGCACTAGCGTGGCGAGGGGCATGTCAGGACCATCTTTACCACCCCCTTGAGTGACGCTGTGTGCCTTGGGCAGAAGAATGGATGAAAGTCTCCTCACAATGGCTGGGTGTTCATGCGGGGGAGGTTGAAGATGTGATACTGGGAGTGGACGGCCTCAGGAGCCACAACGCAATGGTTGATAGCTCTTGAGACTTGGCCGATACGAGGTGATGCTCCGAAGCCCCGAACATCCGGAGAACTGCAGAGTGAAACTGACGAAGGACGTGGTTGTGCCCGCAATAAGCGAGATGGTGGTGAAGGCACATCTGGAAGGTCAGTGCTCTAGGAACCTGATTTTAGACCGAAAGGCACCCTTGGATACATTATGCATTGCCAGGACACTGTTACCTTGCCGGGAGGAAGTGCCTGTGAGACTGCTAAATCCATCAGACACCGATCAGGACATATGGCAGGGATGGAGTTAGGCAAGTGCAAGCCAGCTGCGAGAGTACCGGTGGATCCGAGGAGCCAGCACCGTCTCAAGACCTGGGGTCCCAGCTGGAAGACTTGCTGAAGAGGGCGGTCGGCCATCTGACCGCGGTACAACTTAAGAAGTTTCGGCACCTCCTTAGGCAATACCAGTCTATCTTCACCTAAGGGGACAGCGATTATGGCTGCACCGACCGAGTACTCCACCAAGACATGTTCCTCTAGTGAAGCAAGCGGAGGTACGAGACATGCTGGAGGACATGAGATCTAGGGGTATTATCGTAGAGTTTGACAGCCCTTGGTACTTCCCTGTGGTCTTGTTGAAGAAGAACGATGAGCTTCACTTCTGCATGGACTATAGAAAGCTGAATGCTTCTGTTCCCAGAAGGACTGTTTTTCCTTACGCCCAATTGACAATACTCTAGACACTCTTGCCGGTGTCCAGCGGTTATCGACTTTGGACCGAAATTGGGATATTGGCAAGTGGCTGTGGACCACAGAGAAAAGAAAAAGACCACATTCGACAGGCCAAGGGCTTTGGTAGTTTACGGTTATGCCCCTTGGCCTCTGCAACATGCCAGACACTTTCCAGCTCCTGATGGAATCCGTGATGATGCTGTACTTGGACATCATCGTCACTGGCAGCACTTTCAAAGATCATCTAGAGAATCTGATCAATGTATTACACACACTGTAAACAACTGAGACGGGATTTAGCTAAGGCACTTGAATCAATTTTGTATTATGCCATTTTTACCCATAATTTTGATATATAGATTGTATATGTAAGTAATGTGGATCATACAGGACAATAAATATAACCAAAACAATGAATTCTAATCTTAATAAAGTTATTAATAAATGTTTATGTTTACAAGAAAAAAACTATGTGTAATTGTTCATATTAATATATCATAACTAGCCTGTATATAATATTTCTGGTTCACTAGTTGTAAATGCCTTAAATACTACAGTTTCGTCGAAAAGAATCCTGTCTATGAGCGCGTGGAATGTGGGAACTCTCTTTTTTTGCCGCGTCAAGGGTTAAGTATTTCTGTAAGGGTCTTGTATCCAGACGCTGGAGGTGTAGATTCTGACTTGGACCAAGTGACGTGAGGAAAAATCACATGTTGAATAAGTAGCCAATGAGGTATTAGATAAATGATGAAATGTTAGACTGACGCTTACTATCCTGCGAAAAATGCTCCAACAATAGAACAGAAACTTAAAATATTGAGTGGGGGATAGGAATGTAGGTATAAATATTCCATGTTCACCCCAAAAATTGAGCAGTGAATATGTAAATCCAGATTCAGACTCCACATTACTCGTGAGCAGAAGTTGGCGCACAAAAAAGGGGGTCCATGTTGAAGTTGTTTATTCCGCGGGAAGCATAGTAGTTCCATCAAAGTGCCAAAGTACATTAAAAAGTGGTTCAAGCAGGCATGGGATAAAAAAGTTCCAGTAAGTGGACCTCTTATCACAGCGAAAGCAGCGGAATTTGCACAGCAATTGGGAAAAAACTAATTTTAAGGCAAGCAGTAGATTGCTGGATGGTTTTAAAAAGTGAAATGGTATTTCCTTTAAAACTATTTGTGGATTGCAATGTGAAAACCTAAAGAGAGCTGAAACTTGAAATGCTAGAGGAGAAAATAGATAGGTAAAAACAAACAATTTGTGAAGAACTAAGCAATACCTTACAACAAAAGATAAATTTGTGTAAAACTGAATTAAATACTAGGTGTGACTTAATAAGTAATGCATGCATGGAGAAAACTGCAAAGTTAACTGCAGCAACTAAAAATCTAAATGAGGAAATAATAACCATTAGCAATGAGATCAGACAAGAAGTGGACACAACTATAAGTGTAATGCAAAGCAAGGTTGGCACAGATATGGAAATAATAAAATAGAAAATGTAAATGACAAGATAGAGAATACAAATGTAAACATAAGTGAAACTAATAAAAATGAACAGCATGTAAATACAAAAGTAACTATTGTTATAACAGAATTAAATAAGGTGAGATCTGAAATGATTGGTAAGATCAACAGCATCTCTGTCAGCCTTGCAAAGCAAAGTAGTACAAGTAGTAACAGTGTAGTAATTCAAGTGTACCTTTACATTATGTTACAAATGATACCAATAATGTGTCCTCACAACAATGACAAAGGTTTAACCTCAAATATGATAAACAATGGGAGTGAAGCAGGTAGTTCTCTCATAACTTCCGTGGAATCTCAGCCTGTTGGCATAAGTGTAGGTCATAATAGTGTACCATCAAACGTACAAAACTATTCAAACATAGTCAATGATTTACCATTAACAAAGTTTAATGAAAATACAAATCTGGTACAATACTTAGCTGACTTAGATAAGTACATGCAAATTAAATGTGTTGTACCAAAAGCCATATGAATGATAATTGTACGACGTAACCTGGATACGAAAACTTTAGACTGGTTAATGCTCTGTCATCAGACAACAATCAAGCACATTTCATCAGTTGTTTCTAAATAAGTTATGGAACACAGCAATACAACATAAGATTAGAGCATTATTAAGTCATGGAAATTACAACCTATGTGAAGACACATCAATGGCTGCATATACACTTAATTATTCAAGCCAAGTTAGGAATCTCTCACCACCAATGCAGAAAACAGATTTCTTAGCACTAATAACATGCCACTTTCCTCTCAGGATACAACAGTACATCTTCATTGATAAAAATAATGCAGCAATGGAACTCTCAGAGTTAATCTCATTACTAGAGACACAAGAGGAGGAAATATCACACAACTATGAGAACAGACATTTAATCTGCATAGTCAGAGACCTTTAAATGTCGGTGCATGATATTATAATTATCACAGGGCACAGGTGGGCCAACATACTCAGACAATCACACAAGGCATATGCAAGGTAACAATTATCACCATGATAGCAGGTTCAAACCCGGCGGAGGGCGATGGCTTCGGAAAGGAAGTAAAGCTGGTGGTACCATGTTGTAGATTTACGGCACGTAAAAGAACCTCAAGCCTGATAAAGAGGCCTCTGAGCAAAATTACCGGTCTTTCACGCCCAATATATGTAGAATGGGACACTAAGGACCACAGCAGTTAAAGAGCACCCGTAAATAATACTGAATTTAATTAATCATCATGAAAACAATACACCGAGGCATGAAAATGCATACTATATGCGAACTCAAAGAATACCAACCAAAAGTCAAAGATCACTAAACAGTCCTTGACACTATCAAAGAACTGAATGGTGGAATAATCATAACAATGACACCGAATACTATAACCACTACAGAACACAAGGTAGCCAAAGGGGTAGAAATACAAGATTTGAAAGCAGCAGAAACCAAGAACCTTTATACACGAAACAATAGAAATTACAGTAGCTCCAATAAGCAGTAGTAGCCCTGTAAACACACGTAATTCACAAAATCTGGAAAACTTTTGAGTGGGTAAGTTGGTAATGAAGGTGCAATTACTGTCCACCCATTTACGTCTGTAGAATACACAGAAGATCAGACTATACCTACACACTTAAATTGTAACAAATTAATCACCATAGACTCTCAGCATAATAGTGCCAACGAGACCAAAAATAAAGGCAACAATTGCGCCAAAGAAATACTAATTACTGCAGACACTGGCTACACAGCAACAACTTGTAGCCAAAGACTGTACGATGAGCTCTGCAACAAAGATATAAATTTAATGGCCATACCATGCAAAAATGTAATTTGTAGTCTTGCTATAGGTAGAGACGCACTTCCTATCAAGTTATAGGTACTATTAACTGTAACCATAGATTTTGGATTTTTATGCCCAAAACAATCCATCACCCTCTGCCGGGTTTGAACCTGCGACCTTGGGAACTAAAGGCTACACGCGAAGGATGACACACACAAGACGGTATCCACCACTAATCAAAAAAAATTTAGCCCCTACTAACAAAGCTTAAATATTTTAAATATTGTTATTTAATTATTGATGACAAATACAATTATATTCCCATCCTTCAACATAAATGTAATAATTTTAAAGAGTTATATGTTATGACAATATATGTATGTTAATTAATAATATTTAAAAGCAAAGCCAGAAGTATTTCGTGTTTGCAGCTAGAAGACAAGTTCTTATAAAGATTGTAAAAATGTGAATTGAATATGAAAGCAAGCAACAAAACATACTTTGCTTTAACAATGTAGTAAGAAAATAACAATAAGCAAGCTTCTAGAACATTCAGTAGCAGTTTTAAAACCAGCAAACTTTTCTATAACATGTCCATAGTACAGAGCATTACATAGATTTGTACGTTAATATGTCACTGTGTAGCCAATGAAAGCCAAGATCTTAAACTCTTGGGCATACATAGACGCGACACCACAGAATCCATTGCAGATTTTTCAGTTTCTTCGCAATGCGCTCGCATGGTGTGTAGAAGCTATCCATGATGCTATGTATAATATCATTAAAGAAGTGCCGTAATCATACAGAAGTATAATTATTAACTCAAACCAATAACAAGAACAGTATTATCTAGCAAGTGATATAATAATTGTGCTAATAACACTAATAATTAATAAGAGCAATGAGTACTTATAAAATATTACGTGTGCAGGCAAATAAGTTTTATGTCAGTGTTGTATGTAAAATAGACCAACGAAGTTTTCAATATATTTAATTATTAGTACTTTAAATTGTGTGTGTTAAATTATTTACATTATCCTAGGTCATTATATCACACCTGCCAAGAACAAAATGCCTACTGCAAAATTATAGCTTGCTAAGGCCAAACAGACATTTAAGTGCACACTCATCAAAGACACACATCTAGAAACAATAGAGGCAATCTACATCCACCAATGTTAATCTGCACATCATCTACCAGAGGCCACCAGATCAACAGCATACCCAAGAATTTTATACAATAATAAGTATTCTCTTCAAGACGGGTACAGCATTAAAGTAAAAATGTGCATTTATTACAATTTAATGCATTTATTAACTTATTATTGTAAAAGATTTTATTACTGACAAAACTATGAAAATGACAACAAAACTAATAAAAAATCTGATGTGTTACACTCACATGACTTTCTCTACTCTTGTACAAAGTATTTTTACAAACGCTTATTCTCCATCTACTTCATGTTAATCGAGATAAACATTTGCAGACTCTATATCTTATTGCTAATTTTCTTGTAGATGTAAGGGGAAAATATATTTACAAGGGCAATATAGAAAAACAGTAGCCTTTAAGCACATACATATCTCTTAAAAACTGGTTGCTAGGTGCAGCACCATTCCCTTTGCCACAAATTATAACTCTTTGCATATCCAAGACAAAAAAATGAATAACGAATTCCCATTTGAGAAAATAAGTATTGAAAAATTTAAGGAAATAACAAGCAATATCTCGAAAATGGTTCACTCAACAAAAAAAAATGTATATGACATAATTTGCGTATTTTAACACGATCTACATTTTTTGTGTAGTAACATTTTGTCTATCTCTTATGGTTTACCAGTTATGCAAAATCATTCACAATGAAGAATACTTTTGGAGACATTCCCAAAAAATTCAAGATATACATTTTATTTGTCATGAAAACATCTTAAACATATCAAAATCGTTAGAGCCATTTTTGAGAAAATTAAAATTTTCGAAAAATCTTTCATGTAAAGGGTAATCTGGGGTGGGGGGATTTTTTTGAAAACCTTCGTGCCGCATCTCTGGAAGATACTGAACCTAAATACCAAGTTTGGTGTTTATCCGACTGTTTGTTTCTGAGTTATGCTGTTCACAGACAGACACACACACGGACATGTTTCCAAAAATGCTTTTTTTGGATTCAGGGAGCCTCAAAACATGTATTTCCGGTGCAATCTCGGTATTGAAGTTTTGGGTGGAATACAATACTTCCCCTACTTACTATACGTAGTAGAGAAAGTAATAATTGTACTGAATACTTATTATGGTGTATGGAGCTTCAATACTTCCATCATGTATATGAGAAGCTCAAATTGTTTTGTTACGGCATACTTGGATTTCTGCTGATAATTATGAAGCACCAAAACTGTTTACAGGAGCAGGTTAAAATTCAAAATTTTAATTATATTTTTATCTTAGTAATCACTACATTATTAGAGTTGATTATGTGGCTTTAATTTGCAAGACATTATCAGCTAAAGAGATCATGATTGCTGTACAAGCCTATATTGTAATTTTACTGGACTCTTGAATCCGCATTCAGTATGGAACAAAATAAACATGTTTTTTTAGTCTATTTTGCTAATAACACGCTTAAAACCTAACTCTGGAAAGATAATTGTAATTTGACTCAGATAGTATAACAGTTTACAGTTCATGTTTAATCTGTTTTATTCACCACACATGATATTACAGCAACTGCTGCCTACAACTATCTGCAAGCCACAAACTGATTATAAGGGATATAGCATTACATTTTGTCTATACAATAATGATTAGTAAAATGTTCCTTTGTTTGCCCTGTTTATTAAAAATATGCTGACATTCAAAAAGTGTCACCAAACTCTAAAGTTAGAATTTAATGACTGTGACATGATTCTTTTAATTATCCCAAAAAGGTTGGATACTGTTAAATTCCTAATTATGATTTTCGGTTCCTAATTATGATTTATTTTTCTTCTAAATTGCAAAAACTGCCTTTATTTACAAATGTGGCTTCTTATTACAAGATGGCTTCCATATCATTAAATCATACACTAAAGATTGCACTATAATTAACTTTATCTCATTCATATCATACACAAAATAAAAACCTTCCAAGATGTTGGTATTTTATACATATAGAGAGGTGAGGTGAAAAATATACATAAAAAGGAAGGAATTTTCATGAGTAATGCAATAAAAAATTTAAAATGAAATTTAATTCATATTTGATCCACTCTATACTCTAAGTTACATATAATATTAAAAAAGCAATGGTTACCTGGGTAAACAAATATGAAGATGGCTGCTAAACTTCCCAGTATATCTATTACGCTGCCAATATCTGGACTGACAACTGCTAGGACTAGTGTGAGAACAAACCATACTGTTGCTATACTGACACGTCGTCTCCATTCAAATAAGGCGACATCATTCTCATTCATTGCATAAATCCAAAGGTTACTAACAGCTTCTCTAGAGAAAGAAAGCAAACAAAATGTTGAAATGCAAATTTGTAAACAAGCTTCACAAATTTTCAATACTTGGAAACATAACAAACATACCATGATTGACAGGAGCTGTACAAGAGCTATGTACATCCATGCTTGGACAACAGGAGAAAGTACTTTCTACAATTTCACAATGTAAGAAGTTTCAGCCCACTAGTCAGTATTTGCAACATCAGCTTCAGAGACCAAACAGTTGGTATGGAAGGGAGACAAAAGTTGGGCTACAAGGAATTTCAAATATTTACAGAATATGCTACAAGTCATCTAGTTCATGTTTCGTCACAGATGGTATAGTATAATGATACGGCTACTGAGCAGAATTAAATGAACTTTTACACGATATTATCTGGAATAATGCAATACTCCATAATGACAATTAGTTGATGATGTCCGCTCCTATTAATTTTCTACCCATTATGAGCAACTAGTTACTTTCTGTCCCCATTACTTTTGAACCATTATAGTATTATACATTTTTGCCATTCTATCTTCAGCTCTGATGTTTTGTGAAGGTAAAGAGAGAGAGAGAGAAACAGTAGATATCAGCATTGCCAACTATGATGTGAATAGGATTTTTAAATTCTGAAGCAAATGAAGGTATTTGGTTACTTTTTAAGCAATAAATACTAGAGGCTCTGTATCTAAGTTGGTAGAGCAACTGCGTGCTATACAAGGGGTCTCGGGTTCAATTCCCGGCTGGAGGGTGGGAATTTTTCTCTAGTCAGGATTATTCCCTGTCCTCTCCAGAGTCTGGAAGATGAATGAGATGCGAATGTGTGAGATCTAATGATTAAAACCCAAAAAGTGCAAGAAACCTGACAAGAGAATATGAGTTAATACCATTGCCAATAGGCAATAACTTTTAAAGCAAAAGGCCGCCGATAAGACCAATGTAGTTAAAGGCAGGATATAAATGGGACTTAAAAGAAAAAATACTAGAATTTGACACCATTCTTCCATTTCTAGTAATACTTTTAATAACAATGTTATGTTGCCATGAGATTTAAGCCACAGTTTGCATTGCTGGGGGAAACTTGTGTATCAAGGGTGAAAAATGTCTACTAGCACCAATTACCAGTGCTCTCCCCATGTGTATCTTCTGCTTCCTGCACTAGGTAGCCAATTTCTTCTATCCAAAGCAAATGGCGTGGTTGTTCTTTATGTTACTTCAGATGCAAGTGGGTTCCTTTGTATGTGAACAATTTACTATGTTATTATAATAAATGTACATAAAAATAGTGCATTAATGCTTAACATAGTTTTGCAACAGTGCAGACTGGCAACACTATTACTCTCAGTTGTGAGCAACATCAGAGCCAGAGAGAGAATGGCTGAACTGTAACCATTATGTTACTTTCATGCCATTCATATTGTTCTTCATTACACTGTAGTGTGTAATACAACCTTCTTTCTTATGACTGGCTGAGTGTCATAAGCACTGCAGAGGCTACCAGATATTACTCAGGTGGATAACACTGTTTCTTTTTATTTGTGTTTGTTTTCTTATGCTCATAGGAACTCTCTCATGTTTCTTTTGTTAAACTGTCACTTTTTTGCTACTAAGAGCGCCTTGTTGAAACCTATATGATGATTACTTGTAATGCAATATTCAGTCAGAGCAAATTTTTCTGGGTAGTTGAGGCTGAAACTCCCTGACTGTTGCATATAAATCAGTATTTATAGTATAACATTTATTGGCATTTCCCGATAATGTGGTAATGAGCTGCAGAAACCAAGAAAAGGGATAAACATGTGATTGACACATCATTACAGTTGCCTAGCAATCTGTAATCTACTAATCTTAGCAACCGGGTATGCTATAGCTAGATTGCCAACTCTATCAAATTAGACCACATGCTTTCTGCATGATGATATCCTTCTAAACAGATACTGCTGTTATTCTTGCTTTGTTTATGATTCAGTGGTAATGGAATGTCATTTGTTTATTGCTCTTTGTAATATATAGTAGTGAATGTGTGAGTAGGTGTAACAGTCTGTGCAGTTTATCTGCAATCATTCACTTCTAATTTAAAAACATATACAATAGTTTCAAATAGCATATCACAACAAAATTCATGTATTTTGAAGTGTTCATACGTGCATGTGCATTTGTGATGTGTAACTTCTATATTTAGCAAATTGTTTTATCACTCACGGATGCAATAAACTCTCGAGTTACAGAAGCAGACAAAAGAAACTATCCGTGAAGGTCACAAAAAATATGCAGGTATGGATCTTCTTGTTATTAAACTTTAAAATTTGAAGTAGCTATGTATTTATTTTGGGTCCTTGCACGGATTTCATCTGTTGTTATTGTTAGCTAATTGCACACTTAGGAAATATGTAGCCAGTCTTCTGATTATATTGCAATATGCAAATAATTTCAAGGAATGTATGTGCATGTCCATTAATGCAAACTTCTTCAAGGTGGCAACCCTAGTAGGGAGGCACAGACACTTCCAGAAGTTTATAATAGTAAACAGATGTTCCTGTTCATTTAACAATGTTCAGACATCCCGCATATAGCAAAATGAAAAATGAAACTATAATCCCCAAGTACAACTTGCATCCTCGGAGATACAAAACCACATTTTTGTATTTTTCTTACTCTCTCTGATGTAAGACTACTCTGTATTCACCCTTAGGTTGATCTGCGGCAAAACAAACCCACGTGGTCAGTGCACCGTGGTGCAACATGGTATCAATGCGCGCAGGAAAGTAGTCCCATGCTAATAATCTGAATTTTAGAATGAATTTATCCTTAAATAGTGTAATATTCTATACAAATACCTAAGGTTTTATTTAACGCTGATTTATACTGTAAAACAGAGCTACAAGTCCCATGATGCAATTCGTATGAGTCACCTGACATCCGAGGAGGTGCAGAATATTGTCTACAGCCAGAAACCAGCAGTTGTGTTTAGTATCATAGCGGACAGTGAATTTGCTCTTGTGTTTTCGTCGAATTACGTAAAGCATTAGCCGCACAAACCATTTACAAGTTGAAAAAATAGTAGTGTTGAATCTTTGTTATGTGAGAAATATCCAACACTTTCCGCAAAAGAATGGTGAAATTAACTTCTGAGTTCACCGGTGTTTCGAGTACAAGTATAAACAGTGCTTGTGCAGAAAAATCTGAAACGAGAAAAGTGGTTACACCTGGGGGGAAAAAAAAAGCATATAAAATACGTGATGCAAGAATGTAGTGATTTTGAGAAGAATGCAATTCGCGTAACAGTGCACAATTTCTTTTTTAAAATGAGCCGCCAACAGTTAATAAAGTGCCGCTTCCAGACAATGAATAAATTAAGTTAATGCATACCTATTACTTTATTTTTCGCTCATTTATTTTAGAATTAACTATTATTATATGTGCAAACATTTATTTTCGTTCCAAAAGAGCAACTCCAATTATTACAAAAATTAGTAAAATTAATCTCACTAATAATAACTATCAATTTTATCACCTTTAAGTCTTAACAGAATATGCTAGTCATTGTTTCAGTTGTCGAAATAAGGACTCTGTTCTTCTTTGCAGTACGTGCTGCTTGTACTGGCCACATGTTCTGAAAGTGTGACAGTATTTCTAGTGTGAATGGCGGAAGGATACATTATAATGGTGCACTGGTCACCTGGGGTTTGTTTTGACGCGGATCAACCTAAGAGTGAATACAGTTTAGGATATCCTGGGCATTACCAGATAGTGTCAATAAATAAACCATCAACAACAATGTTAGGATCATAATGCGAACACACAAATATCCTTCCCACTATCTTTGCTGCATGGTACGTGGACCAGGGCGCTAAAGTGGCAACACTGGAATTCCCGCTTCTTCAACTGTAATCACCAACTTAGGATGCACCCATCATAAAAGATGTAATATACTATAATAAGAATGGGTTACTGCAGCAACAAACTGTGCAAAGTTATAATTCATAGACTTCAAATGCCATGCCCTAAAATATATAATGTTCAGGAGAAACACATTTGAAAAGACTGGTTATTCTATTTACAACATAAAATAAAATAAAATAAATTATAAAGTAATCAACACAGTGAAGCACTTGAATAAATTCCTTCATACCACTATCCAGCTTCACTTACTACTATTTAACAGTATATATTTTTAAGGACCTTGTCCTCATCAGCAGCTGCATGTTGACTGTCAGTGCTCTATTGGGCATGGGTGCAGTTCCTACTTGATGCCTCCTGTCCCCCTGGAGGTTTTTGGATGAGCTTAAAGGGGGTATCATTGATTTAACTTCATGGGTTTTGTTAAGAAGCAGGCTGTGACTCTGGACTTGTCTACTTTATTATACTTAATGTTATACCAATGCTCTTTAAATCTGATATACAAATTTCTCTTAATTTTACTCTGTACATTTTGCTGCAATCTGCATATTCTATTTTGTAGAGGCCTAATTTATTTTCTGCTGATGTTTGAAAAATGTAGCAGTTAAAACATACTTGATATTTAAATTATTTACAGCATATACAGTTATTTCTCTTAGCACATATGTACAGTGATACAAGGCATTATATGTATCTGATGTCAAACAGTACATACTAGGATTTTTGTCGTTAGTTTCCTTCCATTCCTAAGCCAAGCTAAAAAACTGTTAAGAAAAGTCAATCTTATATCACTACTGTTTACAAATGGTTCAAATTGAAACAAAACTCAAGTCACTTTCTGAAATGTGTCATACATACCATAGATCTACTGGATGTTGACCAGTGTACTCGTGGAACAGAACGAATGCATTTGCCTCATAGTCAGAATCTTTAGGAATCAAAAGCAACTTACATATCCTTTGTCTTTTATGCTTGTATCATAATTACTTACACACCCTGGCACTGCACATCTATCTGGCATGCTTATGCAATGTTTATATTGCAACAGACACCATAACAATGGAAATAACAGGCACAAATACACAAGTGAAGAAAGCATCCTGCACTGTCACAAGTATTGTTGCTCACTGATAGGATGGGCTGCAATGTTGCCACATTTACCAAGGCTGGGCCATGACTAAAGTGGTTTCACTTTGTTTAAAGGAGTTGTAAACACAATCACGTGACAAGAGAGCACCTCATTGGCTGTGGGCAATCTACAACTTTTCTGCTTAGCATGTTATCTCTCCCTCTACATAATACAGTTCGGTTCAGATCATAACATTTTGTGGTTATTCTCGCGCAGAGAAATTTTAAAACCCCATTATTGTAACAGTTCAATTTATGAAATAAAATGTATTTTCAGATTTACCAATAACTAATGAACCATTATAGAAGAGAGTATAAGAGGCTATGCGCAGGTGCTGCTGTTCATTTCCAGTTTCCGTATAGCCGCCAGTGTACTTTTGCAACGTATTGAGACAATGAGTGCCACCATGGAATACATAAATGCGGGAAATGGAAAGAAGCGTTAAATGCTTTTAACAAAGTCTGTGAAATGTACCCACCTTTAATCAACAATGAATATTGTTGGCCATTATTTAGCAATAATTGACCTTCTTTGTTAGTGATGTAGAATTGTTGCTCGGATTGCTCGGGGCACATTTGTTTTCTGTGGTTTTCTAACTATAGTGCTAATCATTTTCTTAACTTGTTGACTCATAAAAGGTTAAAGCAAAAAAGTGCTATACTGATATTAGTCATTAAATGTACGATTTCTAAAGCCTGAAGTTAAGACTAGTTTAATCCAGTACTTTTAACCACAGATGTAGAACTGTTCAGGTACAACTTTTATTTTAGCATTATGTGTTGGAAGTTTAGGATGCAAGGCAAAATATAGGAATAACACATGCAATGTTTAAGAGCTAATGACCCCCAAGCTGCACAATATACTGTATTTGCATTGTCTGAAGCAATTTCCTCTCACGGGTACTTAGTTACCGTCATCCTCCACATGGTGCTGCCATGTGCTCAGCGGAGTGACACATTTAAGTTTTGTTTATTTCTCCTTTCAACTTATAGTGAAAAAGGTATAGAGATGGCTATGCTTCAACCCATTCTGGCTTCAAATTTCTGATGCCACTGTAACCTTCTTAAGTTGTAAAATGTATTATAGCTTGGACTCGACATTTATTTTGTGCCAAGCCACCACTAAGGAATAATACATATAGTTTACATTATTTACTATTTTTATTGAATTGTCTGTTCTCCCTGGCCATTTAGACTTTAATTTGCATGAACATTCCCCTACAACCTTAATCTGAGATCTATCTTCAACAATTTTCCTACATGCTATTTCTTTATTCATTTTAAACAATTTATGTTTAATTACATTTACTCTTTTGTTCTCTTCCTGAAGAAATGTATGTGCTCAACATTCTCTTCTATAGTACAAACTGGACAAAATCCGTTATCTAAGTTCCTTATGGAAACTTCATTCTCCATGCTCCTGGTCTCTTCTCTAACTTTGATATCATAGTTATCCATAGGGACCCCAGATTGTCGGTAAATAAAATAATGTAATATCGGTGTAAAAATATTATAGTGAGCCGTGTTTTGGGCGGTAAATAAAACTGCTTAACAGTGTTATCTCGTGCAAAAAAAAGGGAAAAAACAAAAACACAGTTTAAACTATTTTACTGTGGAACAAAGGGCACCTTACATGTAACTTAAAAAAGAGGAGCATGAAAATATTTACATAGTATACATTTCGACTGATGACTTTGTTAGAGACAAAGCCACCATAAGTTCAGTGTTCTCTGGCTTAAGATTTGTTCTTAAGTTTGTCATGATGTTCCCATATGCAGAGAAAAGTCTTTCACTGTCCACATTGGACATGGGTACCCACAATAGTTTCATACACTTCTCACTAAAACACAAGTGGTCACATTGAAGTCCAGAAAGTAAATCCATATGTTCACTTCAGCAGCATCATCTAATTTCTCACACACTATGTTCTTCAGAGCAGCATATCCCTCCTTGAATGTCTTCTCTGGCAAGTCTCACAGAAAAGGTAACATTCTTCTTGCTTTTTCTATACTTATATCAGTAGATGCCTCATTTGATACTATTTTTCATACACCAAACAATTTACTTGCAGAATGAATAATATCAGCAGCTGGATCAGCTGACATTAAGGAATTCAGCTTGGTAACTGATTTTATGCCCAATTGCTTGAACTGACTGATAACATAAGACTTCTTGAGGGTTGGCAGTCTCTGAAGAAGACTTGAAGTTTTCTCTCCAAACGAGCCCTAAGCTACTATTGTGAAGCCATTTGATATATCTTTAAGTTTGCTATATAGTTTATGAAAAAATGGATATTTAGATCCCTAAAGCACTTCAAAAAGGCAAATGGTGTCTTTGCAGTGTTCAAGAAGGAAAGATGCCTGGCAGTTTATTATATTTTGAGACCGCATTGAAATACTACTGTGGAATCGGTTTGAATTCCCGCGTGCCGCAAAACTAAACTGACCTGGCAACGTCTTGCACATGCTGTCTGTACGGCGCGTGAACTCCACCGTCAGCTGAATTTGTATATGCACTAGCTTAATTTGAAACGTGGCTCCATCGGCATAATTCCTTTTCTTTTTCAGAGCAGAAGGTAAACAGACTCCTTGCGCTAAATTGTAACGTAATTTAAAGAATATAACTTGACTCCAAACGAATCTTTCAGTATAGCGGACACAAAATATACTTAGACATGCGTTCACATTATGGCAACGTCGCAAGACAGCAACAATTTTCGTGCGAGGGGTACAGGAAACGGAGACAGTGATTGGTAGAAGAGGCTGTCTACTGTCAGAATTGACTTGAACCAGACTTAGAAATTCATGCATTATTTAACGATGCTTTTGAGACAGTCTTTTCCAGCCGGCATGAAATGGGGCGATGCAAGCACGAATCGTTAAAATACGGCATTAGAGAAGAATTTGCAGGTATTGTCATTTAAATCCAAAGAATAATTTGAGTGAAATGAGAAATCCGTCACTGATACGGTGTTGCCGAGTTCCGATAAACATGGCATTCCTTTTGTTGTGCATGCGATAGGTGAAGAGTGAAGGGGACGGGGTAGTCGAAGCAGTACCAATGTTTGCCGAAGCTCTGGTTAAATCACAGTGCAGTTTGGTGTTCTGTGCCGTGCAGCATGGCTGTAGCGAATGATAATACATGTATCCGTAAATGATTGATAAGCCAAATATCTGATTGTTTATGTGAAAAGGAGAGACAAACGCCAAAAAAAAAAGGAGAGAGAGAGAACAAAATTTCAGGTTATTTTGCACAATTTTTTTCATAACGGTGTTATTTCGCGTTTTCGCGATATAGAACTAATGTCGCGTTATTTCGCGACTCAGAATGGATATATATGTGGAATTTAAAAATAATTGATTAAAGGTTTTTCTTATTGTTAATTTTCGGCCAATTTCGCGAATTAACTACTCGCGAAAAGTCGGGGTCCCTAGTTATCCATATACCATATTTTTTCCAGATTCATATAAAATTTGAGAGAATTTCTAACCTTCATCAATGAATACATTATTTGGCTATGAATGTTCTCTTAATTGTTGACATACTCTCAGTAGAAATAGTACGTTTTTGCAGGGACCCAAGGATTTGGATGTCATAGATGGGAAAACATGTTAGCAAAAATACAAAATCTGCAACTTAAGAACATAATTATGTAATAATATTTAATAATGCATTTTACCTCCCAAAAGGATGTGAAATATGGACACTATTTACATTGGTTTGAAATACATATCTATGGTTGATTGCTTTGTTGGTTTTAATGCCAAAATTTTACTGCCCATCTTGTTTATTAAAGTCATTATATCGCCATCCACTTGGAAACTACACACATATCACTTCACTATATCCATTGCCTCCATCGCTTCTGACACTGTAGGAATTGGATCAGGATCTGGTTCATCATCACTTTCATATCCGACTGATGCTTCTTCTTTCATTTGCTCTTCAAGTATTTCATCTATTGTAGCTGTTTCACACACTGGAATTTCATTGTTAATATTTACATGTTTTATTTCAAAAGACTGCCTGCTATTTGGTGCCATTCTTCACTCTCGGAAAACTCAGTCTTCCAGCATGTCATCACCAAGAACCCGGCAAAAGCCAGCTTTATTAAAGCAGTTCCTAATGGTATCTTGTGTCACAGAATCCCAGTCAGTCCTTATGAAATGCATGGCATTTAAAACAATGATTTTTCTTATCGCCGATTTCAGTGCAGCCAACCTTACCTATACCAATCCCTTCTGATACATTTGCTTCATGCACCAAATTATGCCTTGATCTAAAGGTTGTAGCTTATTCGTGCAGTTTGCTGGGGGGAAAACTATCTTTATATTTTGTTAATTTGAAACAGTTGGTAGATGAGCAGCACACTGATCAATGAAGAGTGCAATTTTCCTGTTTCTTATACCCAGTCTTGCATTCCATGTTCATAAGAATTTTCAAATACTTCAGAAGTTATTCAGGCTTTGTGTTGGAAGTGTACTTACATGGAAAAGATCACACATTCTTGAAGCATCCAGATTGTGTGCTTTTCCAATAACCAGCAGTACCAATTTCTCCATTCCATTTTCCTTACAGCACAACAAAACTGTAATCCTCTACTTGTGAAGTTTCTCGCCATGATACTTAAAGCCCTTAAAATCCAGGGTTTTGTCTGCTAAACATGGAAAAATAGTCCCATTTTCATGTGCATTATAAACATCGTAAGGGTTATAAGTCTTTCAAAATTGATGGAAGCGTTGTATTTTTCCACATTTCTATGTTTTCACACAGTGTAGCATCATTATCTAGGGCAGCAGCCTCACCTTGCACACATCTGTAAACTAAGCCATGTCGATTCTTGAATCTTTCAATCCAGCCTTTGGAGACTCTGAAACCATCCAGTCCCATCTTTTGTGCTAAATGTGTTACCTGAGCTCGAACCTCAGTTAACATCCATTAGCACATTTGAAGCTCTTGCTTGTGTAAACCACTTTAGTAGAACACTTTCTAATTTTGGAAAATCACCACGGCAATTACGGTTTCTTTTAGCATTTTTCCCTTCTTTGAAAGTAGTTTCAATCAGTTTACGTTTGACAGAGGAATGTTTAACCTCCATCCTATACCCACTCATTTCATATTTGGATTGTATTTGCTTCTTCAAGGATTTTCAGCTTTTCACTGTTGGTTATTTGCTGCAATTTATTTTTCTCCATTGCAAACAAAAAGTTAAAATACAATCTATGTATGTTTGGTCAACACTCAACAGCAGAAACTATTGTCAGCATTTACCACACCAAGCTAAGCATTCTCTATACCGCCCACACAAATATGCACATACATGCATGTCATTGGCTGCCGGTCTCTACCCTGACTGAACTGACCAAGGATGACCAAAGTAGTGAATGAGGACGTCAAACTTTGAATTTTCATAAGTGCCTACCCATAGTGGACCGACCAAGGATTGGCCAAAATAGTGAATGAGGACGTCAAACTTCAAACGTAGTAAGCTTTATTGGCTGCCAGTCTTTACCCTGACTGGACTGGCCAAGGATTGACCAAAGTAGTGAATGAAAACATCAAACTTCGAATGTAGTAAGCACCTACACCCACTGGACGAACCAAGGATTGGCAAAAATAGTGAATGAGAACGTCAAACTTCAAATGTAGTAAGTGGGAGTGAGAAAATATACTAATAAACATTATTTATTACATATGGTGCTGGAACTTTTATAATTCAATGTTATACACAGAAAAACTGTTAATGAGGAATGTGTGCTAACGTTATTCCACTGTATATGTGATTTACACCTTACTAGAAAGTCCAGCAATTACATATTATTTTCAGCATTTTACTGCTATTTTAAGCTATCATTAAAAGTATATGTCACTTGGAAAATTCTTGAATCCTGTGCTAGTATTTTAAGATCCTTTATATAATCATCCCTGTAAAGTGGTTTCCCATTTCTATCACAGCATTAACATTTGGTGAATATAATTTTAATATGTTTTATCCAAGATTTGATTATTTTCTTCTCACCCTTCCTATTCTCTCCAACTATCTTACTATATATAAACATTTTCTTATAACTTCCACTTCTTTTGTTTTTTCCAGTTATCTGAACTATTAAATACATAAAGTCATTAATGATCTGAAACTTTCAATTACAGCAAAAAAAATAAAGTGGGTTAGAAAAGAAATAGATGACAGAGATGTATTTACTTACCTTCCACAAAATAGCAGTATTGGATACGTTGTGTAAGTTTTTATGGCAATGGCAACTATTCCTATTAGTACAAGACCATTTGAACCATTATATGATTCTAGAATGTCACTGGTTACAAAAGAACCAAATGTAAGATATCCATATGTTCCTGCCAATGAATATGCCATCACACATGCGCCGACAGCTGTCGAAGAACATATTGTGAAGTTATAAAGATTCCGCTCACGGAGACAGGCATATATTGGTATCACACTCACATGACACTGGAAGGAAGATTAAAAAAGAACATCTCATATGTTGCATTTACATGACTTTGTCTACCCACTATCATAACTTGTATATCTCTTTTACAGACTACTCTTACAAAAGTTTATTTTTCTATCTAATTCAAACATTTGTAATCAGGACAAACATTTGTAAAAATGGCTTCATTATTAATTTCTTGTAGATACAAAGGAGATAAGGAGACTGAAGCAGGTTCTTATATGCTGCCTTTGAAATTCCATACCCCTTGATATGAAAATAAAAGCATGGTGACTTAGAGCTTAAAAAGTAGATATGACAATGTATTGGGAAATTCAAACAAAGAGCAAAGAATATCTCTAAAATGCTGAATACAAAAATAAAAAAAAAAAAAAAAATAATACAAATAAAAAATAATATTGGTCATAAATTATACGTTTTAACAAAAACTTCATTTTTAATGTAATAAGCTTTTTTCTATCTTGTGGTTTACCAGTTAAATAAAAGTATGCAAAATGTGTTCAGGATAAAAGGTTTTGTGGTCTACTTGCAGAAATTCAAGATACACATTTTCGTATTCATGTAAATATCTTAAGCATGTGTATTTTGATCAAAATCATTAAATCCATTTTTGACAGAATAAAAAATAATGCAAAATTTCCCTTGTACATGATACTTGGAAGATGCTGAACTTAAATGCCAAGTTCTGTATTATCACACTTATCACACTTTTCATTTTTTTTAGTAGTGCAGTTCTCTCTCTCTTACCCACACACATAGACCTTTTTCTAAAATTGCTTATTTTGGGATTCAGTGACACTTGTATGTTTCTGGTAAAATCTTGACATCAAATTTTTGGTTGGAATATACATAATTCTTACTTTACTATTATAAGTGGAAGAGAAAGTGCTAATCTTATTTACAATTTAACATTAATTCTGTTTTCAAGTATTGTAGGTAGTCAAGAAGAATAAATGCTAATCAGTAGCAGTGTTTTTAAGAATAATCTAGTGTGTTTTCTTTCTACATATCAAGGTAGTTATCCTACACCTCTATTGAAATAGTTCTGCTGAAAGCTGATGTTTGCTGATAAAAATAATGAATGCTCTAAATTAAGTCAACAAAAGAAATTGCACTATCTGATTAAATTCTAAAAGTAGCTGAGCACTTCATGCCAAAAACAAAAGTACACAGCAACATTTCATTCCATATTAGCCTAGTGATTATTTAGTGTTCCCAAGTTTGTAATTGTATGGCTGTATTTGAAGCTTCAAGATATCTGCCAACTAAGGAATTTCATTTTTGTTCACTAATTCTAAGTGTGGCTATTCTTTAATAGTATAAGATACTAATGAATTGATTTGCTCATTCATTGGTTATTAAGAAAAGCAGTCTTTTGCCATGGTGTGTACTTGCACAATTTCCTCCACATACATACAGAGGCCATTAAGTTTATCCAAACAAACTGTTATATTATGTAAAAATAAAGCTGGAGGCAGTAGGAAAACAAACATACCTGATAACCAAAACATATTACTGGAACAACTAGGAAGACATCTGTCCAATGAGTTGGGCTTGTCTTAATGGGGCCGGAAATGAATTCTCCCATAAATTTCTGGTAGACTATGAGCAGTACCACATAAATCACTGCCAGTACTCCAAGTGAACTACAAACAAAAATGCATTATTAGATTTCCTAATAGAATATTCTTACTAACTAGTTCAACCTTAAAACAGACTGTTAAAATTTGTAATGTTTAATGATTGCAGTAAAGAAAGCCTGTATATGCTTTAAAACGAAGAGAAATGAACTAAGTTACCTGACATATTTGAGAAAATCTATCCTCTTGGAATAACAGAGAGGTAGGATGAGAAGAGATGAGCTCACACTTATAGTGAAACTCCTGTTCATGAACCAGTAATGACAGAAATCTGGGCCATACAATGATGATAACACTGAAACACAAATGATTTGTATACTGCATTTCTGCTTGTTTGCAGCAGCAATCCTTTAAACTATTACAGATTCTTATAACTAATAGGAAGCATGAGGATCCCAATGAAGGTAAATGCCAAGGGGGGGAGGGAGGGGGGAGAGAGAGAGAGCAGTGTGTTCAGATAAAAACACTGTAAAGTATAATATGATGCAAACTGTGTGATATCACATAAGCAGAGAGGAACGACATGGTTCACGCTATATTTTTTCATATACTGATTTCCCTGACTTTCTATGATTATATTGATAAACTCTCCCTGACAACTGAGGTTTTTTATTATACCATATAATTTTTTTAAATGTCCTTAAATATATTGAAATCAGAAGGTAATCATTTTTTAAGCTTAAAAAAATAATTAATTGAAACTATGCAATTTTGTTTCACTGAATTTTTTACTTGGCCTTCACCATTCCCATAGCCATCCAAAGCTGCTATTATTGTTATTTTATTTGTGTTACATCTGACAAAATATTACATACCAACATTACAAATTAAAAAATATAAAGACAATTGTTTTTATTGCACCCTAGCTACATAAAATGTATGTAAACTCAAAACTCAAACAAATCAATATAACTAATTCCGTTTCAACACTTCTAATGGATCTGCATCAGTGTCCTCCTTTTTGCAAAACACAGTAAGAGAATGTGAAAATTTCCCTCAAAAATTAGCTATTTTCCTGGCTTTTCAACATATATGAACTTTTCCCTGACTTTGCCTGACCTTTTTGTATTTCTCTGACATTCCAGTTAAGTGTGAACCGCAAACAATTTCCTGTATTATTCAGTTTGTCCAGAGATTACAAACACACTGAACATATGGATTATTATGTAGTGTTAATTTCATGTGTATGCGCTTAATATTGGAAAGTGAATGGAAACCATGGATACTTTGTTGATACTATATGATACAAATCTACAGTTCAGATCTGATGATGGCTGTAAACTGTCAGCAGAAATTGGCGGCTTCAAATATCTTTCACAGATGGCAGCTACTGATTTTGAATGTTTGCTTACTTTGATTGAATTGGGTAACAAAATGTATATATTTAATAAAATCTAGTTGTAATTGAGTTTTAGGTGCTGGAGATCAGACATTAGTCTTCAGTAGTTCTTTCACTATCAAAAGAAACTACCAACTTTTGATGATTGCAAACAAGTGTCCATATACAAACATGTCCAAAACATATTTGAGGCTTACAATTATTCAGTGAACATCACATACAACGACTGTGGTATTGTCCTAGAATATGCATTACATTTGCATTTCACATTACATTATACACATCTGTATGTGGCTTAAAGATCTCAAATGAGACATTCAGAGTACAAATGGCCCAACCCACAAAAGTTGTGTAATCTAAAGGCATTACCACATTAAAAAAAATCCGTAGCTCAATCCTGATATTTCATCTTTAAAGCAGATGCATGCTGTATGTTTATGCCTGATTCGTGTGTGTTAACCCATTAAAATACGGTTTGCAGGAAGATATGTATCTGGGTGCAAAAGTTCAGGCCATACAATAATCCATAATCTTTATAATTAATTTCTGGCCTTGGGAAGTCTAAGAAACTTACAGACAGCTTATGGTTCTTACCAAAGAAACATTACAAGATATTAGTCATCATCTGGACAATTCCCTCAAAAAATCACTTGAGCATCTTTTACAACAAACAGGCATTTCTTATGGATCTGTACAAAGAGCCAAGAACTTGAAGTTAAAACCTATAATAACACGCAGGCACATGCTCTTTAACCAGGTAATTTTGTACATAGTTGTACATTTTGTGAGTGGAATCTGAATAATGTACAGAATGGCAAAATTGACCTATATTTAATCTTTTTCGTGAACAAGATCCGATTTCACTTTCCTAGTTATATGATACACAAAGTAATTATTATTAAAGTTCTGAGAAAGCTGATATTGTTCATGAAGTGTGCCTCCATTGATGAAAAAATTAGTGTATGGAGTGCCATGAGCAGAGAAACAATTTTGGGTCAATATTTTTAAGTCACAGCTGATGCCCTTACATATGTGAATACAATTTTGCCACCCTTTTATAGAGAATTAACAGACAGGGAGCATGATTTTGTTCTTTTTCAACAGAACTCTGCCACAGCTCATAAATCCAATAGTTTAAATGAGAACTATAGCACTAAAGAAGTGCAAAAAATGTATGGATAACAACGGTGGCCAGTTTCAGCAAGTAAAGCTTTATAAAATAGTTATGGGGATTGTCTTATGGTTGCATCAGTGCCATCAGCCAACGAACAAGGCTCCTGTGCATAGACAAAACACTACTTGTTATTTCACAGTTCATTGGATCTCTTCATATATCATTTACTCAGACTGAATGCAGTTGGATTTAGCTACTTGTGATCTCAATGCCTCAAATATATTGTAACTAATCTGCTTGTAATTATAGTTCTTGTTACCTCTATCAAACTGGTCTCCTATGATGATGAGAAATGTTACACAGGTACCGAAGCAGTAGAGTGCAACTGTAAATGAGCAAGCAATGAGACCAGGTCGACCGCACATTCCTTCAAGCACATCTTGAAGCGTATGTGCTCCTGTTTGATCTGAGCAGTGTGCCAATATCAGTAATGCTCCCATTATCCATATTAGCAGCACCTAGAGTTCAATACAATGAAATGTTCAGTTCCACCCTACTCTTTGGGTACACATTCAATGGGAATGCTCAGGAAGAAGCTCTGCAAAGCACTGATTTAAAGAACTAAAGTTATATTTTGGGTGGTGACTTAATCTGTTTCATGTTTTCAATAATTACATAATATAGTGATTTTCCTTTTTTGCCCATCACCATGCTGACACACTAGCATGCAATGTAAAATGACATAAACATTGCTACTAGGTCTTTATTGGTAAAGATTTGGGTTAAAAAAAGTTGATTTTTTGTCTTTTGTTGTAATGGATTAATAGCATAAGTAACTTGCTTTTTTTTTTTACCTTTAAAGGGCTTTTATGGTCCAGAGATGTCATAGAATATTGATATGTAACAATGTGCCCACCTTGTTGTTTTGCCATTTCCTGTAAGTTTTATTTTTGAATTTCAGGTGTACTTTTCTCAAAATGTATTTAATTTAAAAGTTTGAAATCTTTTGGGGTTGTACAGAATGTTTAGCTGCATTTAGTAGGTTCAAGATTTTGATCCTATGGTTTGCATGAAAAAAATTTAAATATAAAAAAACTTACACAATCTTATTTTTTATGACTATTATTTTAAAATTATGGACAAATAGTTAACTGGCTATCTTAAGCTACTTATAAAAACTCACAATAAAAAAAAATTGGCAGAGTTCCTATCTTTATTTTCAGAGAAAAGTGTATGTATAGATGAAAATAAAACTTTTTTAGAAATTATTTTAAGATTTTTAAAATATTTTTATAATTAAAAGATTTAAGGCTAGCTAAAAGCTCTTGATACCGGTACTCTCAGAGAACCTTCTTTAATAAGCAGTAAGAAGTTCATTGTCCTAGATGGTATGATTCTAGAGAAAACTGGCTTTATTTCAATTGCAAAAAAGTGTAAAAATATCTGTGATCTCTACCAAGTGTCCTTAAGGGATAAGTCTGTGAAACACAAAGCTCATATGAATAGCTCAGAGTAACTCTTATGCTGGTAACAGTGTAGGAAACTCAAGAAGATTTTTAATCAGGCGTTCAACTCTTAATATTATTGATTAAGAATGAAAAATTTGTATCTTGTTAGGACCAATCTTTATATGCGAAAAACCTGTTTATAAATTCCTAGATTTCACTTTTACAGCAACTCCATATTCTTCTTGTAGAGCATAGCACTAGTCACCAGTATTTTCACTTTGTAAAATTACCTCTTTAGGTTTTCCATTAACACGGTTGGGTGATTACATTCTGGGCAGTTCTTATACTGTCACTGTTACCCACGAACTTAAGGTCAGAGCCAGTTATCAGCACAAGATTGCTTAACACCAAAGAAATTGCTCACGCCAGTGACACAGCATAGAAATAATGGCACTAATGTCTCATCAGATGAGTAAATCTGAACATAAGCTCTGATAGATGACTATGATTTTTATTGTCATAAGTATGAAAAATTGAAACACCTGAACTATGTTTTTACTACAAATTAATATAGACTGTATTCTTTTCCTGTTATTCTTTCATTCCTGTAACACAAATTTAACTTTCTACATAAACATTATGTAATAGTAAATAATTTTCTAAGTTACAGTCCCCATACTATACGCAGAGACTACATATTCTGTATGGTGTCTTTCTACTGAACCAAACCTATCTACCGACAGAATCAAATGCTTTCTTTTGGGGAAAAAGTGTATATTCAAGGTTTTCATTCTTAGGCAATGATATGGTCCTCTGCAAAATGCTGGTATGCACTGTATATTAATACAAGATAAAACTGCATGAAAAATATGCTAAAAATTATGTTCCATTGCCTAAATTTTTAAGCAAATTTAAGGCTGTGACACATTTCTTCTAAATATCAGTTCTATTCAACAGATTAGTGTTTTGAAGTCAACATTCAGTATTAACCTACCTAATAAGTGCCAATTATACTCCATGTAAATTGTGTATGTATTTTTTTCCCCCCCTTTCTCTAAGGATCTTACTGGTACTGCTACATACAAAATCAATGTGATAAACACAAAATTCTAAAAAGACAGCTTTTATAAAAACATAGTTTAAAATATATATATTTTAATTTATTTACTAAAGTCACTTTAATGAGGTCATTTTGCGACTACAACATAGACATAGATTTTAAGTGTTGTTATAAACAGTCAATTACAAACATTTGTATAAATTAGCATCTTTCATAAACTGTAAGTGTTGCATAGATATGGTTCATTAAGAACAACACACAGAATGTTAGGAACACCATTATTAAGTCTCAGAATGGCAAGTTAAAAACAGTCTGTAATGAGATCCGGACTGTGAAGTGACTTAATATTGATCACATGTAGGTGGAGGATTGAGAGTTAGAAGATATCTGTGCGCTAATGTTGTGTACCTGATGCGGAGTCTGGTAAGAACAACTTGGTCCTATTGTTGGAAGATGCAGTAAAGAAAACATGGATATGGGTGCAGGACGTATAGTGTGGAGTTTGTTGATAGACGCAGAGTACCAATCACTTTTCCATTGTTGTAGAATAGTTAATTTTATGTAGTGTTGGTGGCCCTGATGAGGAATTTTGATTACCTCTACCTGAGGCTGTCTGGGGGCTTCTTTGGCTGCTTTATCTGCGGTCTCGCTGCCAGTTATACCAATGTGTGATGGAATCCAGGATAATGTGACAGATTTTTTCAGTAGGGATAATTCAATGGATCAGACAATTATTAGATGCTGATTGGATTCCTAACATGGAACTTACTGAGTCAATGAATATCATAAAAGGCTATCATGGCTCTTTAAAATATACTGAAGAGTGAATTGTATAGCATATATTTTGATTGAGAATGTTGTAAGTTGATTTGATAACCTATACAGCTTGCATAATCTGGAAAAACTATAGAACAGCCATTATTTCCACCAAGTTGAGAGCTATTGGTGTAGATATGAACACTATTAAAGTGTAATGCATAAACCTCTGAAAACATTTTGTGATACAGAGGACTGATAGATTCAGTTTTTCTTATTTTGGCCATGGTGGTGTCAGCAGTTGGAAAATTTATCTTCCATGGAACTGGATCTGTAGTGTGTGACCTCTAAAGCATCTCGGAAAATGTAAGTTGAATTCAGTAAGGTAATGTGATAGATGAAGAGAGGAAGGTGTATAGTGAGTTTTACGAGGTGAGCTGTTTTGAGATGCAAAGACATAACAATATAATAGATTCTGGCTTCGTAGCAAACTTGGAAGCATACGATAAACTCAAGTATTTTTGACTAATTTTGAAGATTTAGAAGCTAGTAACAGTGATGTGTCATAATTTAAAATAGAGAGTTGTAACAACCCTCAACTCTCTATTTTAAATCAAGTATTTTTGTCTTACATTCAGAAGGGGCTTATTAGCTTCAACTCTTAAGGTGTTGCAAGGGCTCACGTGAAAAGCAACATGAGAAATCCTAAGAGCAAACTGGATAGTATCAATCATCTTAAGTGCTGTGTTATTAGGTGAATTATATACTGTGGATCTATAATCAATCTTGGAAAGAATAGTAACCTTGTAGGTTTTCATTATGATTTTTAAGTCAGCACCCCAATTCTTGGAAGGTAAGGTTCTAAGAAGATTAGGATGTCTTAACACTCAGCTCAAAGGTGTTTAAGATGTGGAATCAAAGTATAGACCCAGTATTCAAACTGTGTTGACTGTTGGAATGCAATGATTTTCCAAATAGAGTTTGAGATCTGGATGAGATGAACAAAACTGTACACTGACTTTTAGGAGGAGAAAACCTCAAGCCAGTGATGTAGCCCCAACCATTTTTGAAGAGGTTGCAGATCTTGATTGCTATTTACATTCTTTCCCTACGAAAAATTATTATATCATCTGCAAATAGCCATGTTTTAACTGGAAGCAAAATACATGAAGTTATACTATTGCTAGCGACTTTATATTGGGAAGCCAGAGGGAAAATGATGCAGATCAATTAATTCCTAGTACCACTGGTGAACAACAACATACCATTGATAGCATGCAAGGGAAGAGTGATACTCAGTACAGAACCTTGAGGAACTCCATTTTCCAGAACTTTTTTTCTTTTGAGAGGAGTCCACTGGCTCTAACGCAAATTTTTCTACGTTGTAAAAAGTTGTGCACAAAAGCAGTCATATTTCCAACAATTTCATTTTCCAGTAATGTTTGAATAATGTGATTTCAGAACACACTATCATTGGCCTTTTCAATATCAAGGTTTACATGTTGATGATAAAGAAAGGCATTCCATATTTCAGTTTCTAGTGTGATTAAATTGTTCAGCATAGATTGATGTGCGAGAAAGCCATTTTGTACTTCGCTGAAAAAGTTCTTACTTTCTAAGACACAGCGATGTTGCCTAGTAATAATTTTCTCCTTGAATTTACACATTGTGCAAGTTAATGAAATAGGCAGTAGTTTTCAGGAACTGAGAGGTTTTTAGGTTTAGGAATTGAGTTATAGCAGAAATGCGCCACTGGTTAGGAAAGCACTTTTTAACCCAAATGTGGCTACATACATATAATAGATAATGCAAGGCATTCATTGGCATTTGGATTAGAAATTGCTACGGAATGTTGTCAGGTCTTGGGCATTTGCTATTACATTGATGAAGTGTTCCCTGGAGTTCTTTTAAGGTTAAATGTATTAAACTGTTGATCTGTGTCAGAAAATTGTACTAATTTTGAGATCTGTTACATCACTTTTGTGCTGAAGAAATTTAGGGTCAGGTAGAATCACTAGAGATGTTGGAGAAAGAGTTGGCTAGAGTATCTGCAATAAGCTGAGGATCAGCAACAGGCATACTTGTGTAGGTGGATGGAGTTACTGTATGTATTTTGTACAAATGTGTAGTCCCAATTATTGCTTGCACTTTTCCCAACATTTCTGATTGGCTGATCCTAAATGTATGAGATGACAGGAGTTGTAATCCACATTTTCTCTTGCTTCTTTTGATTTCTTTACAGGCTGCAGCTCAGATATGGTTGAATTCTAATATTGCTACATCTATTGAGAGAGACATCAAAATGTAAAGCAGCTAGTAAGTTTAGGATTACTAAATCATGAGTTTGTACAATAGGTTCAATTATTTTCCCCCAATGATCAGTTGATTTACTCCGCTGTAGTGTTTTGGCTATTGAAATCATTTGATTACAAAAATTAAATTAAATTGAGTTTTATTTATGGACGCTCTTCAACTACTATGGTTCTTAGCATCCCATTCTATATTGGGTGTGAAAGACCGGTAATTATGCTCAGAGGCCTCTTTATCAGGCTTGAGGTTCTTTTACGTGCCGTAAATCTATGACACGGGACCACTGGCTTTACTTCCCTTCCAAAGCAAGCCATGCCAAGGATTTTTATGCCCGAAAAAATCCATCACCCTGCGCCGGGTTTGAACCCGTGACCTTGAGACCTAGAGGCTAGCACGGTACCACTAGTCCACGGAGGACTAGAGATTACAAAAGGTTGAGGAAGCTGAGCAATAAGCTCACAGTAAGTGTGTGTATGTATATACAGTTTGTCTGTTGGGAAAAATATCATACTTTCATTGTTGCAAACACAAATCTTTGCAATGAGAAAAATAGAGACTGCTACAGCTTCCAGTTGAGTATTGAGTGGAATGTGTTTATGAGGGATGCTATCCTTAACATAGATGGGAATGCCTCCACTTACATGTGGTTTATTTAAGCTCTTCATGTAATACACAAGAGTATTTTTTTAATCTCTTCTATGTAGTTTTCTTGGAAGTTAGTCTCTTGCAAATACATTTGTATTCAGGAGTAAATTCAAGTATTCTAATTGTGATCGAAAACCATTTATATTCCACTGCAATACAGTCAATTAAAAGTCACAACTCATAGAAAATTATTGTTGAACAGGGTCCACTGATGATCAATATGCAACTCATTACAGCTACTATTTTGGTTAATGGCGGTTTGAAGTTTCTTTCTAATTTGTGTGGCCTGCTTTTTCATACTGGAAAGAAGAGTGCAACTTGAGAACAGTTTCCACCAGGTCAGAAGGGTTAGTAGAGTAGTTTAGTGCAATGTGCAGTGTGTTGGGCGAGTCAACAGTATTGTCATCAAATTGCAGTATTGTGCAAAACTAAGGGCATATTCACCTTTTTCAATGATTGCTTTAATGGTAGAAGAGCATTATGTGTTGTTGCCATTTTATTAGACTTGATTTTTTTAAATGGGGCTTAATAAAATCTTTCCCATCATCTTTATTCCCAGATCTAACATTAAGTTGCTGTGGAGTTAATTCACAGTCAGAAGTAAGGTTATGATCAACAGGGTGCTCTGTTGCGCTGCTAGATGAAATAGGTCTTTTTAGTGCGAGAAGGATTTGTCACTGAAATTTGAGTTATAGCAAGAGGTGACTGGTTATGCTCAAGAGATGTGGTTTCAGGTATAGCAGAATTGCTTGTCTGATAAAGAGATAGATCTGATTCGCAATCTGATGGTTGGAATTTTTTTCAGAGCTGGAAGTTCAAAGTGTCATATTGCAGTCTATTGCTAACAACTGGGTCAGCAACAACGGTGAATAACTAAATTGTTTGTTGTTCAGCGCAGTGATTTCTTCATTAAGAGTGGTGGAATCTTCCTGTTTGCAGCACCAATTTTGTCAGTATTTTCAATCTGTTTTTGAGGAACAAGCTTACAGTGATGAACCAATGTGCACAAAAAGCACATTTGATTTTCAGAAAATACATGTATATCCATAAATTGTATCATCATAGTACAGCTGGAAACTTTCAGGTAACTTATTCTATTTAATGTATAGCTGTCTGCTTAAGCTTAGTATATGAGAGAATCATGGAGTGCTTACTCCTGCCCTTATACATATGATAGTAGAGATGGAAAAATATCTAGTGCCATCCGTTCTTCTAGTATGTGGTTAGGAATTATAGAGCACACATTGAAAACATAACACATTTCTGCTTGGTAATGAGAAGGTGGATGATGATGATTATGATAATGAGAAGGTGGATGATGATGATGATCATGATGAGATGGGATTAAGGGCGCTAAACATCAAAGGTCATCAGCGCCCTAAAAAGAAGGTGGCGGGGTAGAACAATGGTGAAATGGTTACTGCATGGTTTGTAAGCTGTTTTCTTATTTGCATACATATTCTGTTATTAGAAACCTGTGAAGTATAACAGATGTTTGTAGAGTCAATGAGTTTACTATAATCTCTCACTGATATGCCATCATGAGCATCTATGATTATAGCCTATTCTTTAGTAGGGGAACTACATGTTATTGCAGCGTAATGTTAGTTTAGTGTTCTATCAGTGCATGGTTGCTTGGGGATTTGGAGCTCATTGCATTTACTTTATGATGTGGCATAGAATTTCAGTAGTTTCATAGTTATTTACCTGGAGAGCAGGACTATGTGTAGCTGTAGATGCTGCGGTAGGAGTACACAATTCAGTTGCAGTGGGTTAAGCATGTGGGCAAAAGAAATTTGAGGCTCAAGTTGAGTTTGGCTTGAGCCTAACATGCAAAACTTGGAATAACTATGCAACAATATGAAAAAAAAAAAAAAAAACATAAAACTTAAGTTTCAATGTGATATTATTAAATTTGTATGAAACTTATCCTTAGTGCATGCTGTTGTTTATAATTCCTGTGATTTTTTAAAACTTTGTGCAGCAATAATAGAGTATATTTTAAATGTCGACAAAAGGGCTAATTTGGGTTTTCTTCAAAATAAGAAAAAAGATCAATAAACATGAATGCTGAAATTAAATTTATGCTTTTTAGGACAAATTTGCTTTTAAATCCATAAAATAACAATAGAACAGAATACTGTGTCTTCCAAGTGCTAATTCTTTGTTTATGCATGGCCAGCATTGCAGTATGTAAATGAGTTTCCATTCAGTAAATTGTGTTACAATGAATGGAAGTCACATAAAGCATCTGTTATTAACATTAGTTCTGATACCTCACGATTATTTTAAGACATATACCAGCTGGTAGGGGTATAGATATCATCCTTTAAAGCAGTGGCAGATCTTAAATTGCAATTTTGCAAAAAGTGATACTGAAAGTGACTTTTGGTTTACAGTATAATTACAATGAATATGATAAGGAAAAAGAAATGAAATCATTAAGTATGCTAACATAATATTTTAGTATGTGCAAGAAACAAGAAATGGAGTTAATTTCATGTGACTATCAACATATCCCTATTTTTTGTCCCTTTGTTCCTCATTCTTTGCCTGTGCAGGTGGTCACCTTAGGATTATAGAAATGATGTGAATTTTACCAGGGATAATTAATTCCAAAGGCAGTTCTTTCATGCATTTGGTACAAACTATTAATGTCTGAGCAATCAACTCAGTTGAAACATTCTTAAGGTTTGAATGATGAAATGAAAGAAAATAAATACTTTAGCTAAACCATTCTTTTATATCACTTAAAATAGAAAATAAGTAAGTTCAGTAGTTTTTAATTGCCACATAAAAATAGAAAATTAATATATTTACCTAATAAATACAACAAACTTTGCATTTTATTTAGCAATTTGCAAAGTTCAATAAATAAATAAACAAAAATAATGTTATCTATTTATTTAATAAGAGAAAATAATAAGTAACATACCTTATTTTCATTTGATACCACGTATAATAAAAATAATAAAACAACTGGCACAGTCCTGTCCTCTGAGGCATAACTGTCGGATCAAGTGCTAAGTCAATGTTAGCAATGAGCATTCAAGCATTGTTGATAACTCTTAAAACTAGTGAGAATTATGGTTTACACAAAATAAAAATGTTAAGATGAAAGATAACTTTCTCCAACATTTCCTCTACAACGAAACACCACCTACATATTATTCATAAAAAGAATTATAAGATTTGAGAAAACATGACAGGATTAGTTAGAAAGTGCAACTGCTTCATAAAGTAGACTTAAATATGCAATTCTTAGTGAGGAAGGGAAATAATAGTAGTAGGAGTAAAAGGAGGAGATTTTACTTTTCGTCTAAGTACATACAGCTTGAACTGTCATTGCAGTTACAATGCCTCCAGCTTGATCAAATGCTTGTGGGAAGTTAAGTAGACCTGCTCCAAGTGCAGCATTAATGATCAGGAACACTGCTGACAAACGACTTGAGCCTCCTGGATCATAAGAGAAATAACAAATTAAAACTTTCCTTAAATGAAAATTTCAGGTTTTAGCCCAATTCTTCTATATAGTTTTAAAACAAGCAGCACATTGCAGTAAAGATACTTGCACTGACGTTCATACACAAAATAAATTAGTTTTAATGCACTATTTGTATCTTTCTACGTGATTACATCAATGGTTAGCAGTGGAGTAATTATGATTTAACACCTTAAAAAGTCGCCCCCACATGCACTGGTGTATATGTATTTGCACTTATCCTCACATTTACCAAGCATACCATATCCTAAACCCGTATTTCACCTGGTCTAGCTTCTCTTTCTTCCTCATTGCTGTTTCCTGCAGCAGTTGTCAACCAAAGCTCATTTCTGCTATTTATGACTGAATCATCAGGATCTAGGAGTCTATTCATCTTCACACTGCTTTCTGAATTCGTAGTAATCTATATAGTTATTGGACTTTTCATGCCACAAAAGTTAAGGTTGCTTTAACATCCTGCATAATATTCTCACAGACAGACACCACATTTCTACTGGTCACGAGTTTATGACACCGTTACAGTCAATAATTTTATTTGTTCTTTAATTAAAGAATCAGCTGTTCCTGTTTACTAACAAGATAAGTTACTATGTTGTTTTAGAATGCTTTACAATATAGCCAACATAACTTTGTGAAAACATCGACGTCTAAAATGGAGAATGAGAATTGGAATAAAAATTGCACGCTTCCTGTCATTGTATGAAACTTCTGTGAATTTTGTTTTCGGTTAAACAAGTATAATCAAGTAACACATAAACGAAGTTATGAATTATACTTAAGGCTCGCAACAATAGTGATTTCGCTGCTGATATTGGCTTTGGCATTTCAGGGAGCTGCAGTTGCCACTCGTATTTCTACTGTTATTGTTTGGAAAAAAAATTGGTTCTTTGTTTTGCATGAATTATATATCGAATAAATTGTCGACGGAGAAATAAACATAGCATAAATAAATATTATTTATAAATAATAAGCTGTCGGGGATAAGAAGCAATGAATAAAGTGATGAGATATGCGAACTTCCGACCAATCTCGGTTAGTGCTGGAAGTGGTCGTTGGTTAAAATACAGTTTGGATATTGATAATTTAAATATTTCTGTTTCTCCTTTTGCAATTAATTGCAGATTTTATCCAGAGTATGGAGTGGTCCTCAAGCGATATCAGGTCAAGCTAATGAAAAGAGGGTTCAAGAGGCTCTAAAACAGCGGTTTCCACAAGCGCGAACCATACAAGTAGTAGATATATCAGGTAAACATGGGAAAGGGTATTTCGTAAATAGAATGTAATCTTTTAATGCTTTGTTCGACACTTAGGAAACTTAAGATTTTAGGTTACATTGTGCTTTTGCAAAGCATGAATTCGCAGAATATCAGTGTTGTCATATCTCGAGACAGCGTGCATTCTTGGGTTAAAAAATCACCAGAATTCTCTCGCAGTTTCTTTGCATTAATACATTGTTAAAAGTATGACTAATTACTTTAAATTTACTGCCTTTTAAATGGTAGTGAATTGTCCATTATATTAAGAATCATTTTATGCGTTCCGTTTTTTATAATGGCTACACAAATATGCACATCAGGCAGGTTATATTTTGTAAGGGAAAATACCTGATTGCTTTCTCATATTCGAATATTTTATCTTTATTGTAAAAGAGAGTATTCATTTAGATTTTTTCAAATAATTTTTTATCATTTAGAACAGTATTTTCCAAATTTTATCTATAGAATTATTCAGGGGTACCCATCCAACAAAACAATCTTTCTCTCCCCCCAATTTTTCTGAGAGCTCAATGTAAACTAGTTTCTTTTCTTTGTTGCTGGAAAACTTCGCAAAGGGGCTGTCTTATAGTTACTATACTAGCTATTGTGATACTGTTACACTATAAAACCTTAAACAAATAATTGTAAAGTTAAAATCAATAAAAAAACCATAATATTTACAGCAAAAATTACAACCATTTTATTTCTTGGTATCTCAATGTATTCTATTTTATCTATCTAAATAGACCAATACAGTAAGTGTAATAACTCTATATGTTCTGAACAACTACATACCTACCTATAATTTTATAGTGTATTTTATACATTTCCAAAAATTATCATTTGATATGTCACATTATACGGCGCAATTTGAATTGTACTTAACATTACTTTTTGGGGGGGATGCAGCACATTTAGATTTGCAAAGTTAAAGATACATACTGAGTTAGCAATTACGTACTCGATTAAAATTTTTAATAAACATGTTTATAATACATATGTTAATTTACTTCATTATTTTTGTATTCCCCTCCACCAACAATGTTCCTGAAAGCGCATCTTGTGCCATGATTCCCCTCCTCCCCTCCTTGGAAGGCTCTGTAAGCATGTTAAGCGAACCCAGTTACGTTTTAATTAGCTTTTATTTGCTAGTTTTAAATCACTCACAATCATCCTAGCTTAAATATTGGTTTAGAATGAATTGAAGGCGGCATTTGTCTGTAGTGTTAATTTGTTTCTTAATGATAGGAAATCTTTATAAAGTTTAAATATAACTAGTTTTTAGTGTTACAAAATTGAATACTTCTAATACATTCTAAACATATATGAAATTAAAATTTCAGTGCGTTTTTATTGATAATGCATCCCAGGTTCACATGGAACCTTTTCTTGAGAAGAAATTAGCTTGAAAGGCATCTCTGATATCAGCTGTATAATGTGTGCTTCCACTACCACTTCCAGTCTGTTTCAGTATTTGGTTTTGTCAAGTATTTCATGTAGCAAAGTAATTAAATAGCAAACAGCAGCTTAGCTTTCATATTTAATGCTCGGTAGCCACTATTGCTCAGGGTCCCTCAAAATCTGTTGTATTTGTTTTGTTAAATAAGACTGTAGAATGCTTTATTATATAATTAGTTATGATTCATTACAATTAATGAGATAAAAAAAGATTGCAGAAGTTAATTTGACAGTGCTATATAAACTGACGTTTGTATGCAGGCACCGCACTGCTCTCTCTCTCTCTCCTCCCCCTCCCCCTCCCTCCATCCCCCTCTCCCCCCTAAAAGGGCACTTTTTCTGTCTCTTTCAATTCAGGGAACCTCAAAATGTGTATTTCCAGTGAATCTCCCTATCATATTTTTGGGTTAAATGCAATACTTGCTGTACTTACTATAGGTAAGTAGTAGAAAAAGTAAATGAAGCATTTTAGATGCTCATGGGTGTGTCCATGCCATAACTGAAAAACAAAATATCGGATAAATATCAAACTTTTTGTTTAAGTTCAGTAGCTTTCAAAGATTTTCAAATTTGAGATTTGAGATTTTCAAATAAGTACATCCACCCCAAACCACCGTTTGGTGGAAAAGTCTTCCTTATTTTGGATTCTCTCAAAAATGACTTTGACAGTTTTGATTAAAATACCATATATTTAAGATACTTATATGACTAATAAAATGAATCATTTGGAAATACCCTATGAAATTCTTTTCATTTCTAGGAATTTTATATAATTTTTTATAAAATACCATAAAGAATAGACAAAAGCTTACTGCACAAATATGCAGAACTCTTTAAAACACACAATTTATTTCAAACAACCTTTGTTATGACAAGCAATTTATGTGATATCCATTATTATTGATTTGAAGCTTTCAATACTTAGTCATTTTTGAAGTGCTGCCACCTTTAAGTTGCTTTTCATGATGTAATCTAAAGAGTATGAAAGTACTAGCCCAGCATATAGAGACCCACTTTTAAACAAATGAATATTGCTTTGTTCTCCTGATCCCCTTATACTTATAACGAAACATGTAAATAAACTATTTCTGCTAATGTATATCTTGATTAACATAAAGTAGATGCAACAGTACACTCTTGTTAGAATAGTTTGAGCCTAGGAACTAATAAACTATATTGAGTATAAAAGGTCATGTGAATGTATGAATGTGAATATATATTTCACTACTGACATTTATACATATTACTAAATTAGTTAACAGTGTCAACCAAAATACTTAAAATCATTTTATAATAATCGTGCTATTCAGTCAAATTACAAATCACTATACAAAATTGCTGAGTTCCAATCAAGGCGCAATAGTCTCAAAACACCTTGGTTGTCCAGCTCTTGGACCCTTCTTTCTCTTTAAATCTAATAGTCTTTATTAACTTCTGCATTATCTTGCTTACTAATTTAATTGAATCATTTAGTTCTTACTTTTCCTAAATTATTTCCTACTGCCTTAAAGTTCTTTTTTGATTTTGTGCTCATCTTTTCCCCCATAATTTTTCATGGTAAACTGCACCACTTTTTAATTTTTAAGATTCCTTCTTTCTAAGATTTCTTTTCCATCTAAGAATTTTTGTTTTCTTCAAATTCTAGTAATATTTGCCAATTATTGACCTTTAGAAATTCCCCCTTACTCTTTAATGCTTTCAATTTAGTAATTCCTGTTCTAACTCTTGCAAAACCTTATCTTGCTGCTTTGTCCACTGTTCAACATTATCTGCTCTGCCCCACATTGTTCCCAATTCTCTGCATATACTCAATGATGTTTTACAATTAAAAATAGGGAACATTTCTTGCCTTTCAATATCTTCAATTCTTAACTTAATTTTTTTCCAGAAAACAAATTCTAGTGATTCCCTAGCTCTCCAAAACAAATTTTTTTCAAGATGTCTTTGTCATATAGAACAAGTTTCTCCTTGGACTTTCAGACACTGATATAAGATATTTTATTCATCTAAATTTCTAATTTTAAACCAATATTTCAATACTCTTTCCAAAATTTTCCCTTTTATACCAGTTCATCATCATTCTCTTTGTGCCATGCTATTGGGTGAAGCTCTGGGTAAGCCCAAGATTTGTTTTGTATTGCATTCCACCCAAAAATTCAATACCGAGATTTCACCGGAAATACATGTTTTGAGGCCCCCTGAATTAAAAAAAAGCATTTTTGGAAACATGTCCGTTTGTGTGTCTGTCTGTGAACAGCATAACTCAGAAACGAACAGTCGGATAAACACCAAACTTGGTATTTAGGTTCAGTATCTTCCAGAGATGCGACACGAAGCTTTTCAAGAAAATCCCCCCACCCCAGATTATCCTTTAAATTGAACATTTTTGGAAAATTTTAATTTTCTCAAAAATGGCTATAACGATTTTGATTAAAACATTATATATTTAAGATACTTTCATGACAAATAAAATGTATATCTTGAATTTTCTGGGAATGTATCCATTGTGAACGACTTTTGCATAACTGGCAAACCATAAGAGATAAACAAAATTTTACTACACAAAAAATGTAGATCACGTTAAAGTACACAATTTATGTCATATACATTTTTTTTGTTGAGTGAACCATTTTCGAGATATTGCTTGTTATTCCCTTAAATTTTCCAATACTTATACTTCTTCTCAAATGGGAATTCGTTATTCATTTTTTTTATGTCCTGGTAATGCAAAGAGAATGGAATACTCCACATAGCAACCAGCTCTTAAAATATTTGACTATTGCTTAAAGCCTACCAATTCTCCTTGCATCTACTAGAAAATTAGCAATAAGATTAACATCTCGATATCTCGATTAACATGAAGCATATGGAGAATAAGCATTTGTAAAAATAGTTTGTACAAGATTAGAGAAAGTCATGTGAGTGTAACACATCAGATTTTTTGGGTTGTGATCTTTAATAATTTGGTGAAGAACACCACGATAATAATCTGCAGTTACTGTGTGACCTCTGGGAACCTGATGTGTATACACCATGCCATGATAATAAAAAAAAAAAATGTGATCACTTATGCCTTATTTGCAGATTTGTGGATGCGCACTTTGTTTGAGGTGTGCTTGCTCCTTTTCAACTCGCTCTGTCTCTTCGTTTCTGGGTCACCCATGACTCATCGGTACTGATTATATTTTTCCACCAATCATCCCTTTCTTCTTGGAAATACTGTTGCAGTCATCAACTCGAATCTGCTTCTGAACGGGAGTTAGCACTTAGGGAAATTAGCGAGTACTTATCCTTGACATGTTTAAAATGATCCCTTAAAATTGTGTGAGTGCTTCCCACCGATATATGTCTAGCATATTTGCAAGATCTCTAACAGTTACACGGGGATCTTTGAGCACGATGATGGCAGCAATGTTGATTGTTACTTCTGTAAGGGTGGTGGTGGGGGCTCCCTCTCCTTCTTCCAGCTCACAACTTTCCCTTCCATTTTTAAATGATTTATGCCAACGGTGACATGCAGCACGAAACATTGTTAACTCACCATAGGCTCTTTGAAGATCTTAAAATGTTTCTGTGGCATTCTTCTTTAACAAAAACAAAACTTTATTGCATAGCGTTCTCTCATTTTCGACATTTTGCAGTTTAGAGGCGTCTTCACTGCTTACCAACTTTAAACTGCTACTGTTGGAGAATAGTGAGCTCAGAAAAATGTAGCTAATAGTAACAATTAAGGGTACTTACTAGTATAGGTATTTGCCTATAGATGGCAGATTGATCATCTTCCCACGATTTATAAGTGTCAGTCTCAGTTTTTATTGAACAACCCCCATATTATTTTAAAAATATTTGGAGAGCTGTTTATGGATGTAGTATTCATTAACTTTTGAGAACACTGGTATTAATGAAATTGGTCTATAATTATCTGGATCATGATTGTCTTGTCTCCTTTCTTGTATAGTGGTGCTATAATTGTTACTTTTAAACAGTCCGGAAAAATACCTTTTTCTAAGATAGAATTTGTAAGTACTGTTAATGGAAAAATAAGTTCATCAACTAAAAGTTTAATAACATAATTTGAGAAACTGTAATAATCTTCTGCTTTAGAATTATTTAGCCATTTGTTTGCTGTGGAAATATTTTCAGGTGTTATGTATGACCAATTAAATTCACCACATTACTTAAAGCATTTGTGCTTTGTAATATTTTCTGTGCTTTTTCTTGATCTTCCTGATTAGCAAGTTGTTTATTTTCTACAACCTTGACAAAGTGAGAATTTAATCTATCAGATGTAATGGGTATCAGTGATTCTACGTTTTACTTTCTCTACCACGTATATAGCAGATAGAGAAGGTATTGCATTCCACCCAAAAATTTTATACCAAGATATTTCACCAGAAATACATGTTTTGAAGCCCGCTGAATCCAAATGAAACATTTTTGGAAACATGTGAACAGCATAATTCAAAAATGAAAAATCTGTTAAATACCAAACTTGGTATTTGAGTTCAGTATCTTCCAAGGGTGCAACACAAGATTTTCAAGAAAATTTTCCCACCCCCAACTACCCTTTACATGGAACATTTGTCGAAAATTTTGATTTCCTAAAAAATGGCTAACAATTTTGATTAATATACCATATATGAAAGATATTTACATGATAAATAAAATTTATATCTTGAATTTTCTTGGAATAGCCTAGGAAGTCCCCTTCATTTAGAAAGAATTTTTTGTAATCTTGTATAACTGGTAAATGTTAAACGATAGATGAAAACATACCACACAAAGGATCTCTTTAAAACACAATTTATTTAATTTTTTTTATATAGCATAAACCATTTCTGGGATATTCATTATTAAACATTCAAATTGTTCAATAGTTGTCATTCTTTTTATGTCCTATCGATTTTCAACTGTTTCTCATGATTGCATTGAAACAGTATGGAATTTTAAGGCAGCATATAGCGTCCAGTTATTAAGCATGTGACTATCATATTCTCTTTTATTCTGTAATGTAGCTATTTCTGCAAAGGTTTATTTGGATTAAATATAGTAGAAGGAAAAATAAGCTTTGTTAAGAATAGTTTGTATACCCACTAATAAAGATAGAGGGTAGAGAAAGTCATGTGCATGTATCAGAATTTTTGATAGTTTATTTCTGTTTTTATAACATTCCATGCCACCTTACATTTATTTGTTGCATTCTGTGTTTAATCATCATGAGCCGCACATTTTGCTGCTTTGATTTCTAGTTGTATGTATGTTTTAATTGTTGGTAAACCTGCTTATCATTGGAGTGTTTCTTTGGTATCTGGCACAATAATATAATCATAACATGTGAATTTTGTATAAGTAGGGAGTGTACCAATTATTTTGTTTTGTTCGTACATTAAAGAGACTTCCATATCTTTGTACAACTAGTGATATAACTTTCGGTAGTTGTGTTTAAAAACAGGCTAAATGTATGATAACATCAGGATGTGAATATAGTATGTTATTCCAATTAATGTGGCTTAATTGCACTTTTGATTTAGTTATTTTATCATCACTTAGGGATCGGATAAGCTTTGTGATTATAGTTGAAGAGTCTTTTGAATTATTTACATACAATTTGAGCCAAAGACCATTATGGTCAGATAGACTGAATTCAATGACATCAGTTTTAACCCTTGTTTTATGTACATTGCTAATTATATTATCGAGACATGATTTAAATCTAATAGGTGTTCATTTAAGCAGTACAAATTAAGTGATCTCAATAATAAGTCAAGAAATTGTTTGACAAATGAATGTATTTTTTCATTGTAAAATCTATATTGATTTGCCAAGAAAAAAATTCAAATGTGATGTCTTGCACTGCCCTTTACAGGTTATGTTAAAAAATCTAAATAGGCTTGAGAGAGGGAATATAATTTGCAATACTGGAATTACACCTCAAATTGTTTTGAATATTTTTTTTTCTTGCCTTCTTCCCTTTCAAGTCTTCTGTCTTGGCAAGATACCTTGGACCATTCGAGGCACTTCTGGACATTACTGCAATTATAGGAATTAATCCTCTGGATAAAAGACAGACACACTATTACTTGTGTTTTTTGGGCAAACAGTATGATATTGTGAGGCAGCAGTTACCACCCAAGGTTATCGGGAGGTCGGCGCCGAGCGGTCTGAGTGAACAACCATAACCCCACTTGCCAGCGTAAACATCTCCTCATCGGGAGATAACTAGAACTTTCTAGACGTTTTATCTCCCCTCCAGAAAGTGTTGAAATAATTCTAGAAGGTTCGAGAACCTTCTGGGGAAAATTTCACTGCCTATATAAGCGAGCGCTCTCGCGGGCAGTCAAGACAGTCGTGAGTTGAAAGCGAGTCGAGTGTGACAGAATGCCAGTTGAGTTGCGAGTCGAGTGGCGACAGAAGAGTCGGTCAGTCGGGCGTGAGTTGACATGTGAGTTTCGTGTGCGACATAGCAATTCTGCAAGTGAGTTGTTGAGTGAAGCCAGAGTGAAGACTTCTGTGATGTGCAGCGAATGCTACCACAGATCGACGTTTGTGGAGGACTTTTGTTCAACTCCCGAGTGAAGTGAACCATCAGGCATGAAGAGGCTGCATCACAAAGAAAGAGAAATGACGGAGAATTGAACTAGTTCAGCAAAGTGAAGCGACATTAGTGAAGTGAACTTGAACTAGATAAGAACTTAAAACAGTGATAGAACTGAGAAAAGAGTGAAAGTTGAAAAACTGGACAGTCATAATATTAAAAATTAGCCTATTCTGAGTATACACTCACATAGCTGTATTTATACAAGGTGAAGCTGAACAATGAGAACAAACTCAAGAAGGTGATTTCTTACAGAAAATCAAACAGTATACATCCAGAAATTTACAAAAAGTACATAGGTCAGAAAGCAGAACAAGAGCAGGAGGAAGAAAGATGAGAAGTGAACTGTTAAGAATGGAATTGTCTGTATATAGGTGATATGTTACAGTGAGTGTTGTACTTAATGATGCACATGATGACAAGGCACTTGGGATGTCTGTTATTGCATTACTAGAATGACTATTCCATAAGAACGCACTTTGTTCTGTACTGTTCAGCCTCATACTGTGAATAGTAGTAGTGGTATTTAATGTCCATTCTTACTGTAGTTGGCACACTAATTACACATGAAATGATAATTTGAAAGGAAATGTGTCAAGCCTAATTTTAGGATACCTCACTAGCATTTCCCAGTAATAAAGATTGAAGAAAACTGGATAAAACCTCAGGGTGAATGGTCCTAGTGGAATTTGAACCGCAGATCTCATGTTCATGAACTTGTGACCAACTACACATGTTGGTTTCACTGTGTGAGTGATGCATTACTCTTAAAAATGCAAAATTTTTTACTTACATATCTGTAACCATGTTCTGTGGCAAATCCAGCAGTTTCATTTGGAATTGGTGGTAGCCAGGAATGCACACAGGGGGGGTGGGAGCAGACGACCCCTGTCACCAGATACCTAAAACCAAAATATCGAAGTACTGTAATCTCATTTTTGTTTTCTGTAAGAGGCCACTCACAATGAAAATTAAGCATTATCATAACAGTGTAAAACTTAGACATAAACTTAATGTAATGTTGATATTGTAATGAAAAGAAGCTAGAAACAGTGATGTGTATTGAATTTATTTAAAGGTGAGTCGGAATTGTTACACTAACATCACTTAAGTTTACTCACTTAACATGTTTCGGGAAACTGTTGTTCCCATCCTCAGAAGGTTAATTCAGTCGAATTAACCTTCTGAGGATGGGAACAACAGTTTCCCGAAACATGTTAAGTGAGTAAACTTAAGTGATGTTAGTGTAACAATTCCGACTCACCTTTAAATAAATTTAATGTAATGTGTTGTTATTCACATCGACAGCTGCAGACTTAAGCAGGAGTCAATCACAAGAGAGCATTAAACAGCTGAGTTAATGTGGCGATCTGTGAAGCAACCGTCGAACACAAGAGATGTATTACTTGTATCAAAATTAGCAAGGACCTGTTTAAAGAACGTTAAACTCAAAAAAGCATCACAATAACAATTTGTTTTGTTGTGATTTTTATAGATAGCCCATTGATTCTTAGCCCATGATCTTACACAGAAAGTGTGTTAATGAGTCAACACATAGTGATGGAAAATCTGATGGGAAATGGCAGAATGATCATGTGATAAGAATTGCTCTGCTATTGGCTAGTTCCTTATGCTTGACTTAGAGATAAACTTAAAAGCTTGAAACTTGCAAACTTCTAAGTTTACGTCTAATTCATTGTTTATTTTTATGTTTACATGATTCATTGTGAATGATTCCATTGCAATACATAGCTCTAGTTTACGTTATTCTTATGGTTAATTTCATTGTGAAAGGGGCCTAACTCTTGTATCCTTAAAGGTTTAGCATACCACATTGTTATTGTTAATAAACAATTAAATAAAAATATGATATACATTAAAACAGTGGTAAATATTGGGGGATGACAGGGAATTTAGTCCATTCTTTTGTAAATTATCATTCTATATGTTGGTTGGTTAACATTGATTAAATGGCTTACTCTATTAATTTTACTATCTGGACATGTTTAGTTTCAGGTATGTAGTGCTAGATATTTACAGAGCACCTCTTGTAGTTGTGGTGAAGTGAGTAGATCTCCATGTAGTCTAGTGGTTAACACACCTGGCTGGAGAGTTTGGTCTCTATGCACCCCTGTTGTCTTTTGGTTCTATAAATACTAAACAATTTGTTATGCTGACATCTCAAATCCTTTATTCAGTCAATATACCCTGGATAAATCTCTAAAAGAGGCCACAGAATGAAAGTATGACTGACATTGTGTGTTTCAACTGTTCCATTTCAGTCCCCTCCAAATGCACTCTTTGTGTATGTACCTGGTGTGGGTAAACTGTCAAAACTCAACTTAGCAATACTTCTATTAACTATTATGAAAGTTTCATTGTACTTATAACTTCTATTATACATAACATGTTACCAATTACACTTGGTTTTCAAAGAAGTTGAGTGAGTGTTATGTCCTCAATGTTTTAGTGTATAAACACAAAAGAAAGGAAGAACGAAAGAAATCTAGTACATGACTGTTAAATATGCTGATGAGTATTTCTGGGGTAAAATTGATTAAATTTCATTAGTTTCTAAGAAGTCATAGCGTATAGATCTTGCACTTCAGATGTGTCAGTGAGAGTGCATCACAACATTATTACATTTTTTAGTTTAATGTCCCTTAACCAAACAGGTAACATCAGGTAATGAATGACTCAAATGCCAAAATCAGCCGAAGTCCTAAAGCTATGCAATTCTTATCCTTAAGGAGTAGAGAAAACCTAAAAAAAACCAAAAAACATTGGGCATTCTGAAATTCAAACCCTCCATGCAGTATGAGAGAGAAGAAAATTGCCACCAGGTATTTAAAATAAAATGTATTTTATTCTTAATATTGATGATGATGATCATCATCCACAGAATTTAATTAACCCTACTTTGCGTAAGAGCTAAAAGTGAAATGATTTTCTTAAACTATTTTGATTTTATGTTGTCTTTCTTCTGGGAGTATTCTTTAAATATTCTATTCGTTGCAATCAGTATGTGTTGAGAAGACTTTCCATTCACTAGTATAAAATACGTAGGTTGTAAATAAAGCAGTGACATATTGACAGTATGACATATGAGTCATACAATGAGTCAGACATATGAGTCAATGAGACAGTGACAGTATGAACATATTGAACTCAAATGGAAAATACATTTACATTCTAAAATATTCTTACTTGAACGCGTTTCGGGAGACGGCTTGTTCCCATCGTCAGCATGTTCTCAACTGATGTTTCCGGTCATCGTCTGGGGGATGTGTGTGGCTAGTGGTGGTCTCTGGTGCTGGGCTGTTGAACCTCCAAAGGCTGCTGGGTGGCGGCAGTTCGAAATTCATTAGGTGATTCCTGTGTTTGACAATATGTATTTTTTCCCAGATGTCCAATTCATTGCTGCTGTTGATCGGTTTTAAGAGTTTTATGTTCGGAGTGATATCATGGTTTGAAGACCAGAAATGATGTGCTACTGCTGATTTATCTGGCTGCTTTTGGTTAATGCATCTCATATGCTCTTTTAGTCTTATTTCAAGATTTCTTTTGGTTCTTCCTATGTATACCAGGTTACTTTCATTACAATCAATTTGAAATATACCAGCTGATTTATCGTTGGGGATAGGATCTTTTGTTCTGTTGCATAGTAGTTTCTGTATATTGTGGTTAATCTGTGGAGACAGGGTGATGTTGTATTTCTTGAAAATCCTTTGAAATTTATGATGTGTCCAAGGGTGATAAGTGAATTTTCTATATGCTTGTGGTTTTTGTTGTCTGAGTAACGTAGTCATTTGTTGGATGCATTTCTGTCTTTCAAACCTTTTTATCTTCTTATCTATTGTTTTTTTCTGGTATCCATTCATAGTGGCTATGTTGATACTGTGTTGGTATTCTTTCTGGTATTCCTCTTTCTCCATTGGTATATGTACTAACCTGTTTGTAATACTATTTAAAATTGCATGTTTGTGGCTTGTAGGATTGTAATTATTGTTTTTAATATAATTTTCTGTGTGCGTTGGTTTTCTGTAAATGCCGAACGTTAGTTTGTTGTGTGCATTATTTCTGATGATCCTGATGTCTAGGTAAGGTAATTGGCCATTTTCTTCTTTTTCTGTTGCGAATTTAATAGATCTTTTTTGTAAATTTAATAATTTCAAAGCATCTAATACAAAAAAGATCTATTAAATTCACAATAGAAAAAGAAGAAAATGGCCAATTACCTTACCTATTAGATGCTTTGAAATTATTAAATTTACAAAAAAGATCTATTAAATTCGCAATAGAAAAAGAAGAAAATGGCCAATTACCTTACCTAGACATCAGGATCATCAGAAATAATGCACACAACAAACTAACGTTCGGCATTTACAGAAAACCAACGCACACAGAAAATTATATTAAAAACAATAATTACAATCCTACAAGCCACAAACATGCAATTTTAAATAGTATTACAAACAGGTTAGTACATATACCAATGGAGAAAGAGGAATACCAGAAAGAATACCAACACAGTATCAACATAGCCACTATGAATGGATACCAGAAAAAAACAATAGATAAGAAGATAAAAAGGTTTGAAAGACAGAAATGCATCCAACAAATGACTACGTTACTCAGACAACAAAAACCACAAGCATATAGAAAATTCACTTATCACCCTTGGACACATCATAAATTTCAAAGGATTTTCAAGAAATACAACATCACCCTGTCTCCACAGAATAACCACAATATACAGAAACTACTATGCAACAGAACAAAAGATCCTATCCCCAACGATAAATCAGCTGGTATATTTCAAATTGATTGTAATGAATGTAACCTGGTATACATAGGAAGAACCAAAAGAAATCTTGAAATAAGACTAAAAGAGCATATGAGATGCATTAACCAAAAGCAGCCAGATAAATCAGCAGTAGCACATCATTTCTGGTCTTCAAACGATGATATCACTCCGAACATAAAACTCTTAAAACCGATCAACAGCAGCAATGAATTGGACATCTGGGAAAAGATACATATTGTCAAACACAGGAATCACCTAATGAATTTTGAACTGCCGCCACCCAGCAGCCTTTGGAGGTTCAACAGCCCAGCACCAGAGACCACCACTAGCCACACACATCCCCCAGACGATGAGCGGAAACATCAGTTGAGAACATGCTGATGATGGGAACAAGCCGTCTCCTGAAACGCGTTCAAGTAAGAATATTTTAGTGATGTAGTGTAACAACCCTCAACTCTCTTTATTTTAAATTATGACACATCACTGTTACTAGCTTCTAAATCTTCAAAATTAGTCAACATTTACATCCCTTCAAAACAATCACCAATGTGATCCTGTATCTTTTGCCAAATCTGTGGTAACCATTCAATGTCATTAGCAAGGTTGCTTCTGTTGACCTCTTTGATGGGCTGCATGAAGCACTGATGTAATGTCTGGAAACCTCTTGCCTCTTCTTTCAATTATGGAAAGAAGTTGTAGTCACAAGGACTCGTGTCAGGGGAATACAGAGGATGTTCCAGTGTTTCCCAATTCCATTTCTGTAGCAAGTCAGCCATTGCTCTCATGACATGACAAGTGTTATCATTTAAGATGAAAGGTGGATTGTCTCTCAGCGAATGTGGACTTTCATGCCCCATAGCTGGACATAGGTTATTAAAAAAAAAGTTAGTATGCTGCATTTGACACTTTGGTCTTGAGGTATGACATAGGTAGTAGTAATAACAATAATTAAAAATAATAATTTATTATCGTATGCCACTATTAGCAAGACTTTCATCCTTTTTGGTGGACTGGTGATCTTTTGTGATGCCACTCATTAGATGAAGCTTTAGTTCAGGTTGATACCCACATCTTGTCAATGGCAGTAATATATTGTATCTCTGCAGGTGCAGTTGAGCTATTGTGTATTGGTGCCACTTCTGTGCTGCTGTCAGTCTATGAGGAACCCACATGCTGCAATTTTTCTCATTTGGTTTTTCTTCACAATATGTCACACAGCTTGATGACTGACTCCAACCTTGATGAATAATTTATGTACAGTTCAGCAATGATCAACAGTGAGGACACCATGTTCTAGCTCCTCTAGTTCGTTACAGATGGATGGGCGACTTGTATGAACCACATGTGCCACCTCTTTCCGACCCATACGAAGTACAGAGATCCATTTTGCAGTCATTCAGTATATTGTAGTACATCCTTGTCACAAGCTTCAAGTAATCCTTGATGATATTAGTTGTATTTCTACCGTGAGCTACCTTGATTTTATTCACAATCACTGCTGAAGTTTAGTAAACATGCTTTAGAGCAATTAGAAATAGGCTCTGCATTTAACCATACATAATAACATCATAGCAACCACTTTTATCATTCACTACACTGACAATATCTTCAACTATGTGTCATATGTGAATGTGCATGACTCATTTCTGGCAGCGTTTTCATTACTTTATTTACAATCCACAAAATTCTTTTTTATTTATTTCAATGCTAAGTATATATCATTGGTGTCCACTTTGTTTGGCCCTGACCTCCATTTAGCGCATATTCTTATCACTAGAGGAATAATACATTACCTGAATTTGCATTATTTACTCTTTCTCTATTTGTCTTTGCCATTTCACTTTAATTTTCCGTAAGAACTCCCTTAAACCTCCTAACTAGCCCTTATCTTTAAAAATCTTATTTAATCCTCTTAGTTTATTTGTCTTTAATCATTTCCTTTATACAATGCATTTCTCCATTTGTCCCTTTGTGGTCAAACGTTATACTACATAATTGATTTTCTTCTTCCCTGCAAATTGGACAAAAACCCTGTATAATTTCCCTCTTCAAACCTTTTAGTTTTGAAATCCCTAGTGTAAACCAAGCAATCTCAGATCTACTGTTTCTATTACAGACTTTAACATATACTTCCCTTTCTATTACTTCTTTAACTTTGTTATAAAATTGTAGTGACTTTTTTCTCTTATTTGATAAACTACTTAGTATTTATGCACTCCAAACTGGAGTAGTTGACTCAGTGACAAAGGGCCAGCCTTGCTACTCTCTGTTCAGTAACATCATATAGGGCGAGTAACAACTGATGCTTGTTTTTATGTATATCTTGGCAGGTAGATACTTCAGAAAGTGAGAGAAAAGTTTGAGGAAAGTGTCTACTTAGTTTTATGCATATCGACCAATAACTGTATAGTCTATGCATTATTACTGGAGCTCAGGTACCTTAGCACTGGTAAAGTTTAAGCTGTTAATACTTGTGTTTGTTTCAGGGGGTTGTGGAGCAATGTTTGAAATTATGGTTGAGACACCAGAATTCAAAGGCCTGACAATGGTCAATCAGCATCGAATGATAAATGAGGTAACTAGTTCATAATTTGAGTTTTACTATGAAGGCCTTTTATAAAACAAGTCAGTTTTAGTTTTCTGTGCACTGAAGTTACCAACAGTGCTGTAAACAAATACTTAAGGATTTAATTCAGTCAACAGAAACAGCACATTGAAAGCTTGTTATTGAAAATATTTTCTCTGCTCTCAATCTGTATATGTGGTAATGTTTTTCTGTGTTGTTGATTTGGATTTATTCCATACTCTTCTGTCTTAAAATGATTTTCAATAGGTGATTCAACTGTATGTTTATTTCTAATGGAACCATTTCTGTGCAAATATTTAACTTTCTGAAAATATAGTCAATAACAGGAAGTAGGTAGAAAATTAAGTTTCTCTAAGAAGCTCCAAAGAATGATTATATGTGTCATTCCATGTCAAATCGGAACAGTTTTAACAAAAATTGTCAGTAGTGTGTTTGAGTTTTTTTAAACTTCTCTATACGCTTTCTTATGATAAAAATGTGTGTATCTTTTAAAATACTGTTTAACAGTAGCATTGTTGTTAATAAGTAACAAATTTTCAGAAATAGCACCCTCCTTGGTATGGTTAAGTAAGATAATTCCTGTCCTATTTATGTTAGATTTTGTAAATATCATATTTGATAGCTCAGAGAATGCACTTTCTTTCTGTATTACAAAAACAATTTTAAATAAAATATATCTAGTTTTAAAAAATGCTTTTAATTTTAGAATTTGAATTTAGGTATGATATCGACCACTTAAAAAACTGAAAAAAAATCACTCTTCTTGATCCATGTTTCCTATAACAGCATGCCAAATTTCACAAGGGCATTATTTCTGGTTCGTCTGGAATTAAATAATTTATTTAAGCATGTGGCGCAAAGAACTCGGTCCAGGGTTTATGGACATCTGAATTGCTGTGCTGTCAAATTGAACTGGGATCCATTGTAACTGACAATGAATGGGAGGAATGATGCACAACGCATTCAAGTTTGTTTCGAGGCACAGTGCTCTCAGGAAACAATCTATTGGCCTAAATCACACCTAGGCCTGTTTCCATCGTTTAAATGGAAACCTTTTTTCCTTCACTTTGAAACGAATACAATTTCACTACAGCTTTGGATATTGATAATGGTACTAAACAATGTAGCTTTAACACACCTGTTATTTGTTTTTGGTTGCCTCCAAAATATCATCACTCTCTTTTTTATGTTTATTAACAGTAAAAAAATTAAATGTAATGTTTGTAATATGATCCTGCACATAAGTAAATAATTTATGAGGTGGTGTAATGGGATCTTGTCCCGGTTGGAGACTGGCTTTTGCTGCTAGAAGTTTAGTAGTGTCCCCAATTGCATTACGAGGCCCCTTGCTGTGTGAAGTGATGAGGAAATGCCATTTGGCACTAACTCAAAAATCTTCCTTATGAATACATGCATTTACAAATTTTTTTTTTTTCTTGTACTGAGGGCTAGTACCTTAGGTAAAGTAAGTTACTTTTTTTACGTTATTATATGTATTTACATTATTACACATGTGTAATTACATTACACATGTTTACAAATTTATTTCTTTTGTTGTACTGAGAGTGCTAGTGCCATAGGTAAAGTAAATTACTTTTTCCAAATCTCTTATTTCCTTCTTTAGGATGTTGGAACTGGTTAGCTGGTGTTGGAACAGATGAGCAGCATTTTTATCATGTTTTAAACTTTCAGATATGGCAATATAATTTTTTATGTTTTAAGCTATTGTTTTCTTTAAGTGAATTATAAATGGATAGATTGCTGCCTGGTTATTGTTCCAATGTACCCCCTGAATGGAATCCTGTATATAAAGGCATAGTTTTACGAAAAATCACAAATCACAATACACCCTTAGATTTCAAATTTTCTTTCTGTTCAGACAAAAATGCAGATTGTTATGAGCTATGAAGATATGAGTTAAAAGATCTGACAATTTTTCCAGATGGTCTTCAACAGGTGATTGTAATATATGAGGGGGAGTCGAATGATAAACCTTAAAAATGTAATTAAAAATCGACATTTCATGCCATTGTTCTGTAAATTGGCAGTACTGTTACCAATGATGTGAAGAATGCCCAACAGGTGGCAGAATACTGCAGACAAGCGAAACATGGCCACAATACCAGTTTAAAATGGTTACCCCACTTGCAACATGCACCAAGGAGGAACAACATTCTGTCATATGTTTTCTGAGCAGTGAAGGTACGAAACCTCTTGAAATCCATTGGTGAATGAAGGTCCAGTATGGTGGTGCATGTCTATCAGTGCAGTAGGTGTATGAGTGGAGTAAAAAGTTTGTAAATTGCGTGACTTCTGTGACAGACGCTCTGCATGCAAGTCAGGCACACAGCATTGTGGCCACAGAGCCCAATGCAGCAGTTGAAACCATTGCAATGGAAAATTGCCATGTGACAGTGGATAAAATGGCCGCACATCTGAACATTAGTCATGGCTCAGCACATCACATCATTCATGATAGTATCTGCAAGATGGGGTGCCATGGGAGCTCACTCCAGAACTGAAAGTATGACCCGTTGACGTCTGGGAAGAACTTTTTCGGTGCTTTGAAGCAGAAGGTGATGGTTTCTTTGTGGGAATCGTTACAGGAGACGAAACCTGGGTACACTACCACCAACCCGAAACAAAGAGCAAGCAAGGAATGACACCATTCCTCATCACCAAAACCCAAGCAGTTCTGGGCGCAGCCATCTGCAGAGAAGGTTATGTTGACTCTCTTTGGGATGTTGTCTTGGAACACTACATGACTAGAGGAAACACCATCACCAGTGCATCATATTTCAATATGTTAAAAATTCATCTTCGGCTTGCAATCAGATCAAAGCGACCAGGATTTTTTTACATGTGTCATTTTGCAACATGACAATGCTCGGCCTCATACTGCTTGTGCAACAGTTCAAGCATCGATGACCTACACTTTGATACTCTTCCACATCTGCCATAATCACCAGATCTTGCACCACGTGTTTAGTCCAGTCAGAGAGGTGATGGGAGGAAACAAATTTTGTTCCAATGAAGAGGTGCACCAGGCGGTGCATGAGTGGCTGCTCACACGACCAAAAGGTTTTTATTTTATTTTTTTTTTTTCAGAGAAATCTGTGCCCTTCCTATGTGCTGGAGGAAGTGCGTTGAACGTCATGGAGACTGTGTTGAAAAATTATACACTTGTGTTCCACTTTTGTTCAGTAAATTAAATTAAAAAGAATATTCAAGGTTTTCATTTGACTCCCCCTCATATCTAAATTAGTAAGATACATTTACCCACTGTTTATAAGTTATTTGCTCTATACTGTTATTCTTTGAAAATCTTCCTGAATATTATTGACCAAGTTTTCAGTCCCTGAATCAATTAACACATTTCCTTAAATGGCAATCTGGTTATGGGGATTACAAATTATTTGGGACAGTCCTAATAATTACAGAGAGCAATACCTTGATCTGCAGTAAGATGGAAAATGTTCATTCCACTCAGCATCACTTTCACATTCTCTTGATGAGCATAAACACAAGTACAATGCCATCTTGGTACCTAGAAGTATACCTACATTGTTTAGGTCTCAACTGAGCAAATGTTGAGATCAGAATATATTTAAAAATTATATAGGTATATAGGGAGCTAAATTATATTCGAACCCACTCGCAGCCTCTCTCTACTGTGCGAGACTGCCGGCAGTCGCTGGGGAAATTACGCCGGTAGAGGTGGACTAAAATCCTTACCTTATAATAGATGCTATAAATGTTGACCTTCTGCTCTCAAATAGGCAGCATACCTTGTGTAAATATTCTCGCTCACTCTCCGAAGCACAGCAGCACGAATTCTTGTGATTTTTTGCACAATGTTTTCTCTAAGTTCCTGTAGTGTGCGAGGGTTGGAACAATACACTTTGTCTTTTAAAGAACCCCATAAATAAAAATCACAACTCGTTAGGTCAGGAGAACGAGGGGGCCACAAATCAACACTAATTATTCTGTCATCAAACACCTCTCTTATTGCATGTAATGTTTATCATGTGATTCAAAACATTATTGCCAAAATGCTCCTTAATTTGGTTATAAGACCAGTTTTCAAAAAATAATCAAAATCTGAATTTTTAAGTTCCAATCATCTGTACTATGAAGTCTATCAGCTTTTGAATTATTTTTGAAACCTGTTTTTCCTCTGGGACCGATTCACCTTCAGTGTGAAATACGTTGAAGGTGAATTAAGTTTTTAACATAAGGTTTTTCTGTTTTTTTTTTGTATTTCTGGGATGGATATTTTTTTGAGACAGCTTTCTTTTGTTTATGGATGATTTGCCTAAAATGGATACTAAACTAATTTGAAACTTTTACACTTTCCTTAATTTCATTCACATCACTACTCTGATGTCAAGATAAGTTATCAATTTCTGAGCTACTTTCATTTACTTGACCTACCCATATATAATATGTGCTGGGTCCAGCAACACTAGATTCATAAATGTCACTCTTGTTTTCACCCGTCTCTGGAGTTTGAAAACTTCTTATATGACATGAGGCACACACTCTTAATGTGGGAGACAGTTTATATCATTTTGTGAGTCACTAGTCACAAATTCTTTTTTCTCTTGAACATGTATTTGCCAATTTTGAAGGGGTAAAAGCAACAATCATACAATTTTGTAGTGGTACCGGTAATACTCATACATTACTATTTAATGAATATTCACAAATAAATTTAACAGATGAAATTCGCAAACAGCACAGACTGTGGTCGCTCTCCAGGAACTAAATATTCTGGACTGGTCCTCTGTGGAAGGAAATGCCTAATCTGGTTTGCCATGATAGGATTTGTTTGTATTTTAAATCTGAAAGGGATTCAGAAGAATAACCTTGGGTATCTCATAACAGCTGGAAGTCACCATGCCATCCCCTCTGCTCTCACATTCCAGGCTCAAGCTGCTGTGCTACGTTATATGAGGAGGGTTCTGGCTGAGAAAATATTTCCTTATAAACATATTTGAACGTACGCCCTCTTGAAATTTTGCACATGTATACACTAGTTAGTGGAGAATATGTGCAGATTTAAAAACATTTATGTTTATATATAACAAAATGAAAATTTTAAAAGTCCAAATTTTTGCAATAATTAATATATTGAGTCAGACTCATTCCAGTATATATGTTTAAAGTAGATTCCATAAGCTTTAAAATAGTCGCATATGGAGTTTATATGTAAGTTTGAGCAGGAGATAAAAGCGATAATGTAAAGCAGCACACCCACTTTTTCAAAAACTTTTACTTTGGGCTGGTATTAAAAATATTGAAATTAGGGACCCCCGCCCAAAAATAAAAAAAATATGTATTTCATATTTTAAAGCATAAATTGCAAACAAAAAATTTGAAAAAATTTTATGTTTGATGATTTGAAACTTGGTGTTTCATGGATGTTCAACTTGACATGGAGTGACTCGTATATGAGATGGTAATGATTAAGAAAGCCATGAGGCTATTTTTACTTTTTCTACTACATATAGTAATTAGAAGAAGTATTGTATCCCACTAAAAATTTGATATCGAGATTTCATCAGAAATACATGTTTTGAGGCCCCCTGAATCCAAAGAAAGCATTTTTAGAAAAGGGTTCATGCATGTGTCTATCTGTGTTTGTGTCTGTGAACTCAAAAATGAATAGTTGGGTCAACACCAAACTTGGTTTGAAGTTCAGTATCTTCCAAAGATGCGACACAAAGATTTTCAAGAAGATTCCCCCCCCCACCCCAAACTACCCATTACATGGAACATTTTTGGAAAATTTTGGTTTTCTAAAAAATGGCTCTTAACAATTTTGATTAAAATACCAAATAATAAAGATATTTACATGACCAATAATATGTATATGTTGAATTTTCTGGGAATAGCTTGTGAAGTCCACTTCATTCGGAAGAAATTTTGTATAATCCTGTATAACTGGTAAACGTTAAGTGACAGACGAAAACGTATTTCATAAAAAATATAGATCTCTAAACACACAATTTATTTAAAATAAGTTTTTGTTTTTTTTGTGGTATAAGCCGTTTCTGAGATATCCGTTATTAAAGGTTTGAATTGTTCATTTCTTGGTCGTTCTCTTAAAGTCCTTTCAATATTCAGTTGTTTCTCACAATTGCACGGAACAGTATGGCATTTTAAGGCAGCATATAATGTCCAGTTCTTAAACATTTGACTATCCATGTTCTCTTTGTATCTGTAATGAAATGTGTAATGCAACTATTTCTGCAAAGGTTTATTTGGATTAAAAGGTAGTAGATGGAAAAATAAACTCGAGTAAGAATAATTTTTATACCCACTAATAAAAGATAGAGGGTAAGAGTCATGTGAACGTATCACATCAGAATTTTTTTTTTTTTACTATGATATTCGCAGTTGTGATAATTAATTCTGAAACTCAGTATTTTGACATTTTTCAACATTTGTAATTTGTGTTCCTTTCCACAGGCTTTAAAAGAAGAAATTAAGGACATGCATGGAATTAGAATACACACCTCTGTGCCTCCGTGATGTGACTTGTGTGGCCTTTGAATCGGTGCAGCATTACTTAGTAGAAATGATTAAAGGACTGCCACATGTTTGAGAGACCTGCCTCACTTACCTGTACATTTGAAACATTTTGAGATGTAATGTAAAATATTTTCGAAAAATTAATATGCATGTGGGAAAATTGTTACAATGCATTTGATATTGCCTGATATTTAGGTATTTCCATTTTAATGGGTTAAATATAGGATCGTTTGTCAGAACCATAGTTGTATTTATTTATTTACTTATTTTTCTCAAAATGATCTTGCCAGCTGTGAGTTTATCCAAATAAACAGTTCACCATAACTTCATTACTTAAAAGATTTATGCTAAAATTAAATCAGCACCGTGTTCCTCATTAAAAATCTTTTGATCCCCCTTCCTTTCTCATAAACCATCAATAACTTGCCAAGATGTATTGAAAATGCAGTTTGAATTGAGATTTCACAGTTCAAATCCAGAAACTGTTTGAAAGAGATACAAAGACAAATTTCCTAGTTTGCCTAGAACACACTTTGAGTGGGCATGTGCAGCATAGTGTTTAATTATGATAGTACTGTATCACTGAAAAGTGTTTCATTTGCTAATTGTCTTCACTTTCATTCACATTTATTTGTTTATTTTGTGTCATGCAGGACTTTGCAGTAACTTCCAAATTAGTTAGCAATTAGCACTCTGATTGTATCTGCGTCATTCCATAACATAACATTGTAAAATTAATTGTGAAGTAGATAAAGTAAGGGTTTTATAGAGACTGTTGTATTCTATAAGTAAGAACTAACTTAAAATTATTTTCTAAGAGTCGAAAGGCACTATGTTGGTTTTATTGCAGCTAGCGTACGCTAGGAATACTCATGAAAGAGATTAGGTGTAAATCAGAGATGATTATTGTGCTTAAGGAAAGTGATAAACAAAAGGAGCATTTGGATTTCAGAGGTTTGCCCAATACCCTTTGCTTACTGGCAGACTTTTATTTCCTAGGCCAAGTAAACTATATTTATTCAATTTTTATGTAGTGTGTTTCAGTTAGGTGCTATTACTACACATGGGGACCTAAAATGCTTAAGTTATCTAAGTTATACTAAGAACTGAAGAAGAATATTAATTATCATGGTTATCTAGTCATCATAGTTCAGGGGTAAAGCATTGACATGGAAAGCCGAAGATTCATGGTTCAAGTCTGGGCATATATTGAATTTTTCAAATCTAATTCAGCTTTATAACTTAAGTAAGCACAAGGCCATTTCAGGACAACAATTATCAGACATAAATTAACCCTAACAGCGCAGTGAACCAGAAGCCTGAAAATTAAAATTACATACAAGATTGTAAATTGCCTTTAAAGTGTATCTCAAAGTAATTGAAACCACTTTGAAGGTTTACAAGGATACATGAATCAGATGAGAAAGTGCCTCATTATGATAATTCAGCAATAGAATGCTGGCACTGAAAAACTGCAGATTTATAATTCTTGTCCCTGTTTGGTAATGAATTTTTCAAATCTGATTGAACTTTCTAACTGAACAATCTCAGCCAGGCTGTTCGACCCAAATGACATATAAACAGACAGAGAGAGGGAGGAAGTGCTTACTTCCAAATGAAGGATACCTTCAAGGGAAGATACTATTTTGTGGATTACATGACTGCTGGTTTTAACTTGGGAGCCATAAGCTGAGAAGAATATTTGCTATAGGTATATTTCCACTTAACAGAAGATTTACAAATAATTGGCTGTTGTTAGTTGAAGTTCCATAAAGCGTTGCATGGAAAAGGAATATAGAATTGGCTTCTGTGATTTACTGTCAGGAGCCTCAAAGCAAAATTTACTTATAGATCTGTAGATGAAGTGTATTTTGATATGGATTCTTCCAATTTCAGTAGGACTGCATTATCTTATGTAATCTTTTTGTTTCAAAAGTCTCTTTAGTATTTGTTAAAATTGGTCTGAAGTACAGACCTACCTTTGATAGTGTAGACCTTCAAAGAATTAAGGCAGGGTATGAAACCATTGAAGTTACGCTGCATATCCCGAACTCGTTGAAGTGTTATCGGTGTCAGTGCTTTGGTCACACTAGTGACTTCTGTAATGTGATTCAACCTGCATTAACTGTGGAGACATCTCACACATCGGAGCTTGTACATCTGCTCCAACTTGTGTTAACTGCAGTGGTGAACATCCATCAAGTTCCCGAGAATGCCCACATTTTATAGAGCGATACAAGAGATCCGGATTAGAGAAAAGGTTTCCTTCTCGGAAGCCCGGATACTCCTGCATATCTGCCAACCGTTTGTCTCGAAATCCGGTATAGCTCGGTTGCAGCTAAACCGGTACCGAAATCACAACTCAGACCAGAATATGAAGGAAATGAACAGGCATTATATAATTCAAATTTATTTTTTGTTATTCTGGTACAAATAAAATCAATGGTATCCTCACAGGATCTTTTGAGATGACCGTTTGCTTTCTTTGTTATGTACCTGGTAGGTAGAGGAAATACTGTATTCCACCCAAAATTATGGTATCAAGATTTCATTGGAAATGCATGTTTTGAGGTCCCTGTATCCAAGAAAAAGCATTTTTAGAAAAAGTTAGTGTGTGTGTACTTGCGCTCGCGCCCTTTTAAATATGCAGCACAAAGTTTTTCAAGAAAATCTCCTTCCATCTCAAACTACTATTTACAGTTGTTATTATTATTTATATTTATTTATTTATTTATTTATTTTATTTTCTCAAAAATAGCACTAACCATTTTGATCAAAATACAGCATGTTTAAAACATTTACAGAACAAATAAAATGTATACTTGGAATTTTCTGGGAACAACCTGTGAAGTCCTTTTCATCCGCAAATAATTTTGTGTGATTTTATATAACTGGTAAATCATAGCATAGGCAAGGGCAGAGTACACAGAAAATTTAGATCTCTCTAAAACACACCATTTAGTTAATATAACTGTGCTATCAGTCATTTCCAAGATATCCATTGTTATTGGTTTGAATTTTTCAATGCTTTGTCAGTTTTTGAAGTGGTCATCGTTCAGTTGTTTCTTGCGGTGTTATAGAAAGAATTTCCAAGACCAACATATAGTGACACTGTTTTAAACATTTGGCTATTGCTTCGATCTTGTAGCTATAACTACATGTGTAATGAAACCAGTTCTGCAAATGTTGAACTCCATTAACATGAAGGAGAGAGACAAATAAGTTTTTTAAGTATAGTTTGTAGAAGCTATATAAAACTAAATGATAGTGGGTAGCAAAAGTCATGTGCATGTAGCACATCAGATCTTTTTCTTTGATGTTTATAGCTGCAACACAGAAATGTTATGACAAATGAAAGTTGAAGATATGTAGTTTTCTTTTCTTTTTTTGAAGTATGCATAAAGCGTAATATAAAGGAACTTGCTATAAATGGGACTAAAGTTTCTAAAGAAAATATAACCAAACAATTATTTTTCCATATTTTTTAATGTTCACGAGATAGTTCTTGAGCTAGCCAGTTCAAAACACACTGAGTCAAAATATTTTTATTGTAAAACCAGTATTAAATAAAAATTTATTTGGGCATCATATTACCCTTTTGGCACCTATCTGACCAAACAGGAGATAGTTATAAGATAATTAATATGGAGAGTATAAGTGAGACATTGCTACTTATTTGAAAAGTATTTTGTTATTTATCTGTTACATTTAAGAAAATTAGAAAAATAAATTTTTAATTACAATAAATTTGAACTGGATAGAAAAAAGTATTTAAGCTACATTTTTTATAGTATAAAATAACTATATGGATACAGTGATGACATGGTTTTGCATGATTAAGATCATAATTATTTACAAATATGTCAAAATGTTCAAAAGATTAACTCTTGAATCAAATACTGGGAAGAAAGGCTGTGATAATGGATTTGCATGTTGAACATAATTATGCAATTCTATCAGAGGCGTAACGTATGCAATACGGGCCCGCATGCAAAAATAAAAATCCGGGCCCCTTAAAATAAAATGTATAACCGATTAGTAACTAACATAACTTCAATTACAGCAGGTAGAAGTATAAATTTAATGCAATGCATTGTATAATCCTACGTAATATAAACAAACCTATTATTTTTTCACTATTTTCAAAGTACTAAACAAAATTAATACCGCTAAAATTAAATACATTATAGTGATTGACATTCTATACAATAAGGATAAATCTATACTTCTATCTGTTGTTTGATGTACTTGTACTTATAAAACCTCACTGTACTCACCTTGATCTTTAGTGAAACTGGACCATGCGGTGTGCTTTCTGTGATGCGAAGGTATGGACGATTTCACTGACATCAATGGATATAGCTCTTTCACTTTCAATACCGAGGAGGCTGAGTTTACTTAGTCTAGCTTGTGTCATAGAATTCTGCAGATAGTTCTTTATAAGTTTGAGCTTCGAAAATGAGCATTCAGATGAAGAAACAGTAACAGGAATAGTTAAAAACTGGTAAAACACTGTGCATAAATCTGGAATGCTAGCAGCTACAATTGAATTCTCTATTACTAATAGTTTTGTTAAGTTAAGTACAGAGGTTAATGAGGATATTTCTTTTTTCAGAGCGTTTTTGAAACCTTTACCTGATCTGGGAATTCACTGGATAAATCCTCCCCATATTCATTTTGAAGAATTACTGCTGCATTGTGAATCTCTTCATCGGAGGCAGAATTTAGAAATTTTGAGGAAATAATTTTGAAGCAATGGTTAACATTGTGCATACCCTCATCTGCCTTTTAACTGGACTACAATAATGTCCAAACAACCATTAAAAACAGTGGTTCTGAAATACATACTTTGATCCTCTAGCCGCTAGTCCTGACACAATTCATCAAAATGTTTTTTTCACTTTTTGAATTCTTTCATTTTCAAATTGTGGTGAAATGCCCCATTTCTTTGCCAGAGATATAGCTGATGACATTGCTTCTTCAACATTTTTTTGATAACAAGATAAATTATCATCTGCATTCTGAACAAGAGAACACGCTTTATCAAGTCTACATTTTTCAATTGCATAATTTGAGATGCTAAGTTAGTACATTCTAGAATCTTTGATTGCAGCACTATCTGAAAAATGAATTAAAATTTCTTTAATTGGTCTTTCAAAACAACAGCTTCTTCTCTTTCTTTCTTTTTTTTAGATATCTATATTATTTTTGCCAGAGCCTTAAGTACATCGACATACGCCTACCGAAGGGCTTTAACAGACTGGTATCTCTAAGACCAACAAGTTGGCCAAAGCTTTTTTAAGGTACAAGAAGATACCAAAAGTTCTCATCGTTTAATACTATTACTGAAGAAAAGATATAACGTTTCTACTGTGTCATAAAAGGACCTGACTTCTTGAATTCCACATGCAGCATCGTTAAGTACTAGATTTAAATTACATGCTGCACAATGCACATATTTTGCGGTTCTTTGTCTTTGTTGAATTCTTGTTCTAACACCTTTGTATATGCCTGGCATATTGGCACAACCATCATAACCCTGACCACAGCATTTAGTTAACGAGAGTCCCTTTTCGTCTATTGCACTTAATATTTCTTTTTCTATTCCTAATGCACTTCAATCTTTTATTTCACAAAAACCTAAAAAGCTTTCATTTATCTTCACGTCACAAGGCTTTCCAGTGACATCATGTGAAACTGTAACATATCTAAATATCTGAGTTAATTGATCTCTTTTGTAATGTCCTGTGTTGTATCTGTGATAATAGAAACGAATGGGACAGCTTTAATGTCATTAATAATTTCTTTTTCAACTGCATGGGATAAGACATTAACTCATTTTGAATTGAAGGGCTAAGGTATTTTTGCGTGTATTTTGGTTTATTTATTAAATCACGTAATACCGGATCGTACTTTGCGAGAAGTTCAATAATTGCCAAAAAGTTTCCAGTGTTTGGTTTTCCAATTTCCTCCCTATGTCCCCGAAAAGCTATATTATTGGATGCCAGTGTTAAAGTCACATTCGCAATATGCTCAAGTACCTATTTCCATATGTACTCACTTTTCTTTAGTTCTGAATTCATACCCGCGTCAACTGTGTTTTCTTTACGCCACGAATTGAAAACAACGCATTTGAATTCAAATGTGCATAGCTAGTTTCATGTCGCACTATACTTTTGGTTAGGCACCTCCAATCTTGAACCCCTTCCATCCAAGCTGACGACAATTTCTGTCCTCCAAACGGGCAACACAGTTTACAGTAAACAGAGTCATTTTTAGATGAATAACACAACCACTCTCTCCAAATTCTTTGTCCTGCCAATGTGAACTTTTCGTAATATTTAGTGGAGAAGGACCTGTTTTCCTGCTTAGCATCTTTGTGGAATGGGCACGCTGGCTGACAAGATTTTGTGTAACAAAGAACATTTTAGTTTCATTATCTACATCTAATTGATAATCTGCACAATCATTTGAATAGTCTGTGATATTAATATGCCTAATTATATGTATGGCGAGTTTGTTATCTTCGTTTTCACTTTCACAATTATTATTGGTGTTCACTTCAGAAGCGCCCTCACTTGTGAGACTGCAAACTTCTGTAACCGTTGAGCTAGTACTACTACTACTACTAGGAAGAGAACAAAAAATCATTTATTTTCACTAATTTGTTTGTTTCTTTTTCTAATTCAACCTTCTTTCTTTTTTGTGCACCACTTAGATGTTCATACCTAACTTTAAAAGGTTTCATTTTTGTGAAAAAGTACACAGTTAAATAGAAAAACTGAAAAAGTTAAACTTTTAACTAGTAAAGTTTTAAAAATATCACACCACTTTTTTCGATATACCTAACTTCTCGCAAAGAAAGCTCGTCTGAAACTGGCTGTTGACTGACCATTATTCACCACATCTTAATTGATAATTGACATTGTTATCGAATGAAAAATGTGACAAAAGTTAAATGTTTAGAAAAAATGTGCATATTACAATTTCAGGAACACTACACATCAATAAAGAATAATTTTCTGCCTAATCTGATATTTTGATATTCATTTTCATTGGTATAATTATGCGCCGCTCTTTTGTGACGACAGAGAAACATGATGCAAACCAGTGTTACAAGAGAAGTCGTAGTTAAGGACAAGCATTAACACACACAGCTGTGCTAAACTCAACTAAACGTTGACCTATTCTAGGAAACTGTTTTGAATGATCTGACCATTAATTTTCTATGCAGACTGACATTAGATTTACTATTTATCTTTTACATATTTCTGCATTTATATTTGTATATATTTTAATTTTTTATATTCATTAATAATCTTAATAATAATAATTTTTTTTCTGCAGGCCCCTAAAATACCGGTCCCACCCGCATTGCAGGCCCTAACGTTACACCCCTGAATTCTATTTTGAATTCTAAATAACTTTTCCTTTTACACTTATACAGTAAGGGCTTGTAAGAGTATTAATTTCACATTGAGTGATGGAATAACTTAAACTGGTAACCAGAGGTGATAGTAACAGAAGTTAAAGATTCTTGCTTGTATACTTTGTTATATATTCGCTTCTATAGTTTGGAAGTGAGAATTAGAGAAGGCTTACTGCTTGCTGAAACAGTGGAACTGCTGCACTCCTACATTGTCAAGACTTTTTGTGCATCGCTGTGTAACTAGCTCGTAACAAGGCTACATTTTACTTTGCCAGTTCCATGTGTACTGCAGTTTTCTCTTCATTTGATATTCTGCAATAGCTTTGCAGCCCATTTTATAGTTAAATTTTGATTCCGCCACGACTAGCAGCTTCATTTTCATTTCTGTATATATTCCAGTGTTTAGATTCTGGAGGTAATAATCAACTTTCGTGTGTTTTTTGTAAGATTTTTTGTATAGCCCCTTTAGTGTCATTTTTGTCATGATTAATGACAAATGTTTGGTTGGGAGTAAGGAGTTGCACTTCCTGTGATAAATAATTCTGTTTCTGTGTATTTTTACATGCAAAAAATCCTGTCAATATAATACCGTAGTAATTTCAAGTGGTATTGTTGTTTTGGATGCGAAAGCCTCCTCTTGTACCTCTTGCTACCCTTTGAATCAAAGTTATCTGCCACAAAAGCCACTCCTCAGAAATATAAAGATGGGAGTGTTCTGAAACACCTTTGTCTGGTGCTGGTCATTGATGTCCAGTTACTACACAGACAGGAATTCCAGAGGGATTGGGCAGTGTGTAGGGGCAACATAGAACAGCAATCATCACAGTTGCAGTCAGCCGGTGGATTAGTTGCTGTAACGGCCTCAAGTTAAGTGAGTGAGCCATCAATGTAGAATAGGAAAAGAATAGTAGATTAATGTATATATTCCTGGTTTAGAGTCTGTAATCAGAAGCAAGAAAAAACAAAATAAAGATCACAGTTATCAAATTGTATTTGAAAGTATCACTTCTGACCAGTAGAGAGAGCAAGAAGCTCAAAAAAAAGCATTTTTAGAAAAAAGATCTGCACGCATGTGCACACTTGTGTGTGCATGAAGAATAGTATAACTAATAAAATTAAATGTTTTTGTTAAAATGGAAAATGTTTGTTGTTTCTTGATTTTCTCAAAAATGACATGGATTTATATTAAAATAACATATGTTTAGATATTTGCATGACACATAAAATGTAGGTATATCTGGAATTTCTGCCAATAGCCTGTGAAGTCCTCTTTAATCTGAATTAATTTTATGGAGATGTGTAACTGTTACTGCAAAACAAAGTGCTTTGTGACATCAAGTATTTCTGACATATTCTTTGTTATTAGTTTGAATTTTCAAATAGTTATACTTATTTCAAGTGGTAATGCAAAGAGCAGGGAATTTCAAAGCCATCACATAACGAACCACTTTTAAAAATCTGACAAGCGCAGCGTTTTGGCTTACTGTATCCTTATACATGCAATGAAATGTGTAATGAAAGTTTTATTTTGATTAACAAGAACATGATAGAAGTATATGCTTTGGTAAGAATAGTTTGTGGAAGAATGCATAGAGAGTCATGAATGCAGCACAAAATTTTTTTTTTTTAATAAGTCTTTGTTCATTTTTACTTTCTCTACCATGTACCCTAGTAGGTAGAGATTGCATTTCACCCGAAAATTTGATACCAAGATTTCACCGGAAATACATGCTTGAGGCCTCTGAATAATAAAAAAAGAAGAAAAACATTCACAGAAAAAGGTCTACTGACCAAGACATTGGCATATAAGTCGTATAAAAAGGTCTTGTCTTTCTCTCTGTCTGTATGTGTGTGGGAGAGAGAGAACTGCATGACTAAAACAAAATTTTGAATAAATACCACATTTGGTACTTAAGTTCAGTACCTTCCAAACATATGATACAAAGATTTCCAAGAAATACATGACACATTTTTCATTACTTTTTATTTTTATTAAAATAGGTACCATATATTAAAAATATTTACATGGCAAATAAAATGTATATATTGTAATTTCAAGGAATATGCTGTGCAGTCCTGTTCATTCAGAAAGAATTTTGTATAACTAGTAATTCATATGAGATAGTCAAAAATTTACTACACAGAGAATGTGATCTTTTTAAAACACAGAATTTACTTGAAATAACCTATAGCATCAACCATTTCCAAGATAGCTATCCGTTATCGGTTTAAAATGTTCAATACTTTGGCAATTTTTGCGTCTCAGCCAGTTGTTCCTTGCCATTTCATGGAAAGAGTATGAAGTATCTAGATGTATCATTTATTGACCCGCTTTAGATTTTACTATCGTTTTGGGTTCCTGCATCTATCTTGTACCTACAAGGAAATGTTATGAAATTACTTTTGCAAACGTTTGTCTGAATTAATATGAAGTAGATAGAAAAAAAATCTGATGTGTTACACTCACATGACTTTCTCTACTCTTGTACAAACTATTTTTACAAACGCTTATTCTCCATATGCTTCATGTTAATGGAGATATCAGATGTCAATCTTATTGATAATTTTCTTGTAGATGCAAGGGGAATATGGTAGGTTTTAAGCGATAGTCAAATATTTTAACGCTGGTTGCTATGTGGCGCATTCCATTCTCTTTGCATGTCCAGGACATAAAAAAAATGAATAACGAATTTGAGAAAAAGTATAAGTATTGGAAAATTTAAGGGAATAACAAGCAATATCTCGCAAACGGTTCACTCAACAAAAGAAATGTATATGTCATAAATTGTGTATTTTAACACGATCTACATTTTTCGTGTAGTAAAATTTTGTCTATCTCTTATGGTTTACCAGTTATGAAAAAGTCGTTCATAACGAAGAATACTTTTGGAGACATTCCCAGAAAATTCGAGATATACATTTTATTTGTCATGACAATATCTTAAACATATGATATTTTAATCAAAATCGTTAGAGCCGTTTTTGAGAAAATTAAAATTTTTGAAAAATGTTCCATGTAAAGGGTAGTCTGGGGTGGGGGGATTTTCTTGAAAACCTTCGTGTCGCATCTCTGAAAGATACTGAACCTAAATACCAAGTTTGGTGTTTATCCGACTCTTCGTTTTTTAGTTATGCTGTTCACAGACACACAGACAGACACACACACGGACATGTTTCCAAAAATGCTTTTTACTTTCTCTACTACGTATAGTAAGTAGGGGAAGTATTGCATTCCACCCAAAAATTCGATACCGAGATTTCACCGGAAATACATGTTTTGAGACCTCCTGAATCCAAAAAAAGCATTTTTGGAAACATGTCCGTGTGTGTGTCTGTGTGTGTGTGTGTGTGTGTGTGTGTGTGTGTGTGTGTGTCTGTGTGTCTGTGTGTCTGTGAACAGCATAACTCAAAAACGAACAGTCGGATAAGCACCAAACTTGGTATTTAGGTTCAGTATCTTCCAGAGATGCGACACGAAGGTTTTCAAGAAACTCTCCCCACCCCAGACTACCCTTTACATGGAAGATTTTTCGAAAATTTTAATTTTCTCAAAAATGGCTCTAACGATTTTGATTAAAATATCATATGTTTAAGATAATGTCATGAGAAATGAAATGTATATCTCGAATTTTTTGGGAATGTCTCCAAAAGTATTCTTCATTGTGAACGACTTTTGCATAACTGGTAAACCATAAGAGATAGACAAAATTTTACTACACAAAAAACGTAGATCGCGTTAAAATACACAACTTATGTCATATACATTTCTTTTGTTGAGTGAACAGTTTTCGAGATATTGCTTGTTATTTCCTTAAATTTTCCAATACTTATACTTTTTCTCAAATTCGTTATTCGTTTTTTTTATGTCCTGGACATGTAAAGAGAATGGAATGCGCCACATAGCAACCAGCGTTAAAATATTTGACTATCGCTTAAAATCTACCATATTTCCCTTGCATCTACAAGAAAATTAGCAATAAGATTGACATCTCGATATCTCGATTAACATGAAGCATATGGAGAATAAGCGTTTGTAAAAATAGTTTGTACAAGAGTAGAGAAAGTCATGTGAGTGTAACACATCAGATTTTTTTGGATTCAGTGAGTCTCAAAACATGTATTTCCGGTGAAATCTCGGTATCGAAATTTTGGGTGGAATGCAATACTTCCCCTACTTACTATACGTAGTAGAGAAAGTAATAAACTTTTGTAAGAGTAATTATAGCTATATAATAATAAACAACATTGGATAGAAAAATTCACGTAAGTGTTCCATTAGATTTTTACTTTTTCTAGTATGTAGATACAGCAAATAGAGGAGCATTGTATTCCACCCAAAAATTCGATTCCGAGATTTCACCGGAAATACATGTCAACCCCTCCTGAACCCAAAAGAAAGCATTTTTAGAAAAGTTGCATGTGTCTGCAAACAGCATAACTCAAAAACGAAAAGCTGGTTAATTATCAAACTTGGTGCATGTTCAAGTTCAGCATCTTCCGAGGATGTGACACGATGTTCAAGTAAATCCTCCCACCCAAAACTATTCTGTACGTGGAACATTTCTTTAAATTTTTATTTTCTTAAAATAGCTCATATAAAAATTATTACATGATAAAATGTATATCTTGAATTTTCTGGGATTAGCTTGTGAAGTCCTCTTCAATCAGAAGGAATTTTGCATAATTTGTTATAACTGGTATACATTAAGTGTATATGAAAATGCACTACACAAAAAATATAGATCTCTTCGAATACATTTTTTGTAGCATAAGCCATTTCGTATATATTCGTTATTAATGGTTCGAATTATTCAATACTTCTTTTTAACGTGCTTTTAATCTGGTAGGTTATATCGAATGATGACTGAATGAAATAGTGAAATGATGCTGAAATGGCCAGGATTAAATGAAATATGTAGATAGAAAAATAAGCTTTTGTAAGAATAGTTTGTATGCCCATTAATAAACGACGATGTGTAGAGAAAGTCACGTGTAACATGATTTATTCCTTTGGCGATGCAAAGAGAACGGAATTTCAAAGCCATAGCATAAACAATTGACTATCGCTTAAAGCCTGCCGTGTTCCCCTAATCCCATTGTACCCATAAGGAAATATGCAATAAAACAATTTTTGTAAATGTTTATCTCGATTAATATGACGTAGACAGAAGAGTAAGCTTTTATAAGAAAGTGTTGAAGAAAGGGTAGAAAAGTCATGTGAATATAACTCATCAGGATTTTGTTTTCTCATTGCCATTCAAGGAACATGCAATTATAAAGTCATCACAAAGCGACGCGCTTTTAAAACATTTGACTGTTGCTTCGGCCTACTGTACACCGCTCGCAGCTATAACAAAATCTATATCAATACTAATATTATAAAGAGAGAAAATTTGGGTGGGTGGGCGCGTGTTTATGTAGAGCAATGTAAAAAAAAAATATTTTGATAATTCTTTCACTATTGAAAATCCCTATTTTTACAGATGGTCACAGGCTCTATGTTTCCAAAATTTTGAATACTGGGGGATTAAGGTTTCGTTTTCGTATTCATGTCGCCAAATTTCAATCCCGTTTCGTTGAATATGGATATCAGGGATTATTTTTGGCACTTTATTGCAAGTATTTTTGTAGATTTTTAATGATTTCGAGTCCAAAGCGGTAAATGGAGAAGCTTAAAATATTTTAAAATCGAGTTATTTTAGGGGGGTTATGGATTGTTCAAATCACATTTCCCTCACATTTCACTGAAGTTTTACCAAGTGATACTTTAAGTATAACTTTGACAATACCGGTTACATCTGGATTCTAGAAACAGGCAAAAATGATAAGCTGCCCTTAGGTTCAATCATTTTTATCCCTTAACGTACAAAACATTCTTTGGCCTATCTAGATGAAACTTTGTATGCTTATACTATAGGGCCAAACGAAAATTATAAGCTACCCCTATAATATTTTCAACCCCTTATGTAGTAATCTGCATTGTTTAAACCATATGGTCACAATTATACAACAGGAGTTGGCAAAACATCATAGGACACGTTACAACTTCCAAAAGCCACATAATCCTCATTTTGAATTACAGTAGAACCTCGCTAATGCGAACTATTTGGGGGTGTGGTCTGTTCGGATTATCCGAAAAACGAAAAAAAAAATGTCAAATGTTATAATGAATTTTTGGGGACTTTGAAATTCATTTCGTTGTACTGAAATTTCGTTACATCAGTTATTTCATATTTGTATCTTAAGGCGACTAAAATTACAACTTTTAAATGTAATATGAAACTATTTTTAATGTAATATGTCTGTATTGGGAATGGATATAGAGGGAAACAATACGGCTGGTAATTCGCTACTAAAGTAATTTCATTTTTAAAACATTGAAGTTGGCAACATAACATAATTAATATGTAGTAAGCTAACATACTACGTAATATACCTTACAAATGGTTTTATTTTGAGAAAAAGTCTGTAAATATTTTTTTCTAGGCAGAACACTTCACTTTTTGTCACATTGTCAACTTCTAAGACTTGTAACTTTTATTTTAGGGAAAAGTGCTTTCTTTTACTTTTCGCTACTCCGTGCTGGATATTCGTGGAATATCACGAGTTATATTCAAGTTACAAGTTGAATAAGGACATTGTTTAAACCGGACTTGCTCTGAGCACACTGAAGTTTCCGTCTTATGAGATTAAACCATATGAGACAAGTAGACGAAACGAAACTTTACCATTTATCTTTTAAATAGGCTGCCGATATGGAATTCGATTGGACAAGGGATCATTTATGACAAAAGCTGAGGCAAAACATTATGTGGTCAAGGATGAATCAGGAAACGACACTGTAATTGTTCAGAAAGTCAGGAAAACATTTAAAAATTTCGTTCAATCGGTCAAATATTTATTAATGGGAATTTCTTATTTTCGCTATACTGAGATTTTCGTCGTACCGATGTTCGTAAATTGAAGTAATTTAAGATAGATGTTTATGGAGATATAGAAGGAAATTTCAGTTTCTTTCGTTGAACTGGAATATTCGTTAAAGTGGCGTTCGTTAAAACGCTATTTGACTGTATAAATACAGCTATAGGATTAGCAGCTACAAGGTAACGTAGCGAAGTGAGGAAGTGGCAACGTTGCAATTGCCACGCACAATAGAATTATAAGAACAATAGAAATATTTTTACAATGTACTCTTCTGACCTGTGGACATAGCCGATCGCATGCGATAGTGGCGGTACGTAGTTCAGTTTGTTTATCTATTGTTACGCGGGTTATTCTACGTAAATTAATTTATACTTTTCGTTCATAAATTAAGTTAATACAGAACAAGTGCTTATTTGAGTTATACCGTGCAGTACAACATGTTAAGCAAACGAAAACTGGAAGTGTTTAAACGACGTAACAATGAGGAAAGTGCTACAAAATCTGCTATTGAATTTTGTGTTGCGAAAGCCATTATCAGTTACTAGAAAAAGGATCGGAGGAAACTGAGCTTCTGCAGCACAGCTCGTGAAAAAACATTGGAACAACGTCACAGCTCCACCGTGTCGTCGTTGTATAATAAAACTGACGAAGCCACTTCCTTGTGGTTTACTCAGGAAAGACAAAACGGCGTTCCTATTATTATTATTATTATTATTATTATTATTATTATTATTATTATTATTATTATTATTATTGTTATTATTATTATTATTTATTCATTTATTTATTATTTATTCATTTATTTATTTCTGTTGATTCAAGAAAAGGCATTGCAACTGAACAAACTTTCGAATGGCGATTCAACATTTATTGCCAGCAATGGTTGGTTAGACCGTTGTAAAAATAGACACGGGATACAGCAATAAAGATAAGTGGAGAAAACTGTCAGCCGATGTTGCTACTGCAAAAAACATTCTTAAGTGAGTTTGCAGACTTGATTTTGCCAGGGAATTCTCGCCATAGCTAGTTTATAACGCCGACGAAACTGAATTGAATTTCAAACACTCCCCACTAAAAGTCTTACTTTGAAAGAAGAGGGTCTGACCAGGTTTTAAAATGAAAAATCTGATGTGTTACACTCACATGACTTTCTCTACTCTTGTACAAACTATTTTTACAAACTCTTATTCTCCATCTATTTCATATTAATCGAGATAAACATTTGCAGAAACGATCTTTTGACATGCAAACAGAATTACATTTTACGCATAGCGACCAGTTCTAAAAATATTTGACTTTCGCTTGTTCCCCTTGTTTTGTATTTGGAAGGGCAATTTAGAAATACAGTAGCCTTTAAGCATAGACATATCTCTTAATAGCTGGTTGCTAAGTACAGCACCATTCTCTTTGCCACAGATTAATGCTCTTTGCATATCCAAAACAAAAAAAAAACAAAAACAAAAAAAAAGAATAACGAATTCCCATTTGCGAAAATAAGTATTGAAAATTTAAGGGAATAACAAGCAATATCTCGAAAATGGTTCACTCAACAACAAAACTGTATATGACATAAATTGTGTATTTTAACGCGATCTACATTTTTTGTGTAGTAAAATTTTGTCTATCTCTTATGGTTTACCAGTTATGCAAAAGTCGTTCACAACGAAGAATACTTTTGGAGACATTCCCAGAAAATTCAAGATATACATTTTATTTGTCATGAAAATATCTTAAATATATGATATTTTAATCAAAATCGTTAGAGCCATTTTTGAGAAAATTAAAATTTTCGAAAAGTGTTCCATGTAAAGAGTAATCTGGGATGGGGGATTTTCTTGAAAACCTTCGTGTCACATCTCTGGAAGATACTGAACCTAAATATCAAGTTTGGTGGAATTAATTGTTCTTCCACACAAGCCGTGTGTTGGACAGGGTTAGAAAGGTAGAATCAAGCGACTGAAAAACTCAATGCCATAGCCGGGATTTGAACCACGGATCTCCCAGTCTCTGTCCGGCTGCTCTAACCACTGAGCTACCATGGCAACATGCCGGCATGACACTAAATTCTTATAGCTTTAGCCTGTAGCAACGCCGCGGCAACAAACAAATTACCGCTCATGGTAATTGGAAGGTTTGCAAAGCCACAGTCCCTAAACTACATGAATATGAACTGTTTTATGTTTATTACAGAAATACCAATAAAGCTTGGTTGACCTGTGGTCTGTTTAAAGAGTGGTTCCAGAAACAATTCGTTCCCTCTGTTAAAAAAGATTCATTAGAGAAAATGGACTGCCACTCCGAGCTTTACTTTTGATTGACAATGCTCCATCTCATCCCTCTGAAATGCAGCGTCAATGGAGACATTAAAGTTTTTTTTTTTTTGCCACCACGTGGAGGATGACGGGAACTAGGGTCCGTGACAGGAAATTGCTTCAGACAGAATGCGAATACAGTATATTGCGCAGCTTGAGGATCATTAGCTTTTAAACATTGTATGTCTTATTCCTATATTTTGCCTTACATCCTAAACTTCTAACACATGATGCTAAAAGTACACAAATAAAAGTTTGTACCTGAACAGTTCGGCTTCTGTGATTAAAGGTACTGGATTAAACTGTTGTTAACTTCAGGCTTAAGAAATCATTCATTTAATGTCTAATATCTGCATACCACCTTTGCTTTAACCTGTTATGAGTCAAGTTAAATAACGATTAGCGCTATAGGTTAAAACAACAGAAAACAAAGGCGATGCAAGCTATCCAAGCAACAATTCTGCAGCACTAACAAAGAAGATCAATTATTGCTAAACAATGGCCAACCATATTCATTCTCGATTAAAGGTGGGTATTTTTCACAGAATTTGTTCAAAGCATTTAACACAATTGTCTTCTTTCCCACGTTTATGTTTTCCACGGTGGCAGAAGATTCTCAGCCGGAAACCGGAAACGAAATGCAGCGCCTGCGCATAGCCTCTTAAACCCTCTGCTATAACGGTTCATTTAGTTATAGGTGAATCTGAACAAACATATTTAGTTTCATAAATTGAACTGTTACAATAATGAGTTTCTTTTTAATTTCTCTGCATGAGAGTAACCCAAAATGTTACGATCTGAACCGAACTGTTTTTTGTAGAGGAAGAGACGACATGCTAAGCGGGGAGGTTGTAGTTTGCGCACCAGCCAATGAGGTGCTGTCTTATCACGTGGTTTTGTTTACTTCTCCTTTCAGCTTATAGTGCTTTTACGGCAGAAGAAGGTTACCGATTTTGCAATTTAGTGAACAATACTGCTTCATAAACATGTGATAGTTACCGGTACGGTACCTAAGAAAATGTGAAAATTTTGTTTAATAGTGAATTACAAAATATGTGCACACACATTGCCTAAAGCAAAGCTCAGAAAAACATTTTTGTGCAATAAATGTTTCATTGCGATGTGTGTAGTTTCAATAATGAGTTTGTTAGTTCTATAATTAAATCCTTTGTTTACACTACAAATAAGCTTTTTGTTATTATTTTGTGTTCGGATTAGCGGGGTTCTAGTTTATATAGCATTCGAAATTTTTAACTGCTACAATTACTTTATTGTCAACCCCTTATAGATAAAACTGTAATGCTTGGTCAACCAGGGCACAAATTTGTGCACATGGAGTGTATGACTTGGCGAAAATTACTGAGTACCATACAACTTCAAAAAGTTGCACATACTCATATTTTTCAACCCCTTACATACAAATGTCAATATTTGACCAACGTGAACAAAACTTTGGACACTTACGCTTTAAGTAAAAATTGCAGACTACTTATTAACTTTTAAAAATCGTCCCTCTCCTTATTTTTAACCCCGTGCTCATAAAATGTACCAGTACAATGCCGGATAAGACAGTTAATATGTAATAAAAACGTTTCTGCAAACTTTTTAATATTAAGTAAATAGAAGAAAAGCTTTTTTAAGGGTAGTTCGTAGAAGAGTGGGTAGAGAAAGGTATATGATTCTTACACATAAGATTCCTGTTTTCCGTGATTTTCTCAGATCAATGGAATAAACCAGCCTAAGGTTTTAGGATTTAAAATTTGTTATACAACTGAAGCAAATTTGCCGAGGAAGAAATCGCTGTTGCATTCTGGAAGAATCGAAATGGAGTTTTATTTATGGACGCTCTTTAACTACTATGGTCCTTAGCGTCCTATTCTATATTGGGCGTGAAAGACCGGTAATTTTGCTCAGAGGCCTCTTTATCAGGCTTGAGGTTCTTTTACGTGCCCGACACGGGACCACCGAAAGCCATGCTAAGGATTTTTACGCCCGAAAAAATCCATCACCCTCCACCGGGTTTGAACCCGCGACCTCGGGATCGAGAGGCTAACATGGTAACCACTACACCACGGAGGGCGATACTCTGGAAGAATCAGCAATACTTTTTACACATAATTGTACATTTTGCGCATATGTATTCAGTGGTCTTATTGATGTTTCCCATAAAAGAAGATTTTGGGATATTGTTTTACTTTCTCTACCAGGTGAGTAGTAGACAGAGGAGATGTTGCATTCCACCCAAAATTTGAATATCGAGCTTTCACCAGAAATACTTGTTTTGAGATCCTTTGAATAAAAAAGAGATTTTTATTTTCCGACTGTTTATCTATACTAATTAGAACTATTGCATCTTATCCAATAATTCGTTTTTATATTTCACAGGAAATACATGTTTTAAGGCCCCTAAAAGGTTAAAAAAGATGCGTGAGGGAGAGAGGGAGAATACTAGTATAACTCAGAAACGTAATCTCGGATAAATAGATACCAAATTTGAAATTTAAGTTCAGCATTCTTCCTACCTTCCAGGGTTGCGACTCGAGGATTTTTTGTGATAATTCCCCCAACACATAAACTACTCTTTACCAAGAAAATGTTTAAATATTTTTTATTTTATCAAAAATGACTTAACGATTTTCATTCAAATACAGAATGTTTACACGAGAAATAAAATGTATATATTTAACTTTTTGCAAACAGCCTGTTAAGTACTCTTCATTCTGAATTAATTTATATAAGTTTTGTAAGTGATAAACCAAAAAGGTACATAAAAATTTACTACATTCAAAATATAGGCCACCATAAAACACGATATATATTGGTTTCTGTTTTGTTTTTTCTCACGAAATACTACAAGTGGAATTTCAAGCCATCACATAGTGACAACCTTTTAAAGATCTTCATCCTAAACTATCTCTTGAACCTAGAACGAAATGTGTAATAAATTCATTTCTTAAAACTTAAGTAGGTTAGATAGAGTGGTTCGGAGCACACTTTTTTGGCGTTTATATGAGAGAGGTAGCGAAAACGGGGGAAGATGCTAGGATAGAGAATTGAAGGAGGGGAAATGCATTTATATGGGAGAGATAGGGTAAACGAGGAGAGATGCAAGATGGAGCAGGAGCTGTAGCTTAGGAAATGGTTTATGTGCGAGAGGGGAGAACGAGAATATATGCTAGGGAGGGGGTCACAGGTGTTTGAGGATGGCTCAGGTGACCAATTTAGCATTCAGGAGATGAGGATAGGGATTGTACGCACATACACGTCCGTTGTCTGGTATGCTGTGTAACTTAAGGGCTTTCTATAACAAATGTATCTAAGGGGGTCTTAACACAAGGCTAAGCTATACGAGGGTATTTTATCGTTTTACACTGATCTGCTGAGTCATATCACCCAGTCTTAAAGTCTGAGCACCCAAAACAACAAATCTCGGCTCCTACGTTTTCGATGTCGTTACAACATACCAGATGAATGATTTAGTTCGCACAAGTTTAACAGTAGCATCCTCTTCTCCCCGAGGTGCAATAATACGGTTTTTAGAGCCCATGGACTCGAATCAGCACCAATTCAAACTTGCTATTGAGTTTAAGCTCCTTGTGGTCGTTCGCAAATCCCAGAAGCATCGACAACGGCACTATAGCATTGAAGGCTCCATTTGCTACATGTACAATGTCCACATCTTCTCCAGGATAGCACTATCCGGCATTCAGCAGGCGAACAGATTCTATGGGGTTAAGTGCAGCATAGTTCCATAAGATTTCATAGGTAATTCAGGTAGCATCATCATAGGTATTTGAGGGTAATTCAGGCAATATCACAGGAATTCAAGTAATTTCGACCAGCGATTCGTATCACAGCAATTTAAGGTAATTTGAAGGTGATTCAGGTAGTATCACTGGTATTTTATGGTAATTTAGAGAGTAATGTAATACTTTATAAATATTTCTTATCCAATGTTACAACACTTATTTTTTTCTAAACCTTATAAACCTCTATATGTTAAACAGTTAGCTTGTAAGACGGAGAGGGATAAACTGTATATGGGGTTACAATGAGGGTATACATAAGTAGCCTAAACTAACCCATCCACATGGTTGAGGAGATATTATAACTTTTTATTAGGTTGTATCGTTTTGTATGGTTACATTTTTTGTCTAAGATTAGTAGCTTTTTTAGTTATTCATTGCTTCATTAGATAAAAATTGTAAGGGTAGACGTCTCTCCTGTTTTATCTGGGCTTGAGACCAGCACTAGGATTTGCTCCTAATGGCAGAGTTAACGCCTCCCTTTCCATCTTATTCTTATTCTTCTTTCTTCACCAGTTGTCTGCTGGGTGTATACGCAGCACATGAGTAAACTTTCATTTTTTAAAACTGCAGACCACGGAGAAAATCTTCATCTTGAAATCCAGGTTACATTCTTTTAAGTGCGGCTTTTAATACTGTAATGTCCATATGCATATGTTGTTATTCCATCCTCGGCAATAACTCGTTTATCTTCGTAAGAATTCAACGTGATTTTATTCACTTTCACTGAGGTAACAGCGTGCTCTCTTGACAAGATCAGATTCATCGGTGTTCTTATTATATTTTGGGTTTTAAGACAGTTCATATAGCTGCCAAGTGTGATATACTGCTTATTAGCACTATTATTATACCTTTAATCTTTTTTATCGCTGAACCATGGATATCTAGTGCATACAGCTTAGGTCGTAGTCCAACAAAGCGTAGGATGATTTTGCCATTAGCCTCATCTTTAAATTTTTCCAGTACCTTCTTGTTTTGAGTAGAGTGACATATGTTCGATGGGGTAATCAGTTGTATCTGAATGCTTGTAACTTGTCCTGGTACACATTTTCAGTTGTCACCCGATGAATGAATGAATGAATGAATGAATGAATCAGTGTCCATATACATAAGCTTCAGGTTTTCAGCTCCATAATATGGCAACTACACATCATAATGCTAGTGGTACATTAATGTCTTAGGGATGCCCAACACACCCATTCTAATGTATACAAATAATGCATAAAACTGACCTTCGATTTCAACAATGCGTATCCACGTGTATCGTTCTAGCAGATATATAGTGTGTGTGTGCTTTATTTAAAAACGTTAAGACTGCTACAAGTCTCTGTAATTAAACGAACAACGATAATGAATAAATTTTCTGAAAACATGACGGACGGCTGGCTAGGCAATAAACATATTGGAAAGTAGGCTATATAAAGGATTAAATGCATGGGTTGTTTCGAGTAGAAAAAATGATGCTTAAATATCGAAGAGAGGAAGATAGTGTGAGAGAGTGAGAGAGAAAGAAAGGGAGATACAGAAAGAGGGAGAGAAAGAGAGAGATAGATAACATAACTCGAGCTGTTTATATCTGGTATTTTAAAGAGGTGTTATACTCGGTTATTTGGCTCCGTTTTTTAAGGTTGGCGAGCGATTGACACAAGCGACGGGTGAGCATGTCTTTCTGAAGACATGAAGGCTCTGCTGTTGTCACAGAATAGCTTCTACCGTTTTAAAGGCTATTCGTTCAAAATCACCCTCGCATTCATCTTAAAAGTGGACTGAATGCAAAGTGAGTATAATATTACGCATATAGCGGTTGCATAGGCGTACAGTAATTCATTGGAATGCTTTCATGACTAAAAATAGTCTTGCATTCAATATATATCAGAAATGGCCTATGCTATAAAAAGTTAATTGAAATAATGTATGCGTTATAAAGACATGCACATTTTTGTGTGTAGTGCGTTTTCATCTAGCGCTTAACGTTTACCTGTAATACAAGATTATACAAAATTCCTTCCGAAGGAAGAGAACGTCGCGGTCTATAAAAGCGGTATATAATCATTTTGCTGAAATTAAATTAAGTATAATGATAGGATTTAGGAAAACGCTATAGAACCTTTCAGCACGGATATACTGTGAGAGGGAACTCTGTTCGATTCTTAACTGAGACGGGAAAAAATTTCTTAGACCGGAATTATTCTTTACCTTATAGAATCGTGAATTATGTATGCGAGAGTGAATGAATGTGTACCCTAAATTAATGTTAAGATGAAATTTCTGATGTGTTACATTAACATGACTTTTTCTGCCCTGCCCTTATTAGTGGATGTATAAATTCCTCTTACTAAAGCTTATTTGTACATCTAATATAGTTTAATCTAAATAAACTTTTGTAAATATAGCCGCATAACACATTTCGTTATCGATGCAAAGAAAATGGTGATAGTCATACGTTTGAGAACTGAGTGCTATACACAATGCTCTTTCCATGCAATCTCGAGAAAGAGCCGAGTTTTGACAGGAGTTAGAATGACCGAGAAATACCCAACTCTAGGTGTAAATAACGAATATCTCGGAAATGGCCGATCCTATAAAAAGTTATTTGAAATAAATTGTATGCGTTAAGGTGGTCTGCATTTCTTGTGTAGTACGTTTCCGTATATCGCTTATCGGTTATATACGATTATACAAAATTCCTTCTGAATAAAGAGGCTTTAAAGGCCATTCCCCTTAAAAATTCCATATATACATTTTATTTTTTATGTAAATATCTTAAATATATGGCATTTTAATGGACATATTTAGGGGTGAATGGGTGGAGTGAAGGAACTGTAGAAAACTACAGGTCACTGGTAGACAGTTCGCAGAGACGCACAGAAGTTATCGACAGACATACGAGCGCACAAACGCCTCCGAACACATGCAAAAACATATGCAATCGCATACATGCAAACAAGTATATGCGCGCGCACACACACATACAAAGACATATACATACAGGCAAACATACTCGCGCACACACACACACATACACTCCTATACACGATATACACTGCTATATACAAACACATGCGACTACATACATGCATGCAAGTATGCACACTCATACAAAGACATCTACATACACGCACGAACGCAAGCGCGCGCAAACACAATCACATACACACACTGTACGTACATACATAGATACATACGAACATACACACATGTATACGCTTGTATACACGACACACACAGTTATTTATAGACACACCCTATCACATGCATGAACAGGAACTTATACGAACACATACCTGTATACAGACAAACTATCACATGCATATATATATATATATACACACACACACAAACACCGTATACATGGCACGCATGTCTATATACAGACACACTACCGCACGCACAAAACACACACACACACACACATATACGCACAGGCACAGACACACCTACGCCCGTATACACGACATACACAGCTAATTACAGACAAACGATCACATTCACAACACACAAACACGACCAAAAACACACACGAGCACATACACAAACACACGCTAACATAAACACATACGTCTGTATGCACGACATACACAGTTACATACAGAAATACTCATCACTTCACAACACCCAAGCACGATCGCAAACACACGAGCAGTACAAAAACATACACGAACATCCACACACATGAGCATGCAAAAAACACACACGCCCGTATACATGGCATACACAGCTATATACCGACACACTCTATTACATCCACAAACACACACGAGCACATGCACAAACACACACAAACATGCACACATACACACAGCCCTATACATGACATACGTGAATATATACAGACACTCTAACACATTCACAAACACATTTACAGAGATACACAAGCACACACAAACACATATGAACATGCACTCATACATACACCCCTATACATAACATACAAGACTATAAACATAGACGACTAAGAAGAGAATGAAGACGGAACCTACTAGGCATCAGTTATTATCTACAGTGGAAGGCTGTAACATGGAGTACGAGACTTCATTCGAGGGATGATTGAGATCGTATTTCATACGCTATAATTCATCTAAGGATATGCATGTTTATCTACAGGAGGCAAAACAACAAATAATCCAGGCTGTTCAGAAGGAACTGGGCATTCACAAGAGTGTGAAAATTAATCTGTTGGTTGAATGCCGATTTGTGAACAGTATCGGAGAAACCTGTGACAAAACGTTTAAAACACAGAATCAGCCGCGTTTCTATAAAGAATGGACTTCACATTGGAAGCGAAATTCAAGAAATTGGTTACTGAAACGGAGGAGTCTTAGCTTAAGGGTAGCAACTGGGCTTTTTTGCTGTGGAAGGAGTTCGGCTTCGTATCAACAGGTATAACCCCTTACGAGGGAGATGCTATATATCGCTACCGCCATCTGTTAGAGCTAAAGAAGTTTGTATAAGCATCCAGAACTAAAGCGACGATAAATGCTTCATGTATTCTGTACTAGCCAAATTCAGCAACAACAAGCCTCAACGCGTCAGCAAATACAAGCAACTTCAAGATAAGTACGACTTCAATTGTGTTTCATGTCCTACGACACTTGTTCAGGTACCTAAGTTTGAGAAGCTCAACAGGATGTTTATCAACGTTTTCCGCCTGTATGAGAAGCAAGAAGTGTATCCAATAAAGCTGGCTGATACAGAGCTGGCTGAGCCATCATGATTTGCTGGTATTGAGTAACAGCAGTGTCAAACATCACTAAGTATACACTATACACCAAGGATTTTGAAAAACTTATTCATCGTCAGAAAACTAGGAATGAATGACGTGTCTACACGTGTAAGAGGTGTTTCATACATTTTGATAGTCGTTATGGGCGAAGCGGTCTTGAAAAACTACAAGAACATGCAGTCATTTGTAACCAACTTGAAATTACAAGGGTAGTTATGCCTACAAGGGAGAACTTCATCAAGCAATTTAAAAATTTTGAAAGGATGTTGAAACTACTTTACGTACCATCTACGCAGATTTTGAAAGCATTCTCACTCCATGTCATACGTGTATCCCCAATCCTGAAACATCCTATACTTCCTCTTATCAGGAGCATACACCAATGACGTGTGTTTACGTCAAACCTGCTCAATGTGTTGAACATCTGGACACTGATCTTCCTAAGCACCTCTATTTATATCGTGGTTATGAAGCTGCTCAGAGGTTTATGGAATACCTGACATCCCTTTCAAAGAAGATTGATAATATATACATCTCTGTCAAGCCCCTGAAACTTACAGATAAACAGCTAAAGGATTTTGACTCCTCTACAGTATGTTACTTGTGTGGCAAAACCTTTACAGAAAGGAACTACAAAGTACGCATCCATGATCATATCGGTGGTGAATACCAAGGAAATCTGCATAATGAATGCAATGCAACACATAAATATATGCCCGTCCTTATGCATAACCTCAGTGGCTACGATTCACATTTCATTGTTAAGTAGCTGGGATGTATAGCTAAGCGAGTGGAGGTAATTCCTAGCTCTGAAGAAAGCTATAGATCCTTTTCCAAGTGTGTCGGAGATATAAAGCTCCGGTTTGTGGATAGCTTTCGGTTCCTGAGTACCAGCTTGGATAAGCTGGTAAAACATGAAACATATCCTGAAACAATGAAGTACTTAAGAGAAGACAAAATGATGAACTCGTAAAGGAGTATTTCCCTATGATTACGTCATTTCATGGGATGCCTTGAACGAAACGTGCCTGCCTCCTAAGGATCCCTTCTACAATAGATTAAATGAAGAAGAAGTGAGTGATGCTGACTGCAGTCATGCCGGAAATGTATGGAGACAGTTTAATGTGAGAAACCTGGGTCAATACAGCGATTTGTACTGATTTCAGATGTTCTTCTTCTAGCTGACGTCTTTCAGATCAGAGCCTGAAAACTCAAAAGGTTGACTCCACTCATTGTTTCACCTCTTTGGGACTTACCTGGGATGCCAAATTCTGTACAATAGAATTCAGCTTCAACTGCTTCTGGATTATGATCAACTCCTCATCGTGGAATTCGGTAGAAAAGGAGGTTTATGTAGAGTCTCCCACCGGTACGCCGAAGCAAACAACACCAGCATGGATAGGTTTGATCCGTCGAGACGAACTCATTTTATCACCTATGATGATGCAAATAACCAATATGGTCCGCCAATATGCCATGCCCTAGCTTATATTGGATCTGAGTGGGTTTCTCTGGAGGATATCAGCTTAAAAACACTACAAAAAGACGATCTCCATGGATACGTATTAGAAGTCGACATCGAGTATCCTGCAAAACTTCACGATCTGCACATCTACCTTTCCTGCCTGAGTGTATGAAGCTTAAGGGGTCGCCTACAAAGAAACTGATACCTCATCTTGGATCGTGGAAGAATTATGTAGTACATTACATAACGTTTAAGCAAGTCTTTAGTCATGGACTACGCTTGAGTAAAGCCCATCGTGTGCTACAATTCCAACAGTCTCAGTGGTTAAACCCTTGTGTGGAATTTAACATGATGCAACAGCAGGCTGCTAATGATATACGGAAAGATCTCTACAAGCTGTTCAACAATGCCATGTTTAGAAAAATGAGGGAGAATCTGAATAATCAAATGGATATACGATTGGTTATAAGCGAGAGGACTCTGGAAAAGTTGATTGCCAAGCCTACGTTTATCGATAGGACAATATATGGTGTCAATCTACCCGCTGTGCATATTTCCTCCCTACAGATCGTGTTCAACAAGCCTATATACATTAGGATGAGTGTGTTGGACATGTCTGTATCACTACCATTATGATGTGTTTTAATTATTATGCAGCCGAAAACCTGAAGCTTATACACGACACTGATTCATTCATTCATTCATCGAGTGACAACTGAGGATGTGTACCAGGACAAGATACGTAAGCATTCAGATACAAGTGATTACTGATTACCGACCATATATACTACTCCACTCAAAACAAGAGAGTAATGAGGAAGTTTAAAGATGAGGCTAGTGGCGAAATGATCCCAGGCTTTGTCAGCTTACGACCTAAGATATATGCACTATGCACCCATGGCTCAACGATAAAAAATGTTTAAAGGTAAAAAATATAGTGCTATTAAGCAGTATATTACAATTGAGCTATACTGACTGTCTTAAAACCCTAAAAATAATAAGAACGCCTATAAATCTGATCCTGTCACGAGAGCATGCCCTTACCTCAGTGCATGTGAATAAAATCACGTTGACTTCTTATGAAAGATGAGAGTTATTGCCAAGGATGAAATAACAACATGCATATGGTCATTACAGTATTACAAGCTGCGCTTAAGAGAATGTAACCTGAATATCAAGATGTAGATTTTCTCCGAGATTCTACAATTTTAAAAAATGAAAGTTTACTCATGTGCTGTGTATACGTGTATACACCTAGCAGACACCTGATGAAGAAATAAGAATAAGAAGATGGAAGGGAAAGCATTAACTTTGCCATTAGGAGCAAGCCTAGTCTCAAGCCGAGATAAAAGAGGAGAGTGTCTCCCCTTAAAATCCTTATCTAATGAAGCAATTATTAACTAAAAAGGTTACTAATCTTAGAAAAAAATGTAACCATATAAAACGATACAACCGAATAAAAAGTTATATCTCCTCAACCATGTGGATGGGTTAGTTTCGGCTACTTATATATACCCTCACTATAACCCCATACACAATTTATCCCTCTCCGTCTTACAAGCTAACTGTTCAACATATAGAGGTTTATAAGATTTAGAAAAAAATAAATGTAACATTGGATAAAAATGTTTATAAAGTATTACATTACTCTCTATATTACCATAAAATACCTGTGATACTATCTGAATTACCTGTTAAATTGACTTAAATGCCCGTGATACTACCTGAGTCACCCCGAAATTACCTTAAATAGTTGTGATACGAATCGCTGGCCGAAATTACCCCGAATTCCTGTGATATTGCCTGAATTACCCTCAAATACCTACGATGCTACCTGAATTACCTCTGAAATCTTATGGAACTATGCTTCTTTTAACCCTATAGAATCTGTTTTCCTGGTGCTATCCTGGAAAAGACGTGGACATTGTACATGTAGCAAATGGAGCCTTCAATGCTATAGTGCCGCTGTCGATGCTTCTGGGATTTGCGAACGACCACAAGGAGCTTATACTCAATAGCAAGTTTGAATTGGTTCTGATTCGATTCCACGGGCTCGAACAACCGTATTGTGGCACCTCAGGGAGAGGAGAATGCTATGTTAAACTTGTGAGAATCGACTGGAGAATGTCAGTGATTCGTCTTTCTGATTCTGAAAATTTTGAAATCTTCAAGATTATCAAGTCGATCAAGCCGCTATTTCTCGCGTTTAGGACCATGGATCTGCATCATAAGCAGCTATGCCGCAAACTAAATCATGCATCTATAATGTTGCAACGACGTAGAAAATGGAGGAGTCGAGGTATGTCATTTTGGATGCTCAGACTTTAAGATTGAGTTATGGGACTCAGCAGATTAGTGTAAAACGAGAAAATACCCTAGTAAGCTTAGCCTTGGGTTAAGGTCCCCTTAGATACATTTGTTATAGAAAGCCCTTAAGTTATACAGCATACCATACAACGGATGTGTATGTGCGTATACTCCCTATTCTCAGCTCCTATAATGCTAAATTGGTCGCCTGAATCATCCTCAACACTTTGATCCCCAGCCTCCCTAGCATCTACTCTCATTCTCCCCTATCTCTCGCATATAAACGAATTTCCTATTCTTCCACCCCTGCTCAATCTAGCACCTCTCCTCGTTTTCCCTATCTCTCCCATATAAACGCATTACCCCTCCTTCAACTCTCTCCTATCACAGCATCTCCCCTCGTTTTCTTATCTCCCCTATATAAATCCAAAAAGTGCCCCCGAACCGCTCTATCTATCCTACTAACCTTTGTGGGTAAAAATATGTAAATAAAAGAATTAATAGAACAGTTTAGAGTAGCGTGTAAAGCAAAACATGTGAATGTTAACACATACTTTGTACTTTCTCGAACCCTACTTATGGCAGGTAGATGGAGTACTGCATTTCACCCAAAATTCGATGTCGGTATTTCACCGAAAATACACGTTTCGAGATCCCCAAATCCAAAACAGCATTTTAGATAGGTCTGGACGCGCGCGCTTGTATGTATGTGTGCGTGCGCGCGTGCGTGCGTGTGTGTGTGGTGTGGCATAAGTCGAAAACGAAAAGTCTGATATATTGCAAACTTAAATATCAATTTCAGGAGGATGATACACGAAGATATTCAAATAAATCTCATTATTCCAATTACTCTTGACATAGAAATGGTTTTGTAATTATTGAGACATGCAAACATTTTAAACAAGTTAAAGTAACTGAACACATAGCTCAACAACGAAATGTCGACATACCAAACTTGGTGTTTAATATCATGTCCATATATGGTACACGAAGATTTTTAGAAAAATATCCAATTCCAAACTACCCTTTAACTATAAAGATGTCCGATATTTTTTTAAGTTTTTGTAAAAGTTGCTCTGGATTTTTTTAATATAGCATATATTTAAAAAATTATGTACATGGCAATAAAATGTATATCTTTAATTTTCTGGGAATATCCTCTGAATTCCACTTCATTCGGAAGGAATTTTTACTACGTTTCCATGGGAATTGAAATCGATTTGAGTACATTTTCTGTATTGAATACTGCATGGAAACGCGGATCTGGATCGTATTGAGATCGTTTTGAACCTTGGATCCGATCCCCAGAAAGTAGGATCGGAGCGAAATTTGTTGCATGGAAACACCTACGTAGTCAAATCGTTTTGAATACGCCAAAGATACTATCCTCTACTATACTCGTGGTAACACGCTGCACGCTAGTCAATTTGTTTTTATTAGCGGAAATCTTTAATCACATGTATAATAAAACACACAGCAAAGCCCTTTTATCGCTTCCATAATTCGCAATTTATTCTTCTCAAAAACATTCACTAACCTCAAACACCACTTAAAATATACAGAAAAACAAATTAACATATGTTTAACAGGTTCGGCTACCTAAATGCAAGTTGACCAACATAAAGGCTTGAATTATTTTATTCTCGAACTTTGTGTATCCAAATCGAACTCAATACGTATTGAATTTAACATGGAAACGCGGATCGTATTCAGTATGGAATTGGACTCAAATCGATTTCAATTCCCCATATAAACGTAGTATTTGTATAACCGGTAAACCCGTCGGTACGGTGGTGTCAGTAAACCGTAACAGATAGACAAAAACTTACTACACAAAATATGTAGATGTCTTTAAATCACAATTTATTTCAAACAACGTTTCGTGGCATCATCCATTTATCCATTAATATTGGTTTTAAGCTTTTAATACTTTGTGATTTTTGTCAAGTTTTCTGTCGCTATTCATTTGTTTCTCGCGATGTCATGCAACTTTCAATACCACCATACAGATACCAGCTTTTAAACATCTAACTAACGATTCGGTTTGTTCCCCTCAGCCTTCTTGTGGCTACAAAAAACGTGTAATGAATTCTGCAAATGTTTATTTCGATTAATATAAAGTACATAGAAAAACAAGCGTTCGCAAAAATATTTTGTAGTGGTTTTGCGAAATAAACGACATGGGTAGAGTAAGTCATGTGAATGTAACACACCACATGCATGTCGCTATTCACTTGTTTCTCGTTTCGGTTTCGTCTATCCCTCTCGTACCTACAAAAAACTAATTATGCAAAGGTTTATCTTGTTTAAGATGAAGTAGAATGAAAAATAAGCTTTCGTAACAATAATTTATGGAAGCTATCTAAAAAAAACTGATGTGTTACACTCAAATGACTTTCTATACTCTTGTACAAACTATTTTTACAAACGCTTATTCTCCATCTACTTCATGTTAATCGAGATAAACATTTGCAGACTCTATCTTATTGCTAATTTCCTTGTAGATGTAAGGGGAATATATATTTACAAGGGCAATATAGAAATACAGTAGCCTTTAAGCACATACATATCTCTTAATAGCTGGTTGCTAGGTGCAGCACTATTCCCTGTGCCACGGATTAATACTCTTTGCATATCCAAGACAAAAAATGAATAACGAATTCCCATTTGAGAAAATTATTGAAAAATTTAAGGAAATAACAAGCAATATCTCGAAAATGGTTCACTCAACAACAAAACTGTATATGACATAAATTGTGTATTTTAACGCGATCTACATTTTTTGTGTAGTAAAATTTTGTCTATCTCTTATGGTTTACCAGTTATGCAAAAGTCGTTCACAATGAAGAATACTTTTGGAGAAATTCACAGAAAATTCAAGATATACATTTTATTTGTTATGAAAATATCTTAAACATATGATATTTTAATCAAAATCGTTGGAGCCAGTTTTGAGAAAATTTTCGAAAAATGTTCCATGTAAAGGGTACTCTGGGATGGGGGGATTTTCTTGAAAACCTACGTGTCGCATCTCTGGAAGATATTGAACCTAAATACCAAGTTTGGTGTTTATCCGACTGTTCGTTTCTGAGTTATGCTGTTCACAGACAGACAGACACACAGACAGACAGACAGACACACACACGGACATGTTTCCAAAAATGCTTTTTTTTGGATTCAGTGGATCTCAAAACATGTATTTCCGGTGAAATCTCGGTATCGAATTTTTGGGTGGAATACAATACTTCCCCTACTTACTATACGTAGTAGAGAAAGTAAAAATCTGATGTGTTACACTCACATGACTTTCTCTACTCTTGTACAAACTATTTTTACAAGCGCTTATTATCCATCTACTTCATGTTAATCGAGATAAACATTTGCAGACTCTATCTTATTGCTAATTTTCTTGTAGATGTAAGGGGAGTATATATTTAGAAGGTCAATATAGAAATACAGTAGCCTTTAAGCACATACATATCTCTTAATAGCCGGTTGCTAGGTGCAGCACCATTCCCTTTGCCACAGATTAATACTCTTTGCATATCCAAGACAAAAAATGAATAACGAATTCCCATTTGAGAAAATAAGTATTGCAAAATTTAAGGGAATAACAAGCAATATCTCGAAAATGGTTCACCCAACGAAACAAATGTATATGACATGAATTGTGTATTTTAACGCGATCTACATTTTTTGTGCAGCAGAATTTTGTCTTATCTCTTACGGTTTACCAGTTATGCAAAAGTCGTTCACAATTAAGACTACTTTTGGAGACATTCCCAGAAAAGTCAAGATATACATTTTATTTGTCATGAAAGTATCTTAAACATATAATATTTTAATCAAAATCGTTAGAGCCATTTTTGAGAAAATTAAATTTTTCAAAAAATCTTCCATGGAAAGGGTAACCTGGGGTGGGGGATTTTCTTGAAAACCTTTGTGTCGCATCTCTGGAAGATACTGAACCTAAATTCCAAGTTTGGTGTTTATCCGACTGTTCGTTTCTGAGTTATGCTGTTCACAGACAGACACACACACACACACACACAAACACACACACACACAGACACACACAGGACATGTTTCCAAAATGCTTTTTTTGGATTCAGGGGGTCTCAAAACACGTATTTCCGAGTGAAATCTCGTTATCGAATTTTTGGGTGGAATACAATACTTCCCCTACTTACTAGAGTAGGTAATACGTAGTAGAGAAAGTAATTAACGTCAACGTGTAGAGGAAGTCATGTGAATGTAACACATCCAATTTTTACTTTCCTTACTACGTATAGTAAGCAGCGGAAGTATTGTATTCCACCCAAAAATACGGTGTCGGAAATATATGTTTTGAGGCCCTCAGGATCCAGTAAAAGTATTTTTACAAAAGGTCCGTGCGCGCGCGCGCGCGCGCGTGTGTGTGTGTGTGTGTATGTGTGTGTGTGTCTGTGAACAGCATAAAACTCAAAAACGAAAAGTCGGATAAGTACCAAACTTGGTATTTAAGTTCAGTATTTTCCAAGGATGCGACACGAAGATTTTCAAGAAAAATCCCCCAACTACCTTTACATTGAACAATTTTCAAAAACTTTGTTTCTTAAAAAATGGCTCTAACGGTTTTGATTAAAATGCCATATATTAAAGATATTTACATGACAAATAAAATGTATATCTTGAATTCCCTGGGAACAACCTTTGAAGTTCTCTTCATTCGGGAGGAATTCTGTATAATTTTGTATAACTGGTAAACGCTTAGTGATAGACGAAAACGTGCTACACAAGAAATATAGATCTCTTTAAAACACTCAATTTATTGCAAGTAAGATTTTTTGTGACTAAGCCATTTCTGAGATATTCATTTTAATGGTTCGAATTATTCATTTCTTGGCCATTCTTTAAAGTCCTTTCAACATTCGGTTGTTTCTCGAGATTGCATGGAAACAGTATGGAAGTTTAAGGCCAGCATACAGCGACCAGTTCTTAAACATTTGACTATCGCTGTTCTGTTTGTATCTTTAACCTAATGTGGAATGTAGCTATTTCTGCAAAGGTTTATTTGGATTAAAACGTAGGTTTAGTAAGAATAGATTGTATACTCACTAATAAGCGATAGAGGGTAGAGAAAGTCATGTGAATGTATCACATAAGATTTTTAAACTTATATCCTGCCTTCAAAGTTCACGACACGATTTAAATCAGCAAAGTTTAACGAGATGTAAACGAACAAACAGTAAACTTTAATGGGCCACGAAAGGAAGCTAACAGGCTTAATGCATCGATAGACACACGAAAGTTACTATCAGTTTTTACATGAACCCGGAATACACTGTTGACAGTGATGCTAATGGGAACGACTTGTGAGTAATGTACATCATTATGGATGCATGAGAGGAAGTTATCTTCCTTGCCTCACGGTGAAAGTGATTTTAACGACCTTTCCATATGGAATGTTTAGATCTCTACTTAGGAGGCTTATAATTGAAACCTTAAAACAGACAGGAAACATTTATCTCCTCCTCAGCTATGAAATATTTCGCAAAAAAGAAACGTTGATATAGTAGATGCGTTTTATTTTATATCAAAAGAATTAAGATCCTATTGCGAAAAGACATATTAGTACAAGGCAAGAATTTGGCAGTTTTAGAATCCATTACATTACGGTTTTTAGACAGCTAACATACAGTAGAGGTTTTAACACGAGCCATCCATACTAGAAATTGAAGGCTATAACACTCGTGGAATAACCTTTTTATAACACTCCACTGCTATCAGCTTTGTTTCTTGCGATGGAAATTGTATGTATGCATATTAAGTGACGCCTTTTAACATGACTAATGTAATGCGGATTTTGTTTTTATTTTAGGTTTAACGTCCTTTAAGGTCATATCGAACAATGAATGAAATGGGTGAAATGATGCTCAATGAGCCCGGGGTCCATAGAGTTTAAAGTGACCCGACATTCGTCTTCTCAGGAAAAGGGAGAACCACGGTAAAAATCTTATCCGGGCAACTCGCCCTAACCGAGATTCGAACTGGGAACACGCTAATCTCAGACTACAAAGGCGGGCTAAATGGCGGATTATTTGAATGTCAACGCTACTTCTGTACAAGGAATTAATATTACAAATTGTAACAATTGCACAATGGACATCACAATTGTATCAAAGAAATACGATTATGTTAAATTATATGTATATATAGGATATATATATGCATTAATGAAAGTATTGTTACGCTCTTTATGTTGGTTTATTTTTGCAATAGACTTCTACATGTTACAGAATGTTATGGTTGTGTAAGTGATCATGTTGTTAGCACTGGCACTATGGAAGTCAAACAACAGACTAGAACTCGCCATTGTGCATGTCTCAATGTGTACTGCTATTTCCACATAAATTTCAGCTGGATACATTATAATTTAATATTCATGGCTGTTAAAGTATAGTACAAAACAACACCAGCTTGCTTTGCTCGAAAGATTGCTACACTCGGCTTTCAGTCTCAGTCCCCAAACGCTCGTGAAATAAAGTCCACTTTTAACATTATATCGTAAATAACTGTTTTCATATACTCATCCTCCCCACCCCTATTTCTTGTGGACAATGTGGAATATAGAATTACTAGAATAGTCCGCTCAGTTAATCGCTAAAACAATTAGCATTTCATATTAGCTTTGCAGTCCTTTACTTATCACCTATACCAATACTATAGAGAGAAAATTTGCGCACACGCTTCTGTGTGTGTTTTTTTCTTTATTCTGTTTTTTTATAAGGATAAGTTCAGAAACCACCCTAGCGATGTTGATCATTTTTCTCATCGAAAACTATTGACAAGACAAAGCTGAATGGTAGATGGAATTTTTCGTATTGAAGTCTCCCGATTTCACTCCATTTTCATTAAGTGTTAACATCAAGGAATATTTTGGTCTTTTATTACGAATGTGACGAATGTTTTAATTCTCTGAGGGTAAAAGACAGGAAAGCTTAAAATCTTTAAAACTGAGAATTTGGGAGGTTATGTTCCGATTTTGTTAAAGGCTTTGTATGAGAGAATGTTTTGGAATAATTCTGACGAAGTTCGTACACTTCTGTTCTAGGACATGTAAGTTTAATAGATTACCCTAAAACCTCAAGAATCTCCCTTCGCCTTATCTTCAATCCTTTACATATAAGCTGAAACGGGATATCTGCCTCGGAAGTGGGTTAATCTTGTAGTTCCTTGATGATCTGGTAGACTCGGATGCTGTAACTTGTAATTGCCCGATTTGAATTTACCGCGTTGATAAAATCAGTTGGTAGTGTCGTGTCTGCTTGGTTTGGCAGAAACGATCGTTGGCGGAAAGTTTATTCCACTCGGTTATTGTTGAAATTCTACAGCGTGTATTGCGCTTTAGAATCTTATTAAAACTTTATTTTAATTTACTTGATTTTTTTAGTTCCATTTATACCCCGCCTTAACTACATTGATCTTATCGGCGACCTTTCCTTTGGAACTTATTGCCTATTGCAAAGGTGATAACTGTATTCTCTTGTCGTTGGGTTTCTTGCATTTTTTTTTGTTTGTTTCTTTTTCAATCATTAGATCGCCCACACATTCACACTCTCATTCATACTTCATAATGGGTAGAATAGGAAATAATCTTGGATAGAGAAAAATTCCCACCTCCCTAGCCAGGAATCAAACCCGGGAGCCCTCGCACAACAGGCAGGTGCTCTACTGACTGTTTACTTGGTTTGTCCAGTGTATTTTAAGTAATTTAAAATACTTATAGCTCAGCTAATAGCAATCTACTCTTAACAAGGGTTTGTTTACATGTTTTAAGGTGAGACATTTAAATAAAAATAGCAATAATAATGTTCACTTTATTTTATTTTTTCCCGGGCAATGTGAATGATAAAACGTAGAACAACAGTTACCTTTTTCATTACAAATTGTGGTGAAAATTTTGTTTACTTTTGTTTACTGAAACTTTTACTTACAATTTATAATTCTGCTTGGTGGCTGTTTATATTGGTTCAACAATGAATTGTTATTGGTTATCTCTTGCATACAGTGTAATATAATTTCCCTTGCAAGTAAATATTTGAATTGAGCGTTGTTCAAGGTGTCTTGTCCTTTTGAAAAATTGTCATATAGTGATAAAAAATGGAACAATGTTGTTTACTTCTAGCTTGGTCGCTAAGCATAACGAAATAAATTACAATTTATCTACAAATTCCAGAAAGTAAATAAATCATTAATATAAATAACATGTTAACAATTCAAGTCCTTTTTAACATATTTCAATTATGGTTTTTTCTTTTGTTGATCTTTTAATGTTATATAATGCTTAAAATATTGGGAATGTAATGTTTTTGGTCCTTTCTTTATAACGTATTTCCCATTTAATGTTATCCATTTTTCTTTATAATTAATACAAGTTTAAGTGATTATATTAATACTTTTTACAAATGTCATTTTAATGTGATATTTTCTAACAAAATTAATTAATAATTATTACACAACACCTTAATAATGATATTTGTGCGAATAATTGTCCATTCCTTGGAGTTGTAATTCCTATATGACTTAGTAACTTATTAAATAGATCCATTACTTTAATTTTATTAAAATGCTGGGTAAAAAACTATACCGTTTAAACAATCTGGTTTAAACTGTTACGTGTACACTATATGATACCATGGAAAACAGGCAACCTTATTAGCTTTAAAAAACGAACCCCATATATGCATGCTGTTTCAGGATCTCTGCGACAAACTCTGAGGAATGATAGATCACGCAGAGGAGAACATTTTTTGTCAAGCAACCACCATCCTCCACGCATCGTTATGGAGTTATTCACTCCAGTTTGAAACGTATCCAGTAGGATAGGTTTGAGAGGCAAAGCCAGCACACTTTGACTTCCTGTTTATTTATAACCACTGAATCAAGTCACATCGCCTCTTTCTTGCCCCTTACGCTTGGTTAGGTTTGGCAGGTCTGAGACCACAGCCCAATTTAACTCAGTGTTTGTGAGCAACAGCTCCGTGCATACCACCACCAGGTAGTACAGGGACTGAGGTCAAAAGTTTTCGTACCTCGTGTTCAGTTTGTCCAGTAGTTTCTGCAACGGAGCATCGCAGATCTTACATTTCCCGCGCACGTCTTGTTTACCGGTGAGGTCTGCTTCACAAGAGACGGATATTTCAACCAGCAAGAACAGCCACATCTGGGATGTTGAGAATTCTCATGCAGTGCTGGTTGGACATCACCAACAAAAGTATTCCGTAAACACCTGGGCTGGAATCGTTGATGATCATCTGCTGGGACCTTTCGTTTTGCCACCTTATTTGAGTTAAATTGGGTTGTGAGTAGACATAATATAGCGACTTGAGCCCGCAAAGTATATGCCGCCATCTGATAAGGTTCTTTGTTCTATGCCGACAAGCCCCGCCCCCTCCTTTGAGGGCTCACATGCCGCCCTGGTCGCGTGCCGCTAGCCCCGCCCCCTCCCTTTGTGGGCTCACCTAATGCCGACTGGGTCTGTGTCGTCAGGTCCACCCCCTCCCCCATGTGGTCTGGTCACGTGCCGGTGGCCCGCCCCCCTCCCTCCCCCATACGCTGGGTGGTACCCTCCCTCCCCTTTGTGTTCTGGTTGGTTCCCTGTGAATAGGTGGGAGAGTGTGTATTGTTCCTATACGGTGGTTACATTCCCGCCCCCCCCTCATTGTGATTTGTCTAAATCTCTGCCGTGTGATTGGTTCCCCTGCGGATATGTGGGAAAGTGTGTATTGTTAGTATACGCTGGCGACGTCACCCTGCTCTCATAGCGTCCTGTTTAAATCCCGCCCCCTGGTAAGGTGTGTGGTAGCGGATGTGATTCTCGATGCCTGCCGCACATCGGCAAAACGTTTGAGTACATAATTGTGTCAATCAATTAGATAATGTTCGTCCATGCATAAAACATTATTGAAAAAAAAAGAATCGCCGTCATATTACTACTAATGTCCTAACATTGCATATCTAATGAAACGATACTTCTCAATCGATGAAAAACAATTAAGTATTTTTGATTGATTAATTGTATATGAATTGACTTGCGCACCTGCTTCTAAACCCCCATTTTTACATCTACTAATGTCCACAAATTACACTTCTAATGAAATGCGGCTAGTCGGTCGATGAAAACAATTAAGTATTTTTGATTGATTAATGTAATTGACTCGCGCGCATCTGTTCGTCATCGTATATGTGTGGTAGCATGTGTATAATTATTACGAGTAATAACATTTATTTAATTCTACTTTTGAGGGAAAATATATTTTGGATTTATAAGAATATTACAACACTTAGATGAATCCATAGCTGAAAGGACAGAGTTGCCGTGACAGTCGTTATAGCGTGATAAATTCGCTGAAAACCCGCGCGCAGCCCTTTCCTCCACGGAGCGCCAGACTGGTGTGAACGACTCTCGGCCAGTGTAGTGACAAGTCGACTACGGCACCCCCTCCACTCGCGTTTCAGTTACAAGCGCTTGCAGAAAGCCACCCGAAGGTGTACGAACACCACGCTTCCAAAGCGAATGTCGCGACCTCTGCCATGCTGATTGCTGAGGCTTGAAACTAAACTGTGAAAAATCCTAAGATGGAAGTCAGCTGATAAAATAGCAATGCCGAAAATAAAAAAATTAAGCAGAATTTTCGTATCAACGAGCAATTGTGTAAATGTAGGAGTTTATAGTGATAGCTTATTTAATATTGAGTACCAAATAACGCGCATTCGATGTTTAAAACTGGAACATGACCTGAAAACCTAGTAAGGTAGAAGACAGGTTATGAATCGAAAGTTTAGTTGGTTTTAATGAAGAATTGAAATATATATAGCGAAAACAAGCTAACCTTAAATATAAACTATAACTTAGTATCTTAAGGTGTTAAAATGTGTTCGAATTAGGGACTGTATTTCGAAAAGTTTATTTTTATGGATTGCACACTAATATCGTAAAACGAACAAGAGAACTCGTGCTCAAAGGTTATGTCTGATACCTATTTCAATTTTGAATGTGATGTAATGATAATAGTTTGGGATCCATAGTTTGATTTTGGATGTGTATTAGTGTTGTGCTCAAACACTATTTCCTGCTGTTATACCAAATAAATAAATTAGGACATAATGCTCTTTTCATTGCAAAATAACTTAAAGCATTTCATAAACAGAAAATTCTCCATATGTACTGTATATCTTTGGGAATTTTTTGTCAATCTGGGTAACTCGGTTAAGCGCTGGCCTTGGAAGCACAAATTGTTACATAAAACTTGTGTATTACCACATTATTGCTGAATGATTTCTACATATCGAAATGTCAGCTACCATATTTATGACAAAACACCCAACTTAAATTATATAAATGTATAATATATATTGCACGGCAAAATATCTGCTGAAATAGTTATTCTCTCATTTGTGAAGTCATAGTGGGAGCTGCCTTGTAAAACAACTTCTTGGTTTCATTACTTGATAGTATTGAGTAATGCTATCTCTGTTTTAAATGTTGTCTCATTCATACTTCTAATTGGGCAGCACTATGGCCTCTCACAAAAAAGCCTGGATTCAATCCTAGGGATCAGAGGTGGGATTTTGTGGTAGATAAAATGGCACTTAGGATGAATGTTGTCTGGTTTTCCCCACCATAATTCCATCAATTGCACCATCTTCATCAATGTCATCCCCCCTCCAACCAGTCTCGAATCTCTGTAAACCTGTGAAGTTAAAAGGGACATTAAAATTAAAAATACTATGGAGGACAGAGAGCAATAGTAATGAACGAGTGTCTCATCCAGCCACCCAAATTTATAAACCAGCATGTGCTGTTACATTTTTTCTGCAGTCAACATATGAAAAAACAATTAATACTGGCACACTAAACTACATGTTAAAGTGATTGACAATTATGAACGGTGGGTGTGATATGGCTAAACACAAAGAGACATTGTTCTTATTTAGAGACATTGCATTCACATTCATATTTAATAATACTGTATAAAACATTTGTATGGTATTTTAAGGAACATGTGCCTACATTAATATACATTTGAATGGCCTACCCAATTAAAATGTCCATTAAATTCTAACCTCTTGAATGTCTGTTATTACAATCTATTGGAATGATCTTATAGGTAATTGCACTTAGTCACTTATGCATACACAAAGCCAGTTCTAGTTAATAAAACTTACAGTTATTGAATAGAAAATACACTTTGATTCCTTTTCCTGGGAAAGGTTCTATATATAACATTTGGTATAACACAGTGGAGGTCCTACAGCACATGGGAGCTTTAAATTTATTGACAGGTCATATGGGAAAAAAACAAATTGAGCCCATACAGTGATGTTTGTTTGTGTTTGTTCATTTGGCTCCACTGTGAGCAATGCTCAGGGAAATTGAACACATCATACAATTATGAAGTATACAGAGTAAGTAGGAATATACCCAAAGCCAAGAACAGCCTTTGGGGGGGATGCTCCCCTCCCCATCATGCATTATCTAAGAGAGAAAAATTTGTAAACCATCACCATTTCAACAGTAAACTTCTCGACACGCATTACAGTAGGACAACAATAGCAAGTAAGTGTTAATCACCATCACATGCAATCTGCCCTACATAAAGTGCTTACATGAGGTTGATACTATTATGATGATTAATTCACTTTGAATAAGCTCGAAATTATAACTTTATACTTGTTATGCTTAAATTTCAATTTCCCATGTAATTTCTATTACCTTGAAGATATGTTTGAGAAAGACATCATTTGAAACGAGAAATTCTCATTATTACTGCATGGGTATTATTTGGGAAGACAGTATACAGGGTGGAAGGTACGTTAATCATGGATTCTATATAATGATTAGTGCAAATATGTCCAATACAATTTTTGTCATTAAACCTACAAAAATGAAACATAGTGATGTTCCTTGTGCCTGTGTCTATTAGCCATTTTATTACAGTTCAAGCAATATCTTTCACCCTGTATAAGAAAACATTTAGAAAATGGTGGAGTTTGCATATACATAACACATTATAACATATAAAACTGGGATGCAACAGATCCATCTATCCCATTGACTAACAATTATACAATCACTGTGTGCTACCGGTATTCCTACTACTTTCTATCCAGCAATAATATTTACATGGTAGCTTAAGTATTTAAAGTCCAATATCAAACCTGCTATGTCTATAGAGACTCGCACTGTAGCAAGATGACAATATCACAAAAGACATGTCAGGAATGGGGAGGAGTATAATGGTTATTTTGGGTGGGGAATTTTCTTGAAAATCTTTGTGTTGCATCTTTGGAAGGTACTGAACTTAAACCGATTTGTACTATGTATGTACAAATTCATGCTTTGAAGCGCATGGCTTTATGTATTCACTTTCAATAGCCAGTCGAAATGCGCGCGCCAACGTTCCACATTACGTATTTGACCACAGCCAATGGGAGCAAAATGTGCCGGAATGGACTACCTTCTCCCTTGCTGGAAGATCGTTCCCTTTCGTTCATTTTCGGCATTCGCTCGAACTTCGTCGGGCAACTTCGGGTGGCTTTCTGCAAGGGCTAGTGTTTCAGTTCGCAACCTACACCAGCGCGCCAGGTGGTAATATGAGTGAAACTGGTTTTTTCTCTCTGAACCAGCGAGGGTTTCCTCACGGCGCCCCTGGTGGTCATATCCGAAAGTTGTGAATTCGCCATATTTAAACTCAAGGTGCGCGCAAGGCGGTCATCTTAACTCTATATAATTCAGCGAAATATGATTCCGGAAAAAAATAAAGGCGAATTAACATTTTAGTTAAATAATACTCGTTTAACACGCGAGGTGCGTTCATATTGTCTCGTTATAATTCCGGAGGAATCGATCATGAAAAAAATAAATACGGTTAACATTATAGTTTAATATTATAAATGCTATTAAAAATAAAACGATAAGGTTAACATTATAGGTGAATATTACATATGTTATTAAAAAAATAAATAAATGCGGTTAACATTATAGTTAAATATTAGATACGTTATTAAAAAATAAATAAGGCTCTCGCTGATCGATGATTACAATTAAATATTTTTATTAATTAATGTAATTGACTTGCGCACCTAGAGCTATCTCACTCATTTTCAATAGAAATGTATATAGGTAGAGGCATTCGAGGAAAAATACAGAGCAGGGAATATCAAAAACAGACTTCGTCTCCAACACGTAAACTCTCCCTCTCTCCATACAGAACCTTCACTCTCTCTCTCTCCCTCTCTCTCTATACCTCTCCTTACAAGAAATTCGAAACATGCGCGAAGACCTCAAATATAAATTTGATATTCGTTTTTAAATGTTTTCTCTCTCTCCCCCTCTCTCTCTCTCTCCTTACAAGAAATTCGAAACATGCGCGAAGACCACAAATATAAATTTGATATTCGTTTTTAAATGTTCTTTCTAAAGACGTAGCGAACTTTGAGAAATTCAACGAATTATTCACTTGCGTACCCTGCTTGAAAGAAATATGCTGTACAACCCTGAAGAACGCATACGGGCTTCTCGGAAGAAGACATGTAGACACTCATTAGAGGACAATGGCAGACGCTTCCACGTCATTAAACATCTTAAGAGGGTTTGAAGAATGCAAAACAGGGTCCTGTATAGAGCCATTAGTGGACAATGGCAGACGTTTCCCCTTCATTAAACATCCTAAGTGCTCTGAAAAACCACAGACCCTCTGGGTAGATAACTATTAGCGATACAATAGAATTTCTTAATGGCTTCCTCTGTGCAGAAATTCCATCACAAACCGTGGAAAAGCAAGTCTAGTCATGTTTTAGGCTTACCACAAAAAATTTTTTCCCCGATAATTAATATAAGTTCTACATGAAGGTTATTAATGATTAAGTTTCATAGCTCTTATTTCTTTCAATAAAATATTAAATATGACTCAAGCGTTAGGAATATGAAACGGTGAGAAGCACTATTATAATTATAATTAAACGTATACTGTATAGGTTCTGTACTTAAACATTCGATTGTATCTTTGTCATTATTTAAATACTCACATACAAGAATTGCATGCATGATATCAAAAATTAAACTGATTTTTTTCGGTATGTTAAACAAAGAAATATGATTTGGCGAGAGTAAAAAGTATTCAGAACGGTGAATATTACATATGTTATTAAAAATAAAATAAATACGGTTAACATTATAGTTAAATATTACATACGCTATTAAAAATAAATAAGGCTCTCGCTGATCGATGAAAACAATTAAATATTTTTTATTAATTAATTGTATATGAATTGACTTGCGCATTTGGTTGGTGACGTATGTGCGTGATTATTACGCGTGTATAACTATTACGACTAATAGCATTTGTTTAATTCTAAATAAATAATGAAATATGGAACCTATCCTAAACAATCCTCGTTACTCTTAATTTATTCCATTTAAAAAGATTGGCTTATTCTCTTAGTAAACATAGGACGAGAACGATTTTAAATACCTCATCCATTCGAGAGATATTTTTTGAATATTCCAGCATGTTAAATATAAACTTAATACACACACAAAAATTCATTTCAAGTAATATTTTTGCGACATTAAGTATTTGCGAATGAGTTTTTACTTTCTCTACTATGTATAGTAAGTAGAGGAAGTGTTGTATTCCACCCAAAAAAATCGATACCGAGATTTCACCGGAAATACATGTTTTGAGACCCTCTGAATCCGAAAAAGCATGGCTGTCTGCGAGTGTGCCTGTGAAGCATAACTCAGAAACGAAGAGACGGATAAAACACCAAACTTGGTATTTAGGTTCAGTATCTTCCAGAGATGCGACACGAAGGTTTTAAAGAAAATGCCCCGCACCAGACTACCCTTTACATGGAACATTTTTCGAAAATTTTAATTTTCTCAAAAATGACTCTTAACGATATTGAATAAGATATTATATGTTTAAGATATTGTAATGAGAATTGAAATGTATATCTCGAATTTTCTGGGAATGTCTCCAAAAGTATTCTTCATTCTGAACGACTTTTGCAAAACTGATAAACCATAAGAGATAGACAAAATTTTACTACACAAAAAATGGAGATCGCGTTAAAATACATAATTTATATCATATACATTCTTGTTGTTGAGTAAACCGTTTTCGAGATATTGCTTGTTATTCCCTTAAAATTTCCAATACTTATACTTTTTCTCAAATTTGTTATTCTTGTTTTTATGTCCTGGACATGCAAAGAGAATGGGATGCGCCACATAGCAACCAGTGTTAAAATATTTGACTATCGCTTAAAACCTACCATATTCACCTTGTATCGACATGAAAATTACCAATAACATTGACATCTCGATATCTCGATTAACATGAAGCATATGGAGAATAAGCGATTGTAAAAATAGTTTGTACAAGAGTAGAGAAAGTCATGTGAGTGTAACACATCAGATTTTTTATATTGGGTTAAATTTTCAAATACTTTTAACTTTTCTCAAGCGGTAACTCGCTATTCGTTTTTCCCGCGGTAATGCATAGAGAATAGAATTCTAAAGCCATCACATAGCATCAGGCTTTTTTTAATTATACTTTTTCTCAAATTCGTTATTCTTGTTTTTATGTCCTGGACATGCAAAGAGAATGGAATGCGTCACATAGCAACCAGCGTTAAAATATTTGACTATCGCTTAAAACCTACCATATTCCCCTTGCATCGACATGAAAATTACCAATAACATTGACATCTCGATATCTCGATTAACATGAAGCATATAGAGAATAAGCACTTGTAAAATAGTTTGTACAAGAGTAGAGAAAGTCATGTGAGTGTAACACATCAGAATTTTGATATTGGTTTAAATTTTCAAATACTTTTAACTTTTCTCAAATGGTAACTGGCTATTCGTTTTTCCCGTGGTAATGCATAGAGAATAGAATTCTAAAGCCATCACATAGCATCAGGCTTTTTTTAAACATCTGTGACGTGCCTATTCACAATCGAAAGGTCGCTGGTTCGAGGAAAAGTATATCAACAGAAACAATACATTATTTTCACCCTGTGATTATTTTGGTAATGTAACAATAATTAACAATGAATTTTAGCGGTACATGTAAAAAATAAAATATATTTTTTATTTCTAGCGTCATATGCAGAAACATTTCCCTTACGACGAGGTGGCGTGATCGATGGATTTCCCCATAACAGGTTTAGGCTTGCTTACGAAATGCCCCTGTGCGAGACTAGCATTTTCCCTCTCCTACTCGAATTTTTTGAGTAGCCAATCAAAATCGTTGTATTATATACCATCACACTTCTCACCCCTTCAGCTTTTATCGGGGAAATGATATAAAAGCAGTAGCTTCTCCGATGATTTTCACTGTATTGTGACAACACAGCGAGCTAAGACCTCTGCAAACTTTTCTCATTCAAAGTGAAATTTCAACGAACATCATGTCTGGTAAGTTGTAACAAAACACTTCATTTACTTTAAAAGTTAAATTATTACTCTGTACATTTAACTTATATTTGAGTTCCTGTTTTTAATGCATGGCATTTATATGCGAATAGCTGAGCATTCTAAAAGTTAATAGCTAGACAGGTGAATTTTCTGAAATGTGAACAGTTTAGTTAAGTATTCATTTTTAGGCAAGCTTATTCTACATTTAATAGCTAACTGCGCGAATTCTCAAAATGGCAACGATTTAGTTAAGTATTCACCTTGTTGAGTAATTATTATTCCAGATATTTAAATACAGGATTTCACAGATTGAATTATATTCCTTTTGGGGAAAAATACAATTATTTGAATACCTTATTAACGTTTTGCTTTAGAATATTACAAAAAGTCTGTTGCGCGAATCATTCGCTCTAACAAAGTAAATATTTACATTATATTAAAACATTTAAATCGAAAAATACAGTACTTAATGAACTCCATTAGTGAATCAGAACCTCAATTATATTTACACATATTATCATTTTCAGAAAAAAAGTTAATAATTTTGTAACTTTCAAATAAATGAAATTTTGTTATGCAACACATTCTCTAATAAAGAATATGTTTTTTTCTCTTCCTAATGCAGCAAGTTTGACATCTCAACTTAACACATTGGCTGAGGGTAGCATTTACCCTGCCGTTCAAAGACTACAAGATCTTCAGCCAGAGGAGCCTTATAATATAAAATCCTTAAGAAAAATTGATACGCGATATGGTGCTAGAGTGGTTGCGCTGTTAGATGATAAGCAAGTGTTTCTACCGACAAGATATTCAACCCTAACAAGCCAACAGCTGGAGGAAATGCCAGGGAAGTTTCAAATGGTATATCATGGAGTAGTACCAGTCGGCAAGTTTAAGACGTGTAAATTGTCTTTTCTTCCCGTTAAGGTTTGTAGAAATAATTCAGCTATCCTTTCAAAGCTTCATTTAGAGTTACATTCGTTGAGTTTATAAATTCACACTTCACTAGGATAACATTTGTCTAAAGTATACATCACTATGTAAAAAAAATAACGCCTAGGATGTAGTCTGGGCGAGGATCTGCAGAAAGACGTTTAATGGTCTATTCACTGATTCTTTACCTCAAAGCAGATACCTACAGCAAGTTTCAAATAATTTCCAGTAGGATAGCAGTTGTCAAAAGCATGCATTACTGTATTAAAACAAAATATGTGTAAATAAGGTCTAGATTGTACTCTGAGTGATTTCGTGCAGAAAGAAGTTTAATACCCCTTGCAATGATTCTCCACATCGAAGCATATACCTACAACAAGCTGCGAATAATGTGAATGTGTGTTACAGGAATGCCCAGATGAATGTAAATGAAGAGGAAGAACGAGATAGCTTAAAACATCATAAACAGAAATGTGATGGGAACATTCTCAACACCTCTCAGTGACCTCGATCAATGAAGAATTGCACCCCGTACAGCATGGAACATGCATGGAAAAACATTCGCATGTGTAGAATATAGCAATAATATATAAATTATGTACTCATTTTTACTGCTATACCCGCCCTATACCTTTAATTTCATAAATAATTTCATAATTGTTTAAGGAGAATGCAATATCTTAAAAACATTGATGCTACATGAAATCTAAACAAAAAATTATTGAACTATTACTGAAAGAGACTTGAATAAATGGGAATCTAGAAGCCAGAACCATCTTAATATTGGACTGTATGATATGAGGTGTATAAAAAGATTAATAAAAAATGAGACCTATGTAGTATAAACAACATTTTTTTATAAACATTATCCTATTACATTCCTATACAAAAAACATACATATTTCCTAAAAACAAAGGTGATAGTCTAGACATTCAGTTATATAATCATATACATCACACAGAAAGAGACCTGCATTATCCATAAAAAACTAAACATCTCAACAATGTCTGGATGATGTATTTTGTAAGTACAAGTTTTTGATATTTCAAAGTTCCTGTTATCCAGGGCCGTAATTGATTAACACAATTTCTCGATCCTGTCATGCTATAACTTTAGAAGCTTTCAGCTTACTTATAATTTCCTCAATCTCTTGTGTGTGACTATTATTACCAGCGTCTCTCGATGCAATTAGTAACCTCACTATATTTACTAGTCTATTCGGATTTTCAAGCGTAGATATCACTGAATCATCATAATATGAAGATTTCATATTCTCGCGACTTCCGCTGTATACAGATTTTTCACCAACAGTAGTCTCCAGTGAAGGACAGAGGCTTGATCCGGTATAACATCCCCCTCTATACATCTTCGGATCTTCGAGTGTAGGAGAGAGAGTCGATCCAGTATAACATGTTGCTCTATGAAGCTTAAATCTTGACAAAGAACGATTCTTATAAATCCGCGTGCATATACAGCATCTAATAACGCGTTTTCCTCCATGTGTAATGTATGAAAAATTAAGTTTCTCATTCGTTAGTTGCACAGATTTTCCTGCTAAAACTAAAAGAAATTAAATGAATACGTGAATGCTAACGCTCGAAGGAATTAAAAGCGAATGAATGAATTCATAACACGCAACTATGTATATATCCAGGGTGAGGACGGCGGAGGGAATCGCGATCTATGCATAGCAGCGGGAAAGGATACTCTCTTGAAACATTAGTCATCTAGACAACTATTGTTCACGGAGCCAGTAGACGTCAGGTTGAATGGGACAGACCTCAGGTTCAAACCTTTAAGGGGTACGGGCCCCGCCCTTTTGCCTGCCATGTCTCCTAAACCATCCTAACAGCGTAACATTACATTACAACGCCGCGTAAACAGAACATGGCGAGTGCGAGCATGGAAAAAGGATGCTCTCTGGAAACATTCGTGGAAAAGGATGCTCTCTGGAAACACTCGTCATCTGTACAACGGATTGTTCCTATCATTTCCAGGCGTTGTTACATAGCGTGATCAGGTTGTTACATAGCGTGATGGGTCTGTTACATATCGTGATCAGGTTGTTACATAGCGTGATGAGTCTGTTACATAACGTAATGAGTCTGTTACATAGCGTGATGAATTTGTTACATAGCGTGAAGAGACTGTTACAAAGCGTGATCAGGTTGTTACATAGCGTGATGAGTCTGTTACATAGCGTGATCAGGTTGTTACATAGCGTGATGAGACTGTTACATAGCGTGATCAGGTTGTTACATAGCATGATCAGGTTGTTACATAGCGTGATGAGTCTGTTACATAGCGTGATGAGTCTGTTACATAGCGTGATGAGTCTGTTACATAGCGTGATGAGTCTGTTACATAGCGTGATCAGGTTGTTACATAGCGTGATGAGTCTGTTACATAGCGTGATGAGTCTGTTACATAGCGTGACGAGTCTGTTACATAGCGTGATGAGCTTGTTACATAGCGTGATGAGTCTGTTACATAGCGTGATGAGTCTGTTACATAGCGTGATGAGTCTGTTACATAGCGTGATGAGTCTGTTACATAGCGTGATGAGACTGTTACATAGCGTGATCAGGTTGTTACATAGCGTGATGAGTCTGTTACATAGCGTGATCAGGTTGTTACACAGCGTGATGAGTCTGTTACATAGCGTGATCAGGTTGTTACATAGCGTGATGCGTCTGTTACATATCGTGATCAGGTTGTTACATAGCGTGATGCGTCTGTTACATATCGTGATCAGATTGTTACATAGCGTGATGAGTCTGTTACATAGCGTGATGAGACTGTTACATAGCGTGAACAGGTTGTTACATAGCGTGAGGAGTCTGTTACATAGCGTGATAAGGTTGTTACATAGCGTAATGAGACTGTTACATAGCCTGATCAGGTTGTTACATAGCGTGATGAGTCTGTTACATAGCGTGATGATTCTGTTACAATCCGTGATGAGGTTGTTACATAGCGTGATGAGTCTGTTACATAGCGTGATGAGTCTGTTACATAGCGTGATGAGCTTGTTACATAGCGTGATGAGTCTGTTACATAGCGTGATGAGTCTGTTACATAGCGTGATGAGTCTGTTACATAGCGCGATGAGACTGTTACATAGCGTGATCAGGTTGTTACATAGCGTGATGAGTCTGTTACATAGCGTGATCAGGTTGTTACACAGCGTGATGAGTCTGTTACATAGCGTGATCAGGTTGTTACATAGCGTGATGCATCTGTTACATATCGTGATCAGGTTGTTACATAGCGTGATGAGTCTGTTACATAGCGTGATGAGACTGTTACATAGCGTGAACAGGTTGTTACATAGCGTGAGGAGTCTGTTACATAGCGTGATAAGGTTGTTACATAGCGTAATGAGACTGTTACATAGCGTGATCAGTTTGTTACATAGAGTGATGAGACTGTTACATAGCCTGATCAGGTTGTTACATAGCGTGATGAGTCTGTTACATAGCGTGATGAGTCTGTTACAATCCGTGATGAGGTTGTTACATAGCGTGATAAGTCCGTTACTTAGCGTGATGAGTCTGTTACATAGCGTGATGAGTCTGTTACATAGCGGGATGAGTCTGTTACATAGCGTGATGAGACTGTTACATAGCGTGATCAGGTTGTTACATAGTGTGATGAGTCTGTTACATAGCGTGATGAGTCTGTTACACAGCGTGATGAGTCTGTTACATAGCGTGATCAGGCTGTTACATTGCTTGATGAGTCTGTTACATAGCGTGATCAGGTTGTTACACAGCGTGATGAGTCTGTTACATAGCGTGATGAGTCTGTTACATAGCGTGATGAGGTTGTTACATAGCGTGATGAGTCTGTTACATAGCGTGATGAGACTGTTACATAGCGTGATCAGGTTGTTACATAGCGTGATGAGTCTGTTACATAGCGTGATCAGGTTTTTACACAGCGTGATGAGTCTGTTACATAGCGTGATCAGGTTGTTACATAGCGTGATGCGTCTGTTACATATCGTGATCAGGTTGTTACATAGCGTGATGAGTCTGTTACATAGCGTGATGAGACTGTTACATAGCGTGATCAGGTTGTTACATAGCGTGATGAGACTGTTACATAGCGTGATCAGGTTGTTACATAGCGTGATGAGTCTGTTACATAGCGTGATGAGTCTGTTACATACCGTGATCTGGTTGTTACATATGTGATGAGTCTGTTACATAGCGGGATGAGTCTGTTACATAGCGTGATAAGACTGTTACATAGCGTGATGAGACTGTTACATAGCGTGATCAGGTTGTTACATAGTGTGATGAGTCTGTTACATAGCGTGATGAGTCTGTTACACAGCGTGATGAGTCTGTTACATAGCGTGATCAGGTTGTTACATAGCGTGATGAGACTGTTACATAGCGTGATCAGGTTGTTACATAGCGTGATGAGACTGTTACATAGCGTAATGCAAGTTGTACAGATCTATACAGACCCCAAACTTTAATTCAGAGTAACAGATCGTTGACATGAAGATGGTAGAGGTAGTCCACTAAATGGAACAATTCAGGAGCTGGAAACGCTAGGGACACACAGCGTAATGCAAGTTGTGCAAATCTATACAGAGCACCAAACTTTAATTCAGGAGGTAAAAATTCATCGAAATGTAGATGACAGAGACGCGTCACGATGGTGAACGGTCTGAAATAGTGAAATGATAGGAACAATCCGTTGTGCAGATGACGAGTGTTTCCAGAGAGCATCCTTTTCCACGAATGTTTCCAGAGAGCATCCTTTTTCCATGCTCGCACTCGCCATGTTCTGTTTACGCGGCGTTGTAATGTAATGTTACGCTGTTAGGATGGTTTAGGAGACATGGCAGGCAAAAGGGCGGGGCCCGTACCCCTTAAAGGTTTGAACCTGAGGTCTGTCCCATTCAACCTGACGTCTACTGGCTCCGTGAACAATAGTTGTCTAGATGACTAATGTTTCAAGAGAGTACCCTTTCCCGCTGCTATGCATAGATCGCGATTCCCTCCGCCGTCCTCACCCTGGATATATACATAGTTGCGTGTTATGAATTCATTCATTCGCTTTTAATTCCTTCGAGCGTTAGCATTCACGTATTCATTTAATTTCTTTTAGTTTTAGCAGGAAAATCTGTGCAACTAACGAATGAGAAACTTAATTTTTCATACATTACACATGGAGGAAAACGCGTTATTAGATGCTGTATATGCACGCGGATTTATAAGAATCGTTCTTTGTCAAGATTTAAGCTTCATAGAGCAACATGTTATACTGGATCGACTCTCTCTCCTACACTCGAAGATCCGAAGATGTATAGAGGGGGATGTTATACCGGATCAAGCCTCTGTCCTTCACTGGAGACTACTGTTGGTGAAAAATCTGTATACAGCGGAAGTCGCGAGAATATGAAATCTTCATATTATGATGATTCAGTGATATCTACGCTTGAAAATCCGAATAGACTAGTAAATATAGTGAGGTTACTAATTGCATCGAGAGACGCTGGTAATAATAGTCACACACAAGAGATTGAGGAAATTATAAGTAAGCTGAAAGCTTCTAAAGTTATAGCATGACAGGATCGAGAAATTGTGTTAATCAATTACGGCCCTGGATAACAGGAACTTTGAAATATCAAAAACTTGTACTTACAAAATACATCATCCAGACATTGTTGAGATGTTTAGTTTTTTATGGATAATGCAGGTCTCTTTCTGTGTGATGTATATGATTATATAACTGAATGTCTAGACTATCACCTTTGTTTTTAGGAAATATGTGTGTTTTTTGTATAGGAATGTAATAGGATAATGTTTATAAAAAAATGTTGTTTATACTACATAGGTCTCATTTTTTATTAATCTTTTTATACACCTCATATCATACAGTCCAATATTAAGATGGTTCTGGCTTCTAGATTCCCATTTATTCAAGTCTCTTTCAGTAATAGTTCAATAATTTTTTGTTTAGATTTCATGTAGCATCAATGTTTTTAAGATATTGCATTCTCCTTAAACAATTATGAAATTATTTATGAAATTAAAGGTATAGGGCGGGTATAGCAGTAAAAATGAGTACATAATTTATATATTATTGCTATATTCTACACATGCGAATGTTTTTCCATGCATGTTCCATGCTGTACGGGGTGCAATTCTTCATTGATCGAGGTCACTGAGAGGTGTTGAGAATGTTCCCATCACATTTCTGTTTATGATGTTTTAAGCTATCTCGTTCTTCCTCTTCATTTACATTCATCTGGGCATTCCTGTAACACACATTCACATTATTTGCAGCTTGTTGTAGGTATATGCTTCGATGTGGAGAATCATTGCAAGGGGTATTAAACTTCTTTCTGCACGAAATCACTCAGAGTACAATCTAGACCTTATTTACACATATTTTGTTTTAATACAGTAATGCATGCTTTTGACAACTGCTATCCTACTGGAAATTATTTGAAACTTGCTGTAGGTATCTGCTTTGAGGTAAAGAATCAGTGAATAGACCATTAAACGTCTTTCTGCAGAACCTCGCCCAGACTACATCCTAGGCGTTATTTTTTTTACATAGTGATGTATACTTTAGACAAATGTTATCCTAGTGAAGTGTGAATTTATAAACTCAACGAATGTAACTCTAAATGAAGCTTTGAAAGGATAGCTGAATTATTTCTACAAACCTTAACGGGAAGAAAAGACAATTTACACGTCTTAAACTTGCCGACTGGTACTACTCCATGATATACCATTTGAAACTTCCCTGGCATTTCCTCCAGCTGTTGGCTTGTTAGGGTTGAATATCTTGTCGGTAGAAACACTTGCTTATCATCTAACAGCGCAACCACTCTAGCACCATATCGCGTATCAATTTTTCTTAAGGATTTTATATTATAAGGCTCCTCTGGCTGAAGATCTTGTAGTCTTTGAACGGCAGGGTAAATGCTACCCTCAGCCAATGTGTTAAGTTGAGATGTCAAACTTGCTGCATTAGGAAGAGAAAAAAACATATTCTTTATTAGAGAATGTGTTGCATAACAAAATTTCATTTATTTGAAAGTTACAAAATTATTAACTTTTTTTCTGAAAATGATAATATGTGTAAATATAATTGAGGTTCTGATTCACTAATGGAGTTCATTAAGTACTGTATTTTTCGATTTAAATGTTTTAATATAATGTAAATATTTACTTTGTTAGAGCGAATGATTCGCGCAACAGACTTTTTGTAATATTCTAAAGCAAAACGTTAATAAGGTATTCAAATAATTGTATTTTTCCCCAAAAGGAATATAATTCAATCTGTGAAATCCTGTATTTAAATATCTGGAATAATAATTACTCAACAAGGTGAATACTTAACTAAATCGTTGCCATTTTGAGAATTCGCGCAGTTAGCTATTAAATGTAGAATAAGCTTGCCTAAAAATGAATACTTAACTAAACTGTTCACATTTCAGAAAATTCACCTGTCTAGCTATTAACTTTTAGAATGCTCAGCTATTCGCATATAAATGCCATGCATTAAAAACAAGAACTCAAATATAAGTTAAATGTACAGAGTAATAATTTAACTTTTAAAGTAAATGAAGTGTTTTGTTACAACTTACCAGACATGATGTTCGTTGAAATTTCACTTTGAATGAGAAAAGTTTGCAGAGGTCTTAGCTCGCTGTGTTGTCACAATACAGTGAAAATCATCGGAGAAGCTACTGCTTTTATATCATTTCCCCGATAAAAGCTGAAGGGGTGAGAGGTGTGATGGTATATAATACAACGATTTTGATTGGCTACTCAAAAAATTCGAGTAGGAGAGGGAAAATGCTAGTCTCGCACAGGGGCATTTCGTAAGCAAGCCTAAACCTGTTATGGGGAAATCCATCGATCACGCCACCTCGTCGTAAGGGAAATGTTTCTGCATATGACGCTAGAAATAAAAAATATATTTTATTTTTTACATGTACCGCTAAAATTCATTGTTAATTATTGTTACATTACCAAAATAATCACAGGGTGAAAATAATGTATTGTTTCTGTTGATATAATTTTCCTCGAACCAGCAACCTTTCGATTGTGAATAGACACGTCACAGATGTTTAAAAAAAGCCTGATGCTATGTGATGGCTTTAGAATTCTATTCTCTATGCATTACCACGGGAAAAACGAATAGCGAGTTACCATTTGAGAAAAGTTAAAAGTATTTGAAAATTTAAACCAATATCAAAATTCTGATGTGTTACACTCACATGACTTTCTCTACTCTTGTACAAACTATTTTACAAGTGCTTATTCTCTATATGCTTCATGTTAATCGAGATATCGAGATGTCAATGTTATTGGTAAATTTTCATGTCGATGCAAGGGGAATATGGTAGGTTTTAAGCGATAGTCAAATATTTTAACGCTGGTTGCTATGTGACGCATTCCATTCTCTTTGCATGTCCAGGACATAAAAACAAGAATAACGAATTTGAGAAAAAGTATAATTAAAAAAAGCCTGATGCTATGTGATGGCTTTAGAATTCTATTCTCTATGCATTACCGCGGGAAAAACGAATAGCGAGTTACCGCTTGAGAAAAGTTAAAAGTATTTGAAAATTTAACCCAATATCAAAAATCTGATGTGTTACACTCACATGACTTTCTCTACTCTTGTACAAACTATTTTTACAATCCCTTATTCTCCATATGCTTCATGTTAATCGAGATATCGAGATGTCAATGTTATTGGTAATTTTCATGTCGATACAAGGTGAATATGGTAGGTTTTAAGCGATAGTCAAATATTTTAACACTGGTTGCTATGTGGCGCATCCCATTCTCTTTGCATGTCCAGGACATAAAAACAAGAATAACAAATTTGAGAAAAAGTATAAGTATTGGAAATTTTAAGGGAATAACAAGCAATATCTCGAAAACGGTTTACTCAACAACAAGAATGTATATGATATAAATTATGTATTTTAACGCGATCTCCATTTTTTTGTGTAGTAAAATTTTGTCTATCTCTTATGGTTTATCAGTTTTGCAAAAGTCGTTCAGAATGAAGAATACTTTTGGAGACATTCCCAGAAAATTCGAGATATACATTTAAATTCTCATTACAATATCTTAAACATATAATATTTTATTCAATATCGTTAGTAATTTTTGAGAAAATTAAAATTTTCGAAAAATGTTCCATGTAAAGGGTAGTCTGGTGCGGGGCATTTTCTTTAAAACCTTCGTGTCGCATCTCTGGAAGATACTGAACCTAAATACCAAGTTTGGTGTTTTATCCGTCTCTTCGTTTCTGAGTTATGCTTCACAGGCACACTCGCAGACAGCTATGCTTTTTTTCGGATTCAGAGGGTCTCAAAACATGTATTTCCGGTGAAATCTCGGTATCAATTTTTTTTGGGTGGAATACAACACTTCCTCTACTTACTATACGTAGTAGAGAAAGTAAAAACTCATTCGCAAATACTTAATGTCGCAAAAATATTACTTGAAATGAATTTTTGTGTGTGTATTAAGTTTATATTTAACATGCTGGAATATTCAAAAAATATCTCTCGAATGGATGAGGTATTTAAAATCGTTCTCGTCCTATGTTTACTAAGAGAATAAGCCAATCTTTTTAAATGGAATAAATTAAGCGTAACGAGGATTGTTTAGGATAGGCTCCATATTTTATTATTTATTTAGAATTAAACAAATGCTATTAGTCGTAATAGTTATACACGCGTAATAATCACGCACATACGTCACCAACCAAATGCGCAAGTCAATTCATATACAATTAATTAATAAAAAATATTTAATTGTTTTCATCGATCAGCGAGAGCCTTATTTATTTTTAATAGCGTATGTAATATTTAACTATAATGTTAACCGTATTTATTTTATTTTTAATAACATATGTAATATTCACCGTTCTGAATACTTTTTACTCTCGCCAAATCATATTTCTTTGTTTAACATACCGAAAAAAATCAGTTTAATTTTTGATATCATGCATGCAATTCTTGTATGTGAGTATTTAAATAATGACAAAGATACAATCGAATGTTTAAGTACAGAACCTATACAGTATACGTTTAATTATAATTATAATAGTGCTTCTCACCGTTTCATATTCCTAGCGCTTGAGTCATATTTAATATTTTATTGAAAGAAATAAGAGCTATGAAACTTAATCATTAATAACCTTCATGTAGAACTTATATTAATTATCGGGGAAAAAATTTTTTGTGGTAAGCTTAAAACATGACTAGACTTGCTTTTCCACGGTTTGTGATGGAATTTCTGCACAGAGGAAGCCATTAAGAAATTCTATTGTATCGCTAATAGTTATTTACCCAGAGGGTCTCTGGTTTTTCAGAGCACTTAGGATGTTTAATGACGTGGAAGCGTCTGCCATTGTCCTCTAATGAGTGTCTACATGTCTTCTTCCGAGAAGCCCGTGTGCGTTCTTCAGGGTTGTACAGCATATTTCTTTCAAGCAGGGTACGCAAGTGAATAATTCGTTGAACTTCTCAAAGTTCGCTACGTCTTTAGAAAGAACATTTAAAAACGAATATCAAATTTATATTTGTGGTCTTCGCGCATGTTTCGAATTTCTTGTAAGGAGAGAGAGAGAGAGAGGGAGAGAGAGAGAACATTTAAAAACGAATATCAAATTTATGTTTGAGGTCTTCGCGCATGTTTCGAATTTCTTGTAAGGAGAGGTATAGAGAGAGAGAGAGGGAGAGAGAGAGTGAAGGTTCTGTATGGAGAGAGGGAGAGTTTACGTGTTGGAGACGAAGTCTGTTTTTGATATTCCCTGCTCTGTATTTTTCCTCGAATGCCTCTACCTATATACATTTCTATTGAAAATGAGTGAGATAGCTCTAGGTGCGCAAGTCAATTACATTAATTAATAAAAAATATTTAATTGTATTCATCGATCAGCGAGAGCCTTATTTATTTTTTATAACGTATGTAATATTTAACTATAATGTTAACCGCATTTATTTATTTTTTTAATAACATATGTAATATTCACCTATAATGTTAACCCAATCGTTTTATTTTTATAGCATTTATAATATTAAACTATAATGTTAACCGTATTTATTTTTTTCATAATCAATTCCTCCGGAATTATAACGAGACAATATGAACGCACCTCGCATGTTAAACGAGTATTATTTAACTAAAATGTTAATTCGCCTTTATTTTTTTTCCGGAATCATATTTCGCTGAATTATATAGAGTTAAAATGACCGCCTTGCGCGCACCTTGAGTTTAAATATGGCGAATTCTCAACTTTCGGATATGACCACCAGGGGCGCCGTGAGGAAACCCTCGCTGGTTCAGAGAGAAAAAACCAGTTTCACTCATATTACCACCTGGCGCGCTGGTGTAGGTTGCGAACTGAAACGCGAGTGGAGGGGGTGCCGTAGTCGACTTGTCACTACACTGGCCGAGAGTCGTTCACACCAGTCTGGCGCTCCATGGATGAAAGGGCTGCGCGCGGGTTTTCAGCGAAATTATCACGCTATAACGACTGTCACGGCAACTCTGTCCTTAAGCTATGGATTCATCTAAGTGTTGTAATATTCTTATAAATCCAAAATATATTTTCCCTCAAAAGTAGAATTAAATAAATGTTATTACTCGTAATAATTATACACATGCTACCACACATATACGATGACGAACAGATGCGCGCGAGTCAATTACATTAATCAATCAAAAATACTTAATTGTTTTCATCGACCGACTAGCCGCATTTCATTAGAAGTGTAATTTGTGGACATTAGTAGATGTAAAAATGGGGGTTTAGAAGCAGGTGCGCAAGTCAATTCATATACAATTAATCAATCAAAAATACTTAATTGTTTTTCATCGATTGAGAAGTATCGTTTCATTAGATATGCAATGTTAGGACATTAGTAGTAATATGAAGGCGATTCTTTTTTTTTCAATAATGTTTTATGTATGGACGAACATTATCTAATTGATTGACACAATTATGTACTCAAACGTTTTGCCGATGTGCGGCAGGCATCGAGAATCACATCCCCTACCACACACCTTACCAGCGGCGGGATTTAGACAGGACGCTATGAGAGCAGGGTGACGTCACCAGCGTATAGGAACAATACACACTCTCCCACATATCCGCAGGGGAACCAATCACACGGCAGGGATTTAGACAAGTCACAATGAGGGGGGGCGGGAATGTATCCACCGTATAGGAACAATACACACTCTCCCACCTATCCACAGGGGAACCAATCAAACCACAAAGGGGAGGGAGGGTACCACCCAGCGTATGGGGGAGGGAGGGGGGCGGGCCGCTGGCACGTGACCAGACCACATGGGGGAGGGGGGAGGACCTGACGACACAGACCCAGTCGGCATTAGGTGAGCCCACAAAGGGAGGGGGCGGGGCTAGCGGCACGCGACCAGGGCGGCATGTGAGCCCTCAAAGGAGGGGACGGGGCTTGTCGGCATAGAACAAAGAACCTTATCAGCTGGCGGCATATCCTTTGTGGGCTCAGGTCGCTATATTATATCTACTGTTGTGCGTCTCAGATCTACCAAACCTAACCAGAGGCGAGATCACTTGTTTCAACGGTTGTAAACAGAGGATCAAAGTGTGCTGCCTGTGCCTCTCAAACCTGTCCTACCGGATACGCTTCAAACAGGGGTGAATAATTCCGTAACATGCGTCGGAGGATCGTGGTTGCTTGACAAAAAATGTTCCTTCTGCGAGATCTATCGTTCGTCAGAGTTTGTCGCAGAGGTTTTGAAACACTCTGTATTTGCAGCCCTTACACGAAATCCACAGTGTTTGGCCGATCTAGTCTTGGATCTGGCAAAAGTTACTTTCAAAGATTATCGTACTGACGCAGGTAATTCTTTCAGCCCCACGTTTAGGCTCAATATGACGCAGCCACGCTACGTCCTCCAACAATGAAGCAATACCTTTGTCTCACGGTTGCTGCTTGTCTCCTCGTAGATGGTTCTTCTTTTGCCACGGCTGCTCCAGCATGACACCTTAACCTCAGGGTATGCGTGGGTGTGTACAGAGAAACACACAAACGCTGTCTTGGAACACTTTTATTCAGTATTTAAAATAATACTTTAGGTTTGCCGATCACTATTAAATGCATACGAGGATACTTTGTCTTTACCAAAACCGAAGAATATTAACTACAACTAAGCGTTCTACCCTCTAGCATGTTCGCCACCAATGTTCACAACTCGACGAGAACGTCGTCCCGTGCTCGCCAGGCACTCAGGACAGACTGATCTACCCACGCTAATACAAGGAAAACCAACGCCTAAACTTCCCCTCTCGTCCCTCAACTCCTTCGCGTCATGATGCTTAGAGTGGCCTTCACCAGGCTAAGTGCAGCTGTACTCGGCTGTTTACCAGGAAAAACTTGCTTCAATTGTATTTACCCTTTCTACCTGAGGCTGGTCCCTAATTAACAAAACTGTGCCTGTCTGGTCTTTCTGTCGCTTATACAGTCAACAATTTTCACAATGCTTCTCCTTTTTATACATACACTGATTTTAAATATATTATTACTTATTTTATGTCGCTATCCTTCTCAGAATATTATGATAATTATTCCCTTTATAATTCCGGCTTCAGTATACATATACTTTCAGCACTAAACATGCAAATAAATCTACATCTTTTGACCAATTTGGGCAAAGCTTGGATCACTTATGGAGTATCTTACAATTTTCAAATCGTTGCCGCTTTCCTTTTTTTTTTTTTGTTATAAGGTTACTACACTCTTTGATCTATCTGTGAAAAGCTTTCAACACTTATATTACATGGCCTAGCAAAAGCTGTAAGCTATTTATAATCCAAATATATAATTCAATTAAATCAACCTCTTAGGCCATTCATTGCACCATTTGAACGTGGCAAGTCTTTGGACATTTGCCTTTTTGGGCCCATAAAAAGTTAATAGATCAGTTTTTAATTTTCAAAACCACCCCTAACATATTTTCAACCCCATATATACAGAAAAAAAATTAAATTGAGTTTTATTTATGGACTCTCTTTAACTGCTGTGGCCCTTAGCGTCCCATTCTATATTGGACGTGAAATACTGGTAATTTTGAGAGGCCCTCTTTATCAGCTTTGAGATTCTTTTACATGCCGTAAATCTACTACACCGGACCACCGGCTTTACTTCCCTTTCGAAGGAAGCTATGCTAAGTATTTTTACGCCCGAAAAAAGCCATCGCCCTCCGCCGGGTTTTGAACCCGCAACTTGGGGAACTAGAGGCTAGCATCATATATCTGGTGAAAAAGTGTTTCTTAAACTTCAGGATTCGGCAAAAATTATAGTTCAAAACTACCCTACCTCAACATCATCACCATCAACAACTTCCAAGGGTTAGGTATTATTCCGTCCTGACTTCAAGAAACTCTTGATTTGCTCATCTTGCGTATGGGTCCCTAGTATTGGTATGTGTCTTGTTACAAGTTTAGGTAGTCTTCCATTCTAGCTACATCTTGCTTCCAATTGATCTATTATATGTTCATTTACTTTGAATATTTTTAGTTCTTGTCTGATTGCTGTGTTTCGTTTAAGATCTAACCTTTGTTAACCAGCAACTTTCCTTAGGAATTTCATTTCAGCTGATTGCATTTGTTGTGTTCATCTTTTTATTAGAGTCCAGTTTTCACCAGTGTATGTTAATGTTGGAGCTGCTATTGTTTCGTTTAACCTAATTAATGATTTTTTTACTTCCTTTATTATTTGAACTTCTCTATCTACAAATTTAAATCATTTTACTGGTGTGAGCAAAACTTTGGACACTTACGCTTTAGTACTCGACTACTCTACGACTTTAAAAAACTGAATACAAACTTTGACCTAAAGGGTTTATCAAAACCTTTGAAACCTACGTTTTGGGACTCAGCAGAACTTATCAAAGATACTGACTGAGGATGCGTCATTTTATATATCGGTTACAATAAATAATAAATTACTAAACATACCGAAATTTAAACTGCATTTTAATTGCAAGATTTATTGCATTTACATTCTCGGGATTACTTTTATCAACGTAAGCATATTTTTTATACGTTCTGATATAACTATACTGTTTAGCAACTCTTTCCAAATGAAGTTGAAATCATCATATTTGCGGAAAAAAATACATAAAACAAAAGAAGTGAAGAAACAGTAGTGCTAGCTATTTTTGAGGTTGAATTTTTGTGGTAAAACGTTTTTGAATGGGAATCCAATTTTTTCCGCCACATTATAATTCTGTGCACGAAAGGAACTTTTGTCTAAAGCACTTTTGAATCAAACCTTTTTTTTATGAAGTATTTAACGGAATCAAGAGAAAACCGTATTACACGTTTTCTCGATTAACATAAAATGAATAGAAAAACAAGCTTTTGTACGAATAGTTTATTGACATATAAATAATAATGATGATAATAATAGTAATAATAATGATAATGATAATAATAAACAATAGTTATTAATAATAAATAATAACAATAATAACAATAACAACAATAATTAAACAAATAAATAAATAAGAAATAAATAATAATATTATAATATAATAATAATTAATAATAATAATAATAATAATAATTAATAATAGGGCAGAGGAAAGTAGTGAGACTGCAACACATCAGGTTGTTTAAGTGCTCTCATTCATTTGTTTTTCGGAATGTTATGGAAAGAAAGAGAATGGAGTTTCAAAGCCACATGTAACCACCCGCGATAGATCTCTCACTCCTTTCAGCGTCTTGTATCTCCTTTGGCAGTGTGTAATGAAACTATTTCTGCAAAAATTTATCTCGATCGTTCTTTTTTCACTGGTAACAAAATCCTACTTGTGTAATAAACGTTATATAGTGTTTCAGCATCTCACAAATGACCAAATACACATTGCCTTATTTGAAGCCATTTCTAAGCAAAGATACCTATTTTATCGTGATTACTCAAAATAGGTACACAGCAGGATTTTGGACATGAATAGTATGGTATACAAAGCACACCTGTCAAATGATAATTGATAAGAAAGCCATGACTGTTACACTTTTTTTTGTTCTTTTCTTTCTTAGCTGTTTGCTTAGTGTATCTTTTTTTTTTCAAATATAAAACTATAGCAGGAGGTCCGCTAGCGAAGCAAGTGCTGCATATCATACTTGGGAAACAGGATTAATTCCCCTATTTACAGTTTAGAGGATATTTTGTGAAACGTACAATGCTTCTTTTCATTAGTACAATAAATGTTGTATTGAACTATATCGGAGCTGATGAAAGTAGGCTTAGAATGGGGCCCAGAATGTCTGGAATGATGCATGGCCTTCCTTATGGGGTACATCCCACGGCCTGCTCAAGAAGAATATATGAGTCTTTGGCATCAGAATTCCTTGGTTACCATTCATCTTATCTAACAATCTGTCATTACTTCGTATAAACCCCATTTGTTAGAAAATTACGGCACGAACGGCGGGGCGGGTTTGTTATTAATGTCCCTTTTATTCGCCTCTTAAAATGAAATCTTGGTGCCCAGCGGCTATCCGTTCGCTTTGAAATTTGCATTCGTAACTGCACACAAATCATTCTCATCCATATACATTAGCGGCCATAATGGGGGTAAAAGGAATACTTGATTCTTGGACTGTAATAACGAGGTGTGAAACATAATCTTATTTCGTAAAATGCGAACTCGTTCCTTGCTGGGCTATTTACTTAGCACAATTTACCGCGCTGATAACTGTATCTTTTATGAGCAAAGAAGCAGCACAAAAAAGAAGGAAGGGAACTATGAGAAGACGATCATTAATATTGCATATGAGTTATTTATTTCCTACCTGACTTGCATGGTTTTCAGGGCCAGAATATCTCTTGTATTGTATTGGAAATGCAAATACGTTTTTTTCTAAACTTCACTTGGAATCTCTACAGAGAGAACCTTTACATTTAGGTCCAACGGCTGTTGCAAGTGCAGAAATAGAGAACGCTAAAAAGGGAACATGGAAAGAAAGAAAGTACGTGCCTTGATTTCTAGTTTCATCTTTATGGTCAATGGAATGAAATCAAAGCAAAATACGCACAAAAAAGAAAGGCAGCATCCAATGACAAAACAGTATACTTCAAGTCATCAAACCGACCGCGCACGTTGATCGGCAATTGTCATGCTTCTGCGCATGCCTGATACGTAGTTTCATGTCTAAAGATGGCGGCGTTTAATTCCAACATTGGGTTTTCTTCGTCTAGTATGAAAGCAAGACATGCCAGCAAAGAGGGATGGTTATAAGACATTTTAGAACTTCAGCTGCAGAGCGATACAAGTATCCATCCAAACAGCAAGCTTGAATAGAATTAGCATTTGTTTTGCAACCCCAGGAACAAGATGCTAATCATAAACTCATGTAAGCCCAAAGGTTCCTATATTGTATAGGTCTTGATGCATTATTCACCGTTCCATATTGGTACACTGTCACCAATATGTTCAAATTTGTAAACACGTCTCTTCTGTCTTACATGCCATCATTTCAGGATTTTTTCGTCTCTGTGTTATTTTAATTTTGAAATTTTCATATCTTGTGATTATATGGGGTTTTCTTTCATTTTGTCTTATTTGGAGTTCTGAGTAAGACTTTTCTTGAGTTTAGTAGATACTATACAGACTGAATCTTTAGCTATAGTATAGCATATAGTAAAACCCAATAAGCTTTTTAAAATTATTTTTTCCTCTATAGGTACTTAGACATTAGATTATAATGCTTCATTTTAACATTAAAAGTGACAAACTCATTGGAAAAATATTTTAAAAATATATTTGTTTTTCTACAATTTAGAAATCAGTACAAACGGTCAAAATACTGTCTCGCCAGGATTTGCATTTACCTAATGCATGCTTCTTTGAAGGGTCATAGTTAAGGAATACTTTTATTATTTCTCTACCATATAATAATAATCAGAGGAAATACTGTATTCCGCACAAAAATCCTCTGCCAAGATTTTGATGTCCGCCAACAGGACATCAAACCAAGACAAGACATTCTTAAAACAATGTCCATGTCTGTGTCTGTAAATAGTATTATCCCAAAAACGAAGTGAGTCAGTTGGAAATTTAATATCGTATCGACATGTTGCTATGGTAGCTCAGTTAGTTAGAGCATAGAAGACTAGAAATTAGATCAACCGGGAGGAAACCAGAAAATCCAGGTTCAAATCCCGGCAATGGCATTGAACTTTTCAGTCTACTTTTCCAAGCTTATATTGCTTAATTTGAGATTATTGCTAGTACAAAATGTACACGAGTAACAAATTACTTTTTATTTCAATACTAAGTGGATTTTACGAAGTTGTAATCGGCAGAGAAAGTCGTGCGAGTGTGATGCATTAGATTTTCCACCGTTATGACAAAACACAAATAGTTCATAGTTTCTGCTAACAAAGGTATTTATATAAATTTCAAACATAAAAGATGTTAAGAACATAATTACACAATTTCATAACAGGAAATGACTCATCAATCATGTATGCTTTGAAGTAAGCTTTAAAGAAATCAAATTATATGCACACTCTTATGAACTTTTATTCTGATATTTTAAAAATAATTTTCATGAAGTAGAGAAGCGCACATAAAATGTTGCAATCAACACATTGTAAAATTAGCTTTAGCAACTTGCGAGCCTCGGAACATTCAGGTTTTAGATTGGTCCTCTCGCTCCTAAAACCCTACTGTTTTAGCTATGAGGATCATACTGGAAGTCATGAGCAACAATTTCATATTAATCATTATCTAGGAATACGGAAAACCAATCACACCATAATTTATAGTGACCACAGAGCAGGCCATGATCAAGTCATGACATCATAGCTTTCGTCAGGTGACCATTATTACAGGCATAGGAATTTACAACAGTGGGCTTCAATATATCTACACTCAAACCTTTGCATTACAAAGAATGCAAAACAAGAGAGGCCAAGAGTCACTGATAGGCTGGCAAAAACCAGTCCGAGTGCTGTGTACAAATGCCAAAAGACTGTGCGAGGAATGGGGTGGTTTGTTATCTGCGACGCCCTTGCCTATCGTTCAGTAACAGTTCAACCTTATTTCCTTCCGTTCTGGCTTTAGTGCTTAGGAATTCCTATGCCTGATTATTAGTAAACTCTGTTCGAAATAACTTTGCGCCGTATCCCTTAATTGTCGCGTGCACTAGTCAACCATCATTGTCTGCTGTCGTGGAATAGGTTGTTGTGCGATACAAACTGGTTTTTGGTTTAACATGGTCATTTATCTTAACATATGTATTAAAGAGAACTGCCAAAGTTGCATTTTCAAATCACATGGAAAAATATATATATTACGTAACAGAGTTAATGCATCTTGAATGCATACAAGTAAGGTCTGATCAATAAATAGGTAGGAGGATCTTTCGGTTTAAATCTGCCTCTATACGAAAGCACGCGTATCTATCATGACAAAATGTTCATATGACTGACCTTGCATTGCACAACAGGGCTTGTGCATCGCCATTCACAGGTTTACGTTAGCCAATCAGAGGAAAGGGGAAGGAAAAGGAATGCGGAAGAATACATGTCAGCGGGGTAAGGTTATAAGAAACAGGTTTTAACACAAAATGCTGTAGTCATCAGTGTGCCGTGATTGAATTTCTCGTTAAAGAGGGAATCCTAGTTGCAGAAGTTTACCTGAGATTCAGCATGCATGTGGAGAGCATGGCCGGCAGCAGCATAAGAAGATGCGCAAAGCATTTTAAAGATGGAGGATAATGCACCGAAGATCAGCTTCATTGCAACCCTACGTGGAAAAAGATAACAAGAAAAGAATGAGTGAATCATTAAGAAAAACCGACATAGATCTGTGTGGCAAGTGTGTGGTAACATCTGTGGATGTCAAGTTCTTCCGCATCCCGCCTGCAGCATCGACATAGGACCCCATGATTATCATATTTTTGATGCTGTTAAGGAAGTCTTGTGAGACAAACGCTACGAAACGATGGAGCACATCAAAAAGTAGTAAGTCATTATTTTCGCAGTGCTGGAACAGACTGCTAAAAGTAAAAGAATTATCAGGTTTCCGTAATGATGGAAAAATGTAACAAAAATAGATATGGCGTGGAAAAATGAACAAAAGTCTAAAACAAAATCTGATGTGTTAAACTCTCATGACTTTCTCTACTCTTGTACAAACTATTTTTACAAACGCTTATTTTCCATATGCTTCATGTTAATCGAGATATCGAGATGTTAATCTTATTGCTAATTTTCTTGTAGATGCAAGGGGAATTGGTAGGCTTTAAGCGATAGTCAAATATTTTAAGAGCTGGTTGCTATGTGGAGTATTCCATTCTCTTTGCA